>ML685831.1:5920345-5976761 GCA_007922175.1 Pelusios castaneus
GAAAGAAGCCACTTGGAGTGTCTTTTGGTGACAGGAGTGGCAATTTCTGTGGTGCCACAGAGGATGCCGAGTGCTGCTCCAAATGGGCTTGTGTGCCACTGTTGGCGTGTGTGCTGGGGGTTGCCTACCCCTGCGAGTCTAGCTCTTTGCACTCCACCTTGGTTCCGAGGCCTGGCTCCCTTCTGCAGCCTGGGGTAATGGATGATTAGTGCTCCCCTCCCTTTGGTTCTAGCAGGGACCCAGCACCAAGGGACCAAGGCAGAGCATTTTGCTTTCAGCTGGAGCCTTAGGTGGGAAGTATTGATCTTCCCTCTCTCTGCCTCCAGCAGGTATCTCTGTGTCTATGGACCGAGGTGCTGTAGTTTGCAGCACTCCTTGGTGCAGTCAGGGAGAGGGGGAGGGCTGATTTCCCATTCCCTTGGCTGCAGCAAGAAGCTAGAATCAGTCTTTTAGGCCCGCGGCAACATGCTCTGCTTGGGCCCTTAGGCAGCAGTTCTCTTTTGCAGCCAGCAGGTCGGGAGCTCCTGGGCCTCATACTGGGAACCACTGCTCAAAGGCCTTCTTTGTTTACACTAGAAAAATGTGTGGACATATATCTAGACTTCCAGCCACCACTATAGCAGCGGTTAATGTACACACTGCTCTCCTTGGGTCAATGTAATGCGTCCTCACCAGGAGCAAATCCACTGACCTCAGGAGCAGTTTGGGGATGGGGCTGGAGACCCATCCAACTCCAGCAGCTTTTGTCTCCGCTGGTCGTGGGTGGCAGCCGCCTACCGTGTCTCAGCTCTACATTGATGCTGTGTTACCCTATCTTCACTGTTAAATGCCTTCCACCTCTCACTGAGGTGATTTTATTTTGTTGGGAAAATAACCAGAGCAGTTTTGAATGACTGTAGTGTGTACAGCAGCACTGTTTTGTTGACAAAAGCTGACTTCTGTCAACAGAACTCTCTAGCGTAAATCAGGCCTAATGTTTAATAATGGCCAGGTGTGCTGGGGGAGAGCCTGCCCTCAGCTTTTAATAGGGGTCAGTGATGCACGTGTGTGTTCTTCCTGGCCTGATCTTCAACAGTAACAATTTTGGTGTATTTACCATAACAAATATCTCTGTTTTTAGTTGAAAATACAGACCCTTTTAAGTACTGGAAAGTGGTATGTTCACCAATACAAAAATATGCTTAAGGAAGCCAACTGGATGTATGCTTTGTCGTCTGTTTCTGTAACATCACAGCAAAAGTAGATCACCATTTAAAGAAAAATGCTTGCTTCAGTGTTTAAAGCAGAGCATGTATACAACAGCAGATTATAGGTAAAACATAGCCCTGTTTGCCAAGAGACTGCATGCTGCTTATGCTAAACTAAATCAAATTACAGCAAGAGTTTTTAGATTTTAAAATTCTGTATCTTTTATTATTATGACACTTCCTACAAGAGAATAAATTGATGTGCAGTTTGTGCAAAGTTTGTCTTGGAAGGAAGGCATATTTTATTCCGGAGAACCTAGACAAAATTAAACTCCTTTGACTTTCAAAAAGTTTCATATTTTCTTAATAGCATAATATAGTAACATAACTGATAACAATCAGTTAAAATAAATTACAGTGTAATTTGTTAGATTCAGTACATTCCCAAAGATCATGTCACTATTGAATACTTTTGTATTGCGGAGGCAGAATGACTCTAGAACAAGAATTTCCATTGCTTTCTGCTAGCAAAACAGTGTACAATATACATAAAAAAGCCCTGGCGTAGTATTCCTGCTATGTCTTTAGTAAGTCTTTGTTCTTTTTATGTTGTTATAAAGGAAAATCAATTAAACTCACTGTTTATACTTTAGTTTAAACCGTGGTAGTCAAGCATGTGATGTGTCAGAATTCTAAGTAATTCAGCTGTAATATAATTCTAGTCATGAGAGTATAAGCATTATTTGTTCTGCAGCTCTCCACTATGATAAAATAATAAAGGAGGATTTTAAACAGAATCTACTAGTGATAAACATTTTTAAATAAGCAGGTCTGGATTATTTACACCTTAAATTCCTAAAACATATAGCTGTGATGATCTGTCATTCATTGATACTATTTTTTATGAATCTTGGAATACTGCGGAAGTTCCAGAAGACTGAAAGAATACTAAGTCCATCCCAGTATTCAAAAAAGAACAAGTAGGATGTCCTGACTAATTATAGGCAATTTAACATGACATAACCCTTCAGCAAAATAATGGCATTTGATATTGGATTCAATCAATGAAGAACTAAAGAATAGGAATATAATTAATGTCACCATGGTTTTACGGAAAGTAGATTTGGTCAAACAAGCCTGTTTCATTCTTTGATGAGATGATCAATTTTGTTGGTAAAGGTAACAGCACAGATGTAATATTCTTGGACTTTCATAAGACACCTTGATTTGGTACCACAAGGTTTTGGTTTCAGTGAAATTGTATAGTCTAAGGGTTCCCAACCCTTGGCTCGTGGGCCGAAAGTGGCTCGCGCTCTCCTGCCACAGGCTGGGAGCTGGGCTGCAGCCACCCGTCTCCCACCCGGTCCCAGCGTGCAGCTGAGAGATGGGCTTCAGCTAGATCAGACACACAGCGGGGAGGGGGAGCCATGCTGCAGCTGTCCACTCTCCTCTGGTCCTGGTGCATTTCTTCCACCCAGTCCCAGTGCACCGCCAGGAGCCAGGCTGCAGCTGCTCACCTCCCCGGGTTCCAGCAAGCAGCCACAAGCCTGCAGCCTGCAGCCTGGTCAGATATACAATGAAAGCTGACCTGCCAGTCTCCCGCAGACACCCTCCTACCATCTGGTTTCTGCATCTTGCCCTCTCGCCTCATGCCCACTGCCTGATCCCACCTCTCCCAGCAGCCAGGACCCACCATAGCTGAGGAGTAGCGAGACTGCCAAATTAGAGCCTTCCCTATATTTAATAGACTTCACCTGTAACCAATTTCTGTTTTTTTTAAAAAAACCCTTTTTAAAAAATTTAATTTTTTTTTTAATTATTCAAAGATTTCATTTTCCCTTGCATTAAATGAATGTTTTCTTTTAGTAGACTGTAACAGATTGTTACAGACTGATCCTATGATTTATACTTCCCTGCATTTATTTTCCTTCCATTCTGTAAGTTCCCCATCTTCACGCGTTTGAAGTGGGATTTTCTCCCATGAAAGCTCATGGGTTAAATAAATTGGTTAGTTTTTAAAAGTGCCACAAGACTCCTTGTTTGTTTTGCTGAACTAGGCTAACACGACTATCCCTTTAGAATCTCTATACAAAAACATCAGTACATTTTTTATGAGTTGATAGATTGGTGGCCTTTCAGGATGGTAAAAATTATATTTGTGGCAATCGAGCCAAAAAGGTTGAGAACCTCTGCTATGGTCACCGTTAAGGAGGAGGTCAGAGTAATCGATCTAAAGTCTTTATACCTCATTTCTGCAGTACAAAGTGGATGTAAACAGCTAGTAAATCAGTGATAGCATGTTATATCACTTTGCGTAGGAATGAAGAACTACACAAAGGCAGAAACGTTGCTCTGGAAAAGAATGATTCAGGGCACAGGCCCCCTGCCCAGCTGCTCCGGGGGTCCCTGTGCTGCTCTGTGCACTGCTTCCAGGGATTCCCCCGCTGCTTTCACGGGTGCCCTGCCCAGCCTCACCACTGCTCCACAAGTCGCTCCCGGAGGGGTGGGGGGAGGAATCACGCAGCTCCCAGTGCTGCTTCCGGCATCGCTCCCAGTGGTCCCCCACCTGGCCCCCACACCACTCCCTGGGGTCCCCCACTGCTTCCAAGACCAGCCCTGCCTGGTGACACACTGTTCCCGGCACTGCCCTTGGGAGCCCCCTGCTGCTCTTGGTACTGCTCCTGGGGACCCCTGATTGGCCCCCCACATATCTTCCCCTGTGGCCCCTGGCCAGCACTTACTTTGCTAGAGCAGGAGGAGCAGATGCCAACTGGACCTTTACATTTCCTGCCCTGCTACGCCTTGGCCAGGTGCCTGGGAGCACAGCAGGGAAGGAGATTTAAAATGGTCCTGCCAACCCCAGCTTCTGGGTGTGACTCGGGGCATTCACTGGCACATTTGGGGTCCATGCCCCGTATGCCCAACAGAAGCAACACCACTGCACAAAGGTGCTAAGGCAGTGGAGGATCAGAATCAGACCCTCTCTAACTGGAATTGTATTAATGTCAAGTGTCTAGTGCTCCATTTTAGTTGTTAAAACACTAATAAAATCAAGAACAAGTCTGTATATGTCTCATGTCTAAATACTCTAACAAGAAGTAAAGGATCTCAGATGGTGTGGACTAGGAAGGAGAACTTGGTTCATTTTTTGAAAGCTTTTCTGATAAGTCTGGAAACAGACATTCATTATTCACAGACTCCCTGACATTACCCTGATAACATTTATGCTAATATGGAGGAACCATTTTTAGGGTTGTATGATGGTGTGCGTTCACCCTGCACTAGGGAAGCCCAATATATTCTATGGGAGGCTGAAGTCCCGCCCCCTAAGCCCTGCTGGGCATGCTCAGACTACTGCTCTAGTATAAAAGGGAGCAGCTCAGCTCAGTCTGGGTGGACCAGTCTAGAGGAAGGGTGTGTGCCGAAGGCCCCTTCCCTGGAGCTGCATCAGCCTCTGCCATGGAGAGGGAGCAACTCCAGTGACCACAGTGAGGTGCAGGTATTCTCCAGCAACCTCTGAGGGACAGATGCCCAGGTGTTCACCCCAGCCAGCTGGTCCCAGGAGCCTCTGGAGTGCCAGACAGCAACTGATCCTGAAGGAGGGAGAGGACAGACTGGAGCACCAGGGGAGCATCGCAATGGCTGGGAAGGAAGTAGCCCAGGGGACCCGAGGGGAGTGACGGAGGATGGTGAATGATCTAGATCAGCATGTTTTGGTCTGGATCTCTGCTGACTTGGTGCCATAACCCCGGCACTGATAGGGCCCTGGGCTGGGGCTCAGTGGAGCAGGAGGGTCTGAGCCCCCCTACCTGGGCGCCACACTCCTTGTTAAATGCCCATGGGATATTGGTTCTGCGGCCGCTAGGCCGTGCTGCCCTGACCCCAGGTCTGAATAGTGACTCTGTTATTGACTCTACAGCTGCTAGGCTGTGCTGCCCTGACCCCAGGGCCAAATAGTGACTCTGTTATTGACTCTTTGGCTGCTAGGCTGTGTTGCCCTGACCTCAGGGCTGTGTTGAAACCCTAGCTATTGGACTGTGTAAAGCCTGGGAACTATTTAAAGACATGGAGATGCCCATTTCATCCACGCCCTTCAGATTTTCCTCTCCCGGGGGCAGCGGGGTGAGCTTACTCCACAACAGGGTGAAAGGACATCTCAGTTTCCATGCCCATTCCTTCATTTTTCCTTATATTGAATCAACCTGGGATAGAATAGAGTGCCAGTTTTGATACTATTTTTCTGTGGAATGTACAAGGAACAAAATTAAAATCAAACTTGTTTCAGTTAGGTAACTAAACAGTTGTTGGGTGATAACTTCAGGTCATTACAAACCTGGATTAGATTTAATAGTTGTGATCCTGTGATGAGAGATGCTATGTATGTGCAAATAATTTTTAAATCCGTCTCGTATTGAGACAAAAAAAGATTGTCTTTTTTTCTCTTCTTCTCTTCTTCTGCTGATAATGGGCCTAATTGTTGAGTCTGAGTTATATCCAACGCGGTAGCCAGCCAACAGAGTTGTGGCAAAGGTAACTGTATGTCACTTTAAGCCTCTCTGTTCTTAAATGGGGTAGTTTTATCTTGGTACAGTTAGAACATGCCATAGGATCAGGGTTCTCTGTTCAGCTGTTTGTTTTTCACTCTTGTATGTGCACAGATGGGGAGAGAGATATATAAGCTGAGTCACATGAAGGGTAGACCAGGGCTGGGGAGATCGGCAATGGCAGGCAGAGGAATAGGGCTAAAAATCAAATCTCCTCTTTGAGGTTCATTTTTTTGATACTGGCTAATTTTCAAGTTAACGGTGTTCTTTTTGAATATACCACATTTAAATATTTTTGCATGCCAGCATTATATTACATTTGAATAATCTTTTCTATGTAAAATTACAGCAAAACAAATCCCAAATTTGTGAAATAGTTTTCAGTTAAGAATGACAGTTCTTTGTAAATATCTGATTGTTGAAGGGACCAGGACTCTTACTTTGCAGATTCTAGACTTTATCAAGTTAAAGTACAGCGTTTTACCATCCAGTTAGTAGTCTCACTTCCCCGATTTTGAACAAATTCTTTCTTTTTGGCCTGGGGCTTGCTTACAACACTTACAGTGTAGTGCTTCGTGAAGATGCTGCTTATGCTGACAGGAGAAATTGGTACACAAACTCCTGAAGCAGCAGAAGCTATTTTGACATGAGAACCCTTCCATCAACACACTCTGTCTGTACAAGGGTTAGGTTAGTATAGCTTTGTTGCTGAGCATGTGAATTTTCCATGCCACTGAGCGATGGTGTTATACTGAGGTAAGCTGGTAATGTAGACCAAGCCTAAGTAGTCTGACAGCTAGGATCTTGTGATTTGAAGACAGTATTTAATCAGTTGTTTGACTGAATGTTATAACGTCTTCCCAGAAATTAGTCAAGCTTGGAAAAATTTATATAACATATTTTTTTATCTTTTAGGTTTGTGGGTGGAGAGCTGAATATTTGTTATAATGCTGTAGATCGCCATGTTGAGAATGGACATGCAGACCAGATTGCTATTATCTATGATAGTCCCGTAACAAACACCAAGCAGGCTATAACTTACAAAGAAGTTCTTGAACAGGTAAGTTTGATGGTAGAATCCTGTTTTCTAGAAACAGGAAATAATTCCACATTTCGTGGCATGCAGATATTACAGAAATGTATGAATTACAAATAAGTTAATTCATATGACTAGGTTGTCTTTCAGATTTCATTTTATTCTTTTAGTTGTGTTACATTCCAATTTATAAATCTCACTATTTGTAGTCAGTAGAGCATGGTTTTTGGAGTTTGAATCTTTTCCTTCCCTCTCTTCTTCACTGATTATTTAGGCAAACAGCTGCTGTCCCATTTTCTCAACCTCTTAGAGGTCTTTCTCACCCTCACCTTCCAACCATTTCCATACTCCATTTTGAAAAAGAAAATAAATATAGGCAAACTTCTGCACAGTAACTTACTATCATCAGCAAAACTACTGTTTCAATAAAACTGTGAAAAGAAAAGCACATATCTTACCAAATACATAATACACTACAAAACATCATAATTAGAATTTACATGTTGAAAGGACAGAACTCTGAAAATATGTGCCTCTTCCACCCAGTTCTAGATCATCTTGGAAGTGAAGGTTTTCTCATGTGTTTTACCTACTAAATCAGTTAACACTGAATAACGGTGAAAACTGACATATGCACACTGAGATGTGCATGATGCCGGAGGGCTGTGCATGTGGAGATAACATCTGTGTTCCAAGTTCTATTAGTAGGTGACGCAGATCCCAGTGAGTGCCCCCTCCTGGATGCAAGCCTCTGTTGCTCTGGATCCATGGAGCCTGTATGTAGTCCAGCCACTGCCCTAATATCAGAGTCTCTAAGGCTATGTCTACACTTACCAAAGTTAGTTTAAATTAGTTAATTCAAACTACCTAATTTGAACTAATTTTAGTTAGTTTGAATTAACTTAATTCGAACTGGCAAATTTTAGTTCGAACTAAGCAAGTGCCATGCATGGCACTTGCTTAAGAGTTTGAATTAGTCAATTGCATTGAGCTCAATGTGCCAGTTAGTTCGAACTAAGCGCTTAGTTCGAACTAACATGGCCACATTGGGTTAATTCGGACTAACTGGTTTGAATTAACCCTTAGTTCGAAAAGTATAAGCGAATTTATTAAGGAAGCCCTTAATTCGAACTAATGAAAGCCTAGTGTAGCCAAGGCTTAAGTTAGTTCGAATTAAGCTTTCTTAATTCGAACTAACTTGCCAGTATAGACATAGCCTAAGTGCACTCTAAGGGCACAGTACTTCTATCTGCCATGCCCTTCTGAGAGTTGGAACCTGCTCTCCAATTGCCGAGCCCCTCTGGGCATGGTGCTTGCTGTTCAGACTTGCTGATACTTAAACACTCCCTTTCCCAGAACTTTACCCTTTCCCAGAACTTTACTCAAGCTTCCGGTTTACAGTCCAACTATCTCAGCCATACAGTAATTGTGAAGCATTCATTGCACACACGCTTTTCACAGTCTAACACTTTTATACTCTGTTATGTTTACTCATGGAAAACACAAGAGTGTACAGATCATACAAATCAGTAAACATTTTATACACATGTCCCTTTCTATCTCACCTTTCCCTTGGAAATTCTTGGGAACCATCTTGTGTCCTGGGGCAGTGTTTCTCAACATTTTAAGTAGCAAGTCTTTCCTAACTTCTGAAAATTTTCATAAGTATTCCAAAGTGCCCGAATAAGTACCCCCAAAGCTTGCAGCTGCCCCCTGCATCCCACATCCCTGCGGGGAGGTAGGACCAGGGGAAGCAGGTGGCTGTCTCACGTACTCCCGACCTATGTGTGGCGTACCACCAGCGGTACATGTACCAAAGATTGAGAACCACTGTTCTGAGGGATAGGGTGTCCCCTCCTCATGCAGGCTATTGCATGATGGGTAGTCTCTCCTTCTTGGAGCCCTTTACCCAGCATCTTTGACTCTTTCTCTCCTGACCTATTCTTCCTCTTCCTTTCTCACTCGCCCTATTCCTATGTGATTCTTTTATTAAACATCACTTGGTCATCTAGTCTCTTTTGTTCCACATCTGGTAAGTTTCCATGGCTCCTTTCTTCAGAGAAGTCAGCTAAACTGGATTTCTAAGGTGGCAGGTCACCCATTGTTGCAGGTGTTTGCAGCTGAATAGAATCATTGTCTTAAGCACCTTTTATCATATCTGTCTGGTCCGTACCAGCTACCACCAGAGTCTTGTTTTCAGGCAATGGGCTTCATAATACAGAATTTCAGACAGTTTCTCACTACCATAGTTCATGGTTGCCTCATTCTCTTGAGCGATAAGGCCTCATGAACCTATATGGTCAAATATGTGAGGTTGAGACTCAGACCTCTGCAGTTGTGGCTGACATTGGTGTATTGGCCCAATAGGGACAGGTTGGAGAAAGTGGTCTTTCTTTCTCCCTAAGTATTAGAGTCTCTCCAGTTGTAGTTAGACCCTCAACAAGTTTGCAGGGATGTCCCATTTGCCCCTCCCCCCACCGACTGTGGTGTTAGTTATGGGTGCTTCTGTGTTGGATGGGGCAGCTCCTTTCAGCTCACTGATCATGCAGGACTGTGGTCCACAGGAAAGTGGTCAGGGCAGAGTGATGTCGGTAATGATGGACAACACCACAGCGATGTTCTGTATCAACAGATTGGGGGACATGCTTTTCTCACCTGTGCCGGGAAGCCCTGAGGCTCTGGGACTTCTGCATCACCGACTCTATCCATCAATAAAAAAGTCCACTCTATCCATCTGGAAACGTCTTTCCTGCCCAGTGCTCAGAATGGGCTGGCGGGCTACCTCAGCTGCTCCTTCATCACCCATGAATGGTCCTCCACTTGAAAACAGGAACATTTTCCAAAGATGGGGATTCTCCAAGTGGACCTCTTTGTTATGAGGTGCAGCAGGAAGTGTCATCGATTCTGTTGGTATCACTGTCCAGGATTCTTGGCAGATGCATTCCACCTTCCATGGGACCAATTCTTGTGCTATGCCTTTCCACCATTCCCTTTTATTCACAAAGCCCTCCTGAAAATCAAGAGAGACAGGGCCTCGGTTATACTCATAACCCCAGCATGGCCCTGCTTCAGCTTTCAGCTTTTCAGCGATGCTCTGATCGCTCTGAACTTGGTGTCAGATTTGATCATGCAGAACCCTGGACAGCTCCATCATCCCAGTTGAGAATCACTTCACCTCGCGGTGTGGAAGATGTACCATTGAATCTTAAATAAGCAATGTGCTTTCAGCAGGTGCAGGAGGTCCTCCTTAGTGGAAGGAAACTATCCACCAGGTTAACTTCTTGGCTAAATGGAAAAGATTCTCCATATGGTCCTCTCAAAAGGAATCACCTTGGTCCAGGCTTCACTGTCTCCCCTTATTTTAGATTACCTGCTACAATTAAAATAACTAGGGATGTCTGCATCATCCATAAAGGTGCATTTAACAACAATCTTTGCATTCTACCTGTGGGAAGGAAACCGGTTTCTCAAGGGGATAGGAAGTCTTTACCCCAAAGTTTGATGCTCAGTCTTAGCCTTGGTACTCAGTAAATTAATGGGGCGCCCCCATTTGAGCCCTTAGCAACATGCTTCCTCTTGTATCTTTTGTGGAAGGTGGCCTTCCTCATTGCAATCACCTCGGTGAGGATGGTGTCACAACTTAAGGCATTGACCTCTGATCTACCATAAACAGTGTTTCACAAGGATGAAGTTCAACTACATCCCAACCCAGCTTTTCCTAAGGTGGTTTCCCACTTCAGTGCTAGCCAGGAAATCATCTTACCAGTATTCTTTCCAAAGCTGCATGCTAGCAGCAAGGAGCGATGCCTCCACTCACTGGACATCCTGCGAGCACTGGCATTCTATATAGAGCAGAGCAGATAGTTTGTTAAGTCAAATCAGCTCTTTAAAGGAGTGGTGGACAGAATGAAGAGTCTGCCAGAGTCATCACAGAAGATTTCATCCTGGATCATCTCTTGTATCAGAACCTGCTATTACCTGGCCAAGGTTCCAGCCCCAGTCCTAACAGCACATTCTTTCAGGGCATAGGAATCTTGTGAGGCATTCCTGACACAAATTCCCAAACAGGAGATCTGTAGAACTGCAACATGATCTTCCATCCACACATTTATTTTGCATTATTCCATTACTCAACAGGCTAGGGATGATGCAGCATTTGGCAGGGTGGTGCTCTGGTCAGGCATCTCATGTGTCCCTCCTCCTTGGATCAGTTTGGGAGCCACTGACTTGGAATCAACATGAGCAAGCACATGAACAAGAAAAGACAGTTTCTCACCTTTTGTTAATGTTGTCGTTTGAGATGTGTTGCTTATGTCCATTCCAAGATCCAGCCATATACCCCTCTTGTCTGAGCTGAGTGGCAAGAAGGAAGTGAGGATGTGACGGGTGGCCATGTAGTCTGTCCAAATATAATTAAAGCTTTTGGAGAGAATGTGGAAAAACACTATTATTTGTAAAGAGTGAGAGAACTGCACAAATTTATTTAAAGATTATCTCTGTTGGTATTAGAACTAGTGATCAGTGTGAATACCAGTGAGACATGGTACGCCCGATTTGCAGATCAATAAGGTTTAATGTGCAAGGTTTCTTATAGATATACTAGTTCAGGACTTGACAAATCCCAGGCTCCAAGTCGCCATGGCAACCAGACTTTGTAGCTTGGTATCTAATTCTGCTGGGGAAATGCAGCGGAGGGGCACCCTCTGGTGTCCAGAAATAAAATTGCAGGCACCTTTAGTAGGCGGGGCAGCGAGGTGCCTTCCTTTGAAGCTGGTCTCCTAGTTGTCCATCAATTTTGTCAAGCCCTGTACTAGTTACATACAAAGCCCAAAATTAATGACAATATATCATACTCACTAAGCCTGGAGAGCGAAGCAGTCACTCAGAAGGCTGTATACAGGAAGGGCTTTCTTCAGGGGCCCCACCAGTGGCCTCTGGTACAACTAGCAGCACCTTCCATGGAATCAGGTGTCAATGGAGCATGCCCCTTTGTATAAATAATAACTTTTTATACCCTTTCATAAGCAGCCTTCACTTAATTACCCCTGCACTTATTATCATACATACGAATTACCTAAATTGGATTCTCACCCTTCACTACATTCTTTTTTCACCATGATCATTGGGATTGTCAAAACAACATCTGGTAATAGGTGGGCTGATATAAAAATATGCCCCTTGGCAATAAAAAAACGTATCCCCAGATGTTCAAGGATAATTTATTCCCATTGTTATTATCTATGTGCGGCTGCAAGATACATATTGTGTGTTTCATCTTGTTATGTGCCATGATATGAAGGAAATGAGACATTTACAAGGTTACTCGGTGATCCTCTTAATCTCTGCCAACCAGAAGATGTCAGCTACAGGGGTCAAAACAGCCAAGCAAGCAACTAAAGCTATGCTAAGCCTCTAGGACAGTGGTCAGGCCACTCAAATTGCACTGGGCTTCCAACAATCTCCCACATTTTTTCCTTTTCCAAACAAATCAAGCCAACTGGAAGCACTAGCTAAATTAGTCTGAGTATGTAACAAAACTCATTCTGAAGTTAGTAGAATGCTGTGGGGGGTGGAGTCTTGTCTAAATAGTGTCTAGTGTCTTTGAATTCTGTACACCTTATGCCCATGTTCAAACTTACACATTTTCATAGTTTTCTATCATGTGAAGGGGAGAATATCAGATAAATGCATACTACAGTTTATAAAAATATTTAGGGTCTGCTGCAAAGCATTTTAAACCTGTTGAATTAGGTGATATACAATATCTGATTTCACTGAAATATTATGTTTTTGCATGTTATCTTTTAGGTTTTTAGTATGTAGTATCTTTTAGTATGACATAGCACTTTACTCCTTTTATATTTCTCACTTCTCGATATTTTACTAACAAACTTGTTATCAAAAACAAATGCTTTCCCTATATTGATTCATTATACAGTGTTACCAATCCCACCGTCTGATAAGTTGAGATTATTAAATATAAATACCTATAAATCAGGAGTTGTTGTTTTTTCAAACATAAATCAATATAGATATTTATTGGCAGTTGGTTTATAAACCTCATTAGTGACTTGTGTAATTTCTAACAGGTCAGAGCTCTTTACAGATACTATATTACTGCATTTGAAAATGCTTTACCAAAACCTTGAAAAAATTCCTGCCAGTTATCAACATGTTGCTATGCATCTCAATTTAAGTTATGATGACAGTGATTGGGATGACAACATCTGCTGGGGTGCTGTATCTTTAGCAATTTCCAATAACTGTTGTGAAGGTTTCTGCACATAGCAGGGCAGACCATTTATTTGTTACAAATACAGCAAATAAAACTTTGCTGCACATTCTGAAACAGAAAGTGGTTGTGTTTTGTCATATTTGGGAGAAAAATTGCTCTACACTAGCCTGATCATAAAGGAGAATGAGAAGCACAGCAATCAATTTTGAAAGAGCTGGATACCATTTTTCGGTTTCTTCAATGAAATCTGAAAAACAATCCATCAATCATTAATGGAGCCAGTATCAAGTACATTCTGAACTGCTTGATTTCTGTTCGGGGTAACAAAATTGGATGAGTAGGGAGAGCAACTTCTGGATCTTAGAAAAATGAGGACACAAGAAAAGTGGAGAATCAAAACTACTGTCATTTTTCCCAGGGTGATGGGTTTTTTTTGTTTTGTTTTGGTTTTTTTTAAGAGTGATTACTTGAATGTTTCAGGTTTCCCATACCAGTGTTTAGAGCCAGATAAGCCTACTCTGTAGTGTTTTTATAGGTTTATACAATTGAGTAAAATGGCTTTTTGTGGATATTGTGTCTTAAATTTTGGCTGTGTTTGGGGGGGTATGGGGGAAATGGTGCAAAGAGCAGTCTCACAGTTGTGCTATGTGCAGCTGCTCAGGAGCCAGCCGTATTATGGCTGCGACACACTGGTACTATACTAGTCTACTGCCTTCTGTAACATTCATCTCTCCAAAGGGTGCAGACCAGACATAACTAGGTACATGTGAAAATGTGGGGTGGTTCCTGCGACAACATGCCCCTTCTCTCCATCACAGGTTCGTGCTTTACAATGCATCAATAAACAAGTCCAAAAAAAATGGTAGATTGTAACATTTTTACAAAAAAAAATTATGCTTGAAGACTTCTACGACTGAAAAGTCAAGTTCTTAAAAAGGTAGGAAATGCCAGAATTAAAGGTCTGTATATCGATGTGTGTGCATGTGTGAACCCTCACAGATTATGGTAGTCTTCAATAACAAAATCACAGGCTTTACTGTGGACAGAACCGCTACCTCAAGATGCGTTGTGCTCACTGAAAGGATAATTAGCTGATATTTCTTTTGATCCTTCTTGTTCAGTGAGTGGCCCGTATTTATGTGTAAGCTAAGTCTGAGTGACCTTCCCTGCTGGCCAGCTGAAAGGGTAGGGGTGGCACTGTATTTGCATGATTAGAGTCTATTGGCATAAGGTGCTTAGCATGATGGGAAATGGTCAGTTTGGCTGATATTGGGTTACAAATCACTTTAGTGTAAATTGCCAGGGTAATGAAATGTTGCCCCCTTGTTTTATGAACAAATGGCAGCAGAACTGTGCTTAGCCTGTTCTGATGAAAGATACGTTCCCATCCGAACGGAATTCAACAAAGGAGGCTTTTAGATGCCAGAGTACTGTGAAGGCAGCAGGGAGGTCAGTGGGTCTTCCTGTTTCATTTGAGCAGGCTCTTAGTAAGAGTCATCCTCAGGCATCGTTTGACTACTTCTTCACGCTGTTCAAAGATAGAGATTCTTGGTGTCGTCTTTTTGTTGTTGTTATTAACACCAGGGACAGTGTTCCTGCATCAGGGTGTCCTCACAAACCCAGAGCTGAAATCACCAAAGCTGATCTGAGAGCTGAAATCAACTGGGGAAACCTTGAGACACTGGCCAGCAGAAGGGGCTAGTTGAGCTCAGCCAATGGAAAGTGGCAGGGGCCAGCAAAGGAGGCTAGTTGAGCTCAGTGATGGGAAGACAAATAGTGCAGCGAGCTACGATGGTCGGTAGGGCAAGGGGAAGCAAGAATGGAGACGTGACGGACGTGGCCCCATGTACTCTGGGGGGATGGGTTGCACTCATGGCTTTTTTGTGCTAATAAATTTTGTTTGCACTCTTTCCCCAGATTAATGCTGGGTTAACTCCTTTCTTTTATTAAAAAGTTTACTTTCTAGACTCAGACTCTGTGCTAGCGAGAGGGGAAGTACTGCCTTTTGGGGGAGCCCATGGGGTATTGTGTAACTTCCCAAGTGACTGAGTGGTGGCTTGAGATGGTTTGGCGTTGTATAGTTGACAAGAAACCCCTAGATAATGAACTCAGCCCTTGTTGCTGCTGAAGGCAGAAGGATTACATATGTACTACACACCTTCTAAACCCTGTATTGAATACAAAATTATTATTAAATGTCATCAGTTGCCTCTTGGGCTGCTATGTGGTGCTCATTCTCATGGGATGAGTGCTTTTCAGGCATTGATGACAAGGTTTAATCTTTACAACATACCTGTGAGGTTAGCTGATGGTCTTATCCTTGTTTTACAGTCACAGTCTGGCAGAGTTGTAAGCAACTGAAAATGTGTTCTTTATAATGGAAAGTATTAGACAACTTAGCTGGCTACATCTATAATTACTTTTCCCAACAGTCTCACCTAAAATCACCTGTGAATACCATATAATCAAGTCCAAAGCTGGCTAGAAAAGTGGCAGTTGAAATTCAGAGTAGATGAATGGAAAATAATGCACATTGGGAAACATAATCCAAACTATCCATAGAGAACAGTGGAGTCTATATTAGCTGTTACCATCCTAAAAAAGGTATCTTGGAATCATTATGGGTAGTTCTCTGAAGAAGTGGAGTGGCAGTCCAAAAAGCTAAAAATGTGAGGAGCCATTAGGAAAGGGATAGACAGAAAATATCATAGTGCCGCTATATAAGTCTATGGTATATCCACATCTTGAATACTGTATGCAGTTTTGGTCTCGTCATCTCAAAAAACAAAACAAAACAAAAAAAACCCCAAAACCGAAAACAACCCCCCCCCAAATAAAAAATGCCCCAAACCAAAACACACATACATTAGAACTGGAAAAGGAACAGAGAAGGGCAACAAAAATAATTAGGGGTGTGGAACAACTTCCATGAGGAGAGATTAAAAATGGCTGGGACTGATCAACTTGGAAAAGAGATGACTAAGAGGGGTGATATGATAGAGGTTTATAAAATCATGAATGCTGTGAATAAGGTAGTGATATTTACCCCATCACATAGCAGAAGAAGCATGGGTAACCCAATGAAATTAATAGGCAGCAGGTTTGAAAGAAACATAAGGAAGTACTTCTTCACCCAGCACACAGTCAACCTGTGGAACACGTTGTTGGAAATGTGGTGAAGGCCCAAAAGTAAAACTAGATTAGAAAAAGAATTGGATACATTTATGGAGGATAGGTCCATCAATGGCTATTTGCCAATATGATTATGGGGTCAGTCTCATGCTGCGGGTGTCCCTAAATCTCTAACCACTGGAAACTGGGATTGGATGACAGAGGATGGATTACTGGTAATTGCCCTGTTTTGTTCATTCTGGCACTGGCCCAGATTGGAAGACAAGATGCTGGACTAGAGGGACCATTGGTCTGACCCAGTATGGCCATTCTTATGTTCTCACCAGTTGTCATATGTTTATCAATGCCAACGAGTGCATTGCTCTTCAATAGTATCTCTCACATTTTCACAGAGGTGTAGAGTTAGTTATGTCTGGAATGATAGAAACATTTCTTTCAAGATTAACCACTAAAGTTAACCAATAAAATAACAAAAAACAAAACAAAACAAAACAAAACAAAACCAAACAAAAAAACCCAACCAAGATAAAAATGCATCCCTGTTCTGGTTAGCATAGTTCTGGTAGTTGAGGCAATCCATGTTAATAAGAGTTTTCTTCATAAATTTATCCTCAATTATCCTGTAGCTGGAGATATGCGTACCTAGCACTAAGTGGTTTTTTCTAAGAATTGTGTAAATATTAATAAGTCCTTATGATAAGCTCTCTGTACTAACTAATTGCCTCCCCAGAGTAATAATTTGCTCATGACCATGCAAGTCACTGTCAGGGTCGGAATTAAACTTCAGGAGTGCCTGACTTTCAGTCCTATGCTTGGTCTGTTAAAACTGTCTACGTATCTCTCTTATGTTCTAACTAATCTTGAGGTAGGGGGAAAAGGTGATATCTGACATTAAATAGATACCAAGGACTTTGGGGCAGGATAGCGTGGAAGAACTCTTTACCCAAAAGACTTGGGGAACACAGAAAATTGAGAAAACATTTAGCATAGTATTCTCTATTGACTTCTGTCCCACTTTGCTATTGTTTAATGCAACTTTTGTAGTATGAACAGCTGTGATACTTTCACGGCTTTTTCATATCTGTTTAGTTTAGTATAACAAACCTAGCCTGCTACACAGGGTCTTATTTTGTATGTCTTGCATAGATTTTTTTTTTTTTTAGTTGATTGTGACAGAAATATGAGTAGCTAATTAGAATTAAATGACTTGAGTATTTGGAAAATGTTCTCTCTTAGCTCTGCTTTGTAAAACCGTTAATGTCAATGTATTTTGATTTTTTTTTCATTTTTTTTAGAAGATGATTCTACAGTCTCTATTTTCCTTCTAATGTGTCCCAAATTCGTTGACCTTCCATTGAATCTTTAATTTTATGCTACATTCCTGAGGCTTAAACTGAAAAGCAGCATTAATTTTTAAAACAAATAAAGAGTCTAGTGGCACTTTTAAAGACTAACAAATTTATTTATCTTTAAAAGTGCCACGAGACTCCTTGTTTGTTTTGCTGAACTAGACAGCTACCCCTTTGGAATTCGTTAATTTTTAAGTAAACTGTACCACTAAGATCAATGATAAAATGATTAAAATCAAGGTCAATGATGAAATGGTCACGTATGTTGTCCAATTATTGTCTAGGTTTTGAATGTGCTCCTTTTTCTGTGAGATGCCACCTAAACTGGACGAAGCAATTGATCAGTTTAAGTACTTGCTGTATATCTCTCATTATCATTAATTTGAAAATTTTGCCTACACAGGTCTCCAAGTTAGCTGATGTTATGATGAAATATGGCGTAAAGAAAGGAGACTGTGTTGTCATCTACATGCCCATGATTCCACAGACAATATATACTATGCTGGCCTGTGCAAGGATAGGAGCCATACATAGCCTCATTTTTGGTGGATTTGCCTCTAAAGAGCTTTCTAGTCGCATTGATCATGCAAAGGTAACAAACATCTTGGAATAACCAAAGCCCATCATAAATTATAGATTATAACTGATTGCAGATAAATTACTTTTTCCAGTGATCCTTATATTTGCCCTTATATGGCAAATAGCCATGTTTAGTTGACAGTGCATAGCAACAACCTTCAGCCAAATCCTTAGATGTAATGTTGTATTTTTATAGCAGATATTGAGTTTTATCTTTTTGACCTTTTAAAAGTATGTCTTTTTATCATGCTGTTCTCTATGCTTAGAACAAACATCCTCCTGTGTGGGAACCATTCTGGACCCCGAAATCTCTGTTTGAAAGCCACCTTTCACTGAGCCTGTTGGCTAAGATTCTGGAATCTGCCAACCTTAAGCCTTTCCCTCTTCGTTTGTTTTGCATCTGTCCATTTTATGTTGTGAGCGATTCATCTGGAGACTATGTTCAAATACATTGTATGGTTATAGAGCATTATGTATGTCTGACACTATATATCCCTGGTTTACTGTGAGCTATGTTTTATTGTCTTGATTTTTGCTCTAGCTAGCTTTCATGTTGAACAAATTGATGTGTGAAGAAATGAAAGGGTAAGACAAGAGGTGAGCCACGCTATCATAGCTAAATTTCAAGATTTGCTCACATTTCAGAATGCTGTACAGTTTTTTAAAAGTTACTACAAATTATATTAGAGCTGTTTTAAAGCACATTGATTATGTAGTGTATGGCACTCTGCTGAACTCAAAGTTAATAAAGTGTTCTTTAGCCATTGCCCAAATTAGTACTCGAATTTGCGCTTCTCAAACACTGAGGTACTGAACCTGATGTTGGCATCATATGCTAGAAAGAGTTAAGTCTTTAGAACAGAGATTAATCTGTGAGAAGCTCTTTTAGAAGAAAGGTCACAATTTAAATCTTGTCAAAAGACCCCGAATGTAAGTAATAACAAGAACTTTCTATTGGCTATAGAAAAGTTCATATATAGTACCATTTTGCATTAATTTATCTTGAATTTTAAATAGCTCTGGGAGTTCTGCACAGACTTATAGCTGATGATTGTTATTCTTCTCAGGTGTGGACTGTGCGGTAGCCATAAGTGAATTGAGATGAAGTGATACGGCATGGGAGTGCAGCCATTTGTTGTAACCTTATCTCACTTGAAGTGGAGAATATATATACGCCACTAGACTGAAATAAGATACCTTTTTCTGATGGCTATTGAATAGATCTCAACACACTATTTAGGCATTTTTTTTAATACTTCAAAATTTTTAAAAGGAAAGCTGCAAAGACACTTCAGATATAACATGGTCAGATGTACAGCTTACATTTGCTGTGTCTTACGTCACTGAAGCCTCTTGGGGTATGTCACATTGCAGTTAAAGACCGGCTGCTGGTTCATGTCACCTGACTCAGACTAAGGGACTGTTTAATTGCGGTGTAGCCATTTAGATGCACTTTTCATTTTCACATGATTTTAGCATGAAATGGGATCTTCCATTGTGTCTCAGAGAAGCTTCTTCCAAAAATGGGTTTCTGTCATCGGATGGACATTGGAAGGAACAGACAAAATATAGTGCTTAGATAAAACTCCTATTCCCAAATCATCATCTTTCCTGTCATGGATGTAGGACATGGATCAGATGCCAGTAGAGAGCTGATCCCTGTAACTCAATGACAGCAATTGGGCCCTGCACCATAGCTAATCTCCAGGCAACCTCATTAATACAGTTGAGTTGAAGCAGGCGGCCTGATAGGCTGGAAGGACCAGCAGGTCTGCCTTTAACCCAGCAGCAATAGCAGTTCACTGGTTGCTCAGTGCTCATTCCACCAGTGTGATTGCTCCTGTACTGTCTTCCTGCTGCTCCTGCCTTACGCTCAGTCTTACCACAATCCTACCAATACCGTGAATCCTTCCTTGCCTGCCTCCCTGCTTGCTCAAGTTCCTGACCTCCAGTTTGACCCTTGGCTCTGGCTTCTGGCAGCTGCTTCTGCCTCTTACCCTGATGCCTGACCACTAGGCTAGACTGCCCTCCTGCTGGTTGTCTGACACTGATGCACAGATGCACCAGCAGCAGGGGGCGCTGCCACTACTTTCCTCCCTACTCTAAGAGCTCTTCTGCTTTGCTTCACCAAACTACAGAGGGATTGGAGTGACCGGCTCTGACCAAGGGACAGAAGCAACTTTGTCTGGTAGGTAAAGTTGATGGGACTCTATATCCTGGGGCTCCTCTAGAGGCGATGATGTAATCCTGGGTCTAATTACTCAGAGGGGCTAATACAGGGAAAGGAGGTGCCTGGCATTACTGGGGAGGAGCAGGCAGGGGTTTGGGGTTTCCAGGTCCAGCTATTCACCGGGGCACTTAAAATTGAATACAAACTAAAGGAAATACTTCATGGAATGTGCAGTCACACCGTGGAACTCATTGCCAAAGGATATTGTGTAGGCCAAAACTATTATGAGGTTCAAAAATGGATTAGATAAGTTCATGGAGGATAGTCCATCAGTGGCTATTAGCCAAAATGGTCAGAGATGCAACCCCATGCTCTGTGTGTCCCTAGCCTCTGTTTGCTAAAAGCTAGGAGTGGGCACTAGGGGATTGATCACTTGATGATTACCTGTTCTGTTCATTCCCTCTGAAGCGCCTGTCATTGGCCCCTGTCACAAAATGGGATGCTGGGCTTGATGGACCACTGGTCTGATCCAGTATGACTGTTTTTATGTTGGACGTTAGGGAGTGTCTGATATTGCTGGAGGAGTTGGTCAGAAGTGGGCCAGTACTCACTCATGATTGCAGTCTCTCATTCCCTGCAGCCTATCTGTGCAGCAGCTGGTTGTCTTGGCAGGCTTCCTGCTTGTCTCCCCCACTGCTCATTGTAGTAGCCACTAACAGGCAATTTAACCTTCCCTGTGTAGGCAAGTTTAAGAAATCTGTGGGTCTTTGAGCAGTGAGCAGGGCCCAGAGAATTCAAGCAGCTAAAAAGTTAGAGAGTGGGAAATGTGCGAATATCGGATTTTTCAAAATCCAGGAATATTTTTTAGAGGTTTTTGTGGACAAACGAAAATGAAAGGCCTGATTGATTCCGAAGAAGAGTTGTTCCTGCATCCTGATACATCTGTAAGTGGCTACTTCTGATTATTATCATGGAGGGATTGGACCTTTTGTGTCATTAGACACCAAGGTCAGCATGGTACTTTACTTCAGAGACACGGTTGCCTCAGAATAACTGCAGTCCCGTCTTACATTAAAGCACTATTTTAAAAAAAACATGCTTTAAAAATATCCTCTCTATCATAGATTTAAAAGGCAACAGTATGTACCTTTATTAACCGCTATTATAGTACGATTCAGCTGCATTTATGTAGAATACTACAGAATACTTGACAGGACTAAAGAAGAGTTGCAGCCTCATAGGAACAAACAGGGAGTCTTGTGGCAGTTTTAAAGATTAACAAATTTATTTAGCACATGAGCTATCATGGGAGAGATCCCACTTCGTAAGATGCTTGAAGATGGAAAACTTACAGAATGGGAGGAAAATAAATGCAGGGAAGTGTAAATTATAGGATTAAGTCAGACTATTTAAGAAAATCAGCTTTACATGGATTATATGCCCACACAGCGGCAGCTAATCCAGTTAGTAGGACTGTGTGTAAACACTAATCTTCTTTCCTGTGGCCGTCCTCCACACCCACCCTAGCACTTAACATTTCCTACCATTGCACTACCGCAATTGCAGCTCCACTAGTGGGAGCAACAGAAGGAGTGTAATATTGCCAGCTTCAAATTATGGGTTTCTTACTTTGAGGATTCTCTTCCTTGGTCTTCTGTTTTATAATCATTAGGTCACACTCAGTTCATATTTTCACTCTTCAAGAGGTCTAGAAACTTACTAAGCTGATATGCTGTTGTGATAACTTAACTTTCCTCCAGAAGCTGGGAAGAACAACAAACGCCACGAGTCTCGTCATAAAGTCGCAAGAATTGTCAATGCTGTAAGAACTTAGTGTAGCCCAGATAGTGGTAGCAGTGTTAAAGTGCATTTATTTATGTCTCAATATTGGTAACGTCATAGAATTTTCAGAAGCCTTTTTCAGCCATCTCTTAACTTTTCACACTCAGCAGCTGACTTCCCAATGATCTGCCACACACCATCCATTTTCTCGCTGGTCATCCCCTTCTATAATGACCCACCATCATTCCTTCCACCCTTAACTTCCTTGCATTATTTCTGTTTCTTTGCCTGATGTGACCAAAATTTTTTCTTGTTGATTTCCAAGAGTAGAGGCCACGTCTCTTCGGTAATATTTAAAAAAGAAACATTTGTTCTCTTCCATCCAGAACATATGCAAGTCTCTTTGCCAGCACCATATCGCAGTGGCTTCAGTTTTCTTCTTTTCGGCAGCGTTAGTTTTCGAGGATTCACACTCATAAGTCGCTATGGAAAAAAATACGATTTTTTTAAAAAAATATTCTTTTCATAGCAACTTATGAATGTGAATCTTGGGGAACTAGTGGTGCTGAGAAAACACATACATAATAACACATTGCCTACATATTTTAGAAAAATAAAGTATCAGCATATATGTAAGCTTGCAGGATGTGATACTGTCAAATTCTACCATCTTGTTTTTTTAAAAATCTTAATTATTTGTGAAAGTCCTAAGGCAAATTAGAGACCAGTAAGGCAAGGTGGGATGCTTTGGGGATGATCAGACATTTGTGTGGCCTATATTGCAGATAGTGAATGGGGATTTCAGAAGGAAGAGAGTTCTTTGGGGATGTAGAAGGTCCGGGAGTTGTCAGTGTTGGGGTAGAGGAGGGAGACCAGGAATGCATGGAGAAGGCCAGAGGAGGAAGAAGTTTTACATATTAGGGTACTGGGTCTGGGCTGATGAGATCAGTCCCTCTGCTTGAACAGCTCTCTATGGCATTCTGCTCTTGCTGTACTGTTCACTGAGCCAGAGTTGCAGAGGGAGCACTTAAAGGGGAATAATATTGCTGCTGTGGAAGTAGACCCTCCCCTCCCCATTTTAGCTCCTCCCACCCCCTACATATAGCAATGTTTTTCTAATACAACCCACTTTCCCATTTATATCCTTCCTTCTTCACTAGACCTTTGCATATCCCTCCCACCCTAACATAAAACAGCAGGACAGGAGAACTAAAGGTAATGGGGAGATGGTTGTATGTGAGGATGTTATTGAGCTTATTCTGGCCAAAAAAGAAAGTGATGACAAATGCTGAATGTATTTATTTTTTTAAAAAGCTCACTTAAAAATATTTTTAAAAGTCTTTTTGAACTCTAATTAATTAACTAATTTCCTTTAGTAGCAAATTTGGAGATGGTAACTATAGTCTTCATACATAAGAAATCTAATCAGTTCCTGTTCTAAGTGCAAAGCTCAACTCAACCATAACTATGGGGTTGGAGCCAATGCCTGCATAATGAGATTTATGGTAATATGCACAATTAATAAACTAGTGTGTGCAGATTGTGAAATTGTACAATATAAACTAAGAGCAGTCGTGCTTGCAGTTATGAAGAGGACAGAAGATTGGTTCTTCTTTGACTGCTTGCTTTCACATCTATTCCCAATTAGGGGCGTGTGTGTGTGTGCGCACACGCCACATGCACTGGTACCAGAAATTTTTCCTCTAATGGTACCCATAGTGCCCTCTGCACCAGTGCGTGAATGAGCCTGTCCCCCTCCCTCTCAATTCCTTCTTACTGACTGTGCTGGAGCTAAAACGTTCTCTTGCTGCTGCAAACTTCTTAAAACCTAATGCTTTTTCTTAGTGTATGTAGTACTATAGAGTTGTTCAAATACTGGTTTAAGAATAGTTAATAGATTAGTAAGTGAAACAGAGATGGGGCATGAACAGATCTCCCAGTTTTAAACACTGCAATTTTTGCCACTGAGTGACTCGCACCAGAGTTGCCTGAAGTGCTTAGGATGCTCATGTGCTGGAGAAGTACAAGATCTGCTGTAGTTTCCAACCCCAAACTAAGAAAGATTGGAACATTAGCCTACGAACCCCTCTAATTGAGTAGACTGCATCAGAACTGCAGTCAGATTTGGCACCGAGCATGTTGGCCTTCACACAGAGTGTTCCCTCATCACTGCTATCTTTCTGGCACTGATCAAAGTCTTTGGTGCCGAAAAAGTGACAAAACCTCATTGATGTTGAAGATGGATAAGATGAGTATGGGAATGCAAGTGAGATCTGCATCAGACCGCTTGTTCCTGCAGGTTCTGAGGGGATCAACACCAGTCCGGACTTCAAGCCCAGTCCCAGATCCACTGCCAATTCCAGGTAACGGCATCAGGAGCCCTCGACAACTGTTGGTGCCCACTGTGCCTGAAGCTTTTCAGGCACTGAAGAACTTCCTGGTGATCCCCATGCTGCCAAGGGAAAGGAAGCCCGCACACTGTGAACCAGTACCCACAGCCTTGGAGAACTCTTGTAGGAAGAAGCTCCCACCAAGCCAGTGATCCCCATCCCCAAGGCATTATTCTCTAATGCACCAGCGGTTACTTGGCCTATGGCATCGATCCCCAGAGCCACAGCATGAGAGGTTGGATTCCTGGCACTGGTCTCCAGAGCAACAGATATTTCAAGAAGTTTAAGTTTTGTATAATCTCTCTAGCAGCTACCATTCCTTCTCTAGATCCAGGTGACTGGTACTCTGCCCTTGATTTAATAGATGCCTACTTCCATATCTCCATCTTCCCACTTCACAGGAAGTTTCTACGATTCATGGTAAGTGTGTGTTCACGATGTTCCATTTTGGCCTCTAAACAGCACCACACAGACCTTCCCGTGCTTGGTTGATTGTCTCATCCAGGGTCAATCAAGAATGCAAGTCCAGTGCAGCATTGAGGCGATTGGGCTGACTAGTCAAGTGCTGGGCTTATTAATAAATTAGCAGAAGTCAACACTCATTCCAGTCCAGAGGATAGACTTCATTGGAGCGGTCCTAGATTTCAGACTGGCCAGAGCACTCCTGCCAGATGCCAGGTTCTGATCTGTGTCAGAACTTATAACTCTGATGTTAGTACAACGCCACAGCAAGGATATGCCTCAGCCAGCTAGGTCACATGGCAGCCAGTACCTACCTAGTCCAGCACTCCAACCTACATCTTGGACTCTCCAAATGTGGCTGGTGTCAGTGTACTCCCTGACCAGGTATCACCTGGATAGTGTCCTCACACCTGGATACTTACCTCTCTTGAGTGGTGTTTGAATTTTTGTCACACACCGGCGGGAGTCCCTTTCACTGTCCCAAGACTGATGCTATTTCTGGTTTCCTATGCCTATGTGCTTGGGAGGAATGAGCACTTCAGTTCCCTCAGGACCCAAGGCCTTTGGACCAGAGACAAGATGGCCTTACATATCAATGTCAAAGATTTCAAGGTAATTCAACTAGCCTGTGAGGTGTTCCTATCTCTACTCTCAACTAAGGCCATATTCAGGTTCTCATGGACAGCACAGCATCAGTGTACTACATCAGTAGACATGGGTGGGACTCAATCTTCAGCTCTCTGTCAGGAGGCTTTGCACCTGTGAAACTTCTATATGGACCATGTGGAAGTGGTACATCTGCCAGTGACCAGGAATATATTAACGGACTGCCTCAGCAGATCTTTTTGCTCTGACCATGAGTGGTTCATGCACACAGAGGTGGCTAGGAGTATATCCAGATCTGGAGTTCTCCCCAAGTGGATCTTTTTGTCACCAAATGGAACAGAAAGTACAACCAACTCTGTTCTGTACAAGGGCTCAATGCAGACCCTCTGAGTGATATTTTCCTCCTCTCCTGGATGGACAGTTTTATGTATGCTTTTCCAGCGATCACACTGAATCACAAAGTATTCATAACAATCAAAATGGACAGAGCATGGGTCATCTTGTTGTCCCCAGCACGGCTGCATCAACATTGCTATAGGATTTTGCTCTATCTGTCCATAGCCTGACAATGGATGCTTTCTTCTGAGTTGCCCCTTCTCACAGAGAAGCAAGGTTGTCTTCTCTACCTGGCACCCTCTGCACCTCACGGGTTGGTTGTTCCATGGCTGAGTAAAACAGAATAGTCCTGCTCGGCACAAGTCCAGCAGACCCTGTTGGAGAGTAGAAAGCCTTCCACTAGAACATCACACAGCAGGCCTGGGGTGATGCTGGTTTTGAGAGGGTGATGCTACACATGACAACAGGTCTATGAACTCCTGCCTGCTCCTGGGGATACTGCTGGTGAGTCACCTCATTGAGTGCTTGCTCACGTCCATTCCCAAAGAAGAAAGAACGGGTTACTTACCTCATAACTGTAGTTCCTTGAGATATGTTGCTCTGACTACAAGTTGACTTTTACATCTTGGAATAAGACTAATATAAATCCGGTTTAATTATTTTTTGGAGCCAGGGTCTTAGAACCTCCTGGTGCGAAAATATACATTTTTGTATATTATTGTAAAGTCAGAGGTGCCCTGACTTTAAAAATTAAATTAAATGGTGCAGTCTAACATTCTCAATCCCAGTGTAAATGAAGATTATGTCTTTTAAACAAACATTAAAAAAATATGGAAACTTAAATGAGTGAAAAGTACAATGTCTTTTGAGAAATGAAGTAAATATATGTAGTATGTGAAAAGGCTTTACTGAATAATTTTATGGCAAACATTTTTAATGTACCATGATCCTCTTTTCTTTAGCCCAAACTTGTTGTAACTGCAACTTTTGGGATAGAACCAGGAAGGAAAGTGGAATACATACCTCTTCTAGAAAGAGCACTGGAGATGATACAGTACCGACCCAAGAAAGTTCTCATATGCAGTCGACCTCACTTGGTAAACCTATATTTTTCTTGCTTGTTAATTTTATGTGTGTAGTCTTGGTGTCCTCTTTTTCTTTTTTAATCAAATAAAATATATTTTTCAATACATTTTAATTGGGATCTTTTGTTTCATGAGATTAAAGTAACTTTTAATTAGCAAGTAGAGCTTCTGTGTCTGAGAGATTAGGTACACCAGCTTTGTTTAAGGTATCCCTATGGGTGTCTGGATACTGCATGTCTTTTGGGTCAGTGTCTTTTATTCCATCTAATTAAATTACATTTTGAATGTTTTTCTGTGTTTCTTGGTGCATAGGGAACTGTTCCTCTAGTCTCAGGCCGTGACCTTGATTGGGATGAAGAACTAGCAAAAGCCAAGCCTCATGACTGTATTGCCGTTCAGTCAGATCATCCACTTTACATTCTTTATACATCAGGAACGACTGGCTTGCCCAAGGTAGGATTTAATCTTTACTACAAATATCTGTGTCCGACCTATTTTCTGTTCCATATGAGAGAATGATTAAATAAAAGTCTGAAAATGTATGCTAAAGCTCACCATAATGATAAGTAGTATTAGAATTGCTTTGATCTCATTTGCTCACATTTCATTACTTTAACTTTTAAGATTTAAAATTCATTGTCTTCCAATAAATCATATTAATGGATCTGAATGTGAATGACACAAAATAAATTACATGCTAAATTTAAATGTATTTTAATATACATTCTTTAGGAGAAGGGACATTTCTTATCTGTGTATGACCTCTCTATAATATTGCCAGTGTGATATAAATGTGTGATGTACTGATAGGTTGGTCAACAGTGTTTTCTTTGTGATAACTTGTTTGTTTTATACTGAATGAAGGAAGATACACTTCATGAATTTTAACTGGAATCAAGGTATAGCATTGAATAGTTCTTCCACTGAAAAAAGCATTCAAATGAAGATGGAAGTTGAGATTGAATAAGGTTAGAAAACTCAGGCAGAATATGCTTTGAAGATTTTAGCCTTTTAAATTCAAGTTATATTTCTATAGGAGAATCTCGACATGCTGAACAGAACACAGACTGCCAAAAACATCTTTCTTGTGCAAGTTTTTTACTCTATTAATAATATTTTTTGTGTTCTTTTGTATATTTTTCTGATTTGCTCATCCCCCAGCCGATCCCAGCAACTTTAGCCAAAGACTAAAGATATCTAAGAAACTAAGGAAAATTTTACATTTTGTCTGCTGTCCTTTGTTATTTTAAGACTGAAATGTCAAATTTATTTCACCTTTTGCCTTTTGACTGACAGTCTAAAACTATACACTGTTAAAGCAGCACCCCATAGGTTTTGTGTTAGAACTTTTTGGAAAGGAGTATTTCTTCAGTAAAGTGACCCACTTAATCACACATGATGAAGATTTATATGTCTTCTCAACACAATCAAAAGTCCTCCCTTCACAGGGATGGACTGGGGCATATGTGGAGGAGGCAACTAAAAAGACAGTTCTTAGTAAAGTTAGGAGGCTATTTGGTTAATACCATCTCGAACCCCCTTTTTATGCGCAGAATGCCTTGAATTGGAAACAGATTTAATAGATGTCAGAAGAGGGGCACATCTGAGGATTTTGTTTGGGAATGTGATGTATTGGGTTTGAGGGTGAGGGTGTGATACAACAGAGCAAAAATCCCTATGGCTGAAAAGAGGCCTGAACTTTTTCAGACGTTTAAAGATGGATTTCTGGAATGTGGCCTGCAGAGCTAATTAATGTGGTACTGAACCATGTGGAAGTCCCCAGCAAGGGGGAAAAAAGAATCAAGTTAGCTGCAGGTGTTGTATACTTTTGATATGAACTAGAAATCAGAAATATGAAATAGAATACATTGTGGAAAACGCATGGATGAACTGGATAAGTGGAGAAGTCAGCTTCTCATCTGCAGAGGTGGCTTATTTGTTGACATTTGGTTTCTCCATCAATTATCTTTAATATGAAATGATTCCAATGACTATCTGAAAAGGGGTGAGTTTTCTTAATCTGCTAGATGCTGACAGATTGCTAATAGCAGCAGTATGTTGGCAGGGAATAAAAGCATTTAGCCATTGGTTGCAACTAAGAAACTACGTTAATAGTTTTTAGTTTAACTTTTCTGTTAGTTGTATTTATAATGAGTCATGCATCAGAAGATTTGAATTGTGAGCTGACTATCTGCAAAACATAGGCCACAGAATGACATCCAATAACTTGGGCATTAAGACTAACAATATATGTTATTTGAATTAGAGCATTTATTTTAGAAAGATATACAGGGGAGGTATACACCATGGCAGGATTTCAGTGGCAGTTGAAGGGAGATATGCAAAGTTCATAAAATACCTTGTGTATCTCCCTTCAACTATCTACCACTTACTTAGGATGGTGCCTTCAGTGCGCTGAGTTGAAGGGAAATGCCCTTTCTTCGACCCAGCGCTACTCTAGTTGCTGGGGTGATTTTCAGTGATAGACTTCCTGATTGGCTGAGCGGGTATTCACAGATCTGATCAGTTGATTGGGAAGATCGATCTGATGGTGGCGAATTTGCTGCTGTCAGTGAAGACTAGCCCACAGTCTAAATTTATAGGATTCATGTAATAGAGAATTCCCCACATCCCTTGGTAAGATGTTCCAATGGTTAATTACATTAAAAAAATTAAAATTAATTTCCAGTTAGAATTTATCTAGCTTTGACATCTAGCTATTGGTTCTTGTTATGGCTTTGTATATTAGAGTAATGAGACCTCTACTACCTGGTATCTTTTCATGTAGGTGCTGAAGACCATAAGTCATCTTTTTACCCACAAAGCTATGTTTCCAATGCTCAGCTCATTGTTATGAGTCTTCTCAATCCTTTTGATTTTTCAGCATCCTTTTGTGAAGAATAGTTTTAACAGTTTTCCAGAAGCGGTCCTACCAATCCCATTTACAGGGGTAATATCACCATATGTATATGGCACTTCTGAGATTGCTATTGGAATATGGTTTTAATTGTGAGAGCTTTTATGCATGTAATCTTGATGGTACAAAACCCGTGGGGAAACATAGTAGTAGACACATGGAAGGCAAGTCATCTGGAAGAAAATTTATGCCTTGGCCTTGACTGTTATTGCAGCAAAGCTCTCAGAGCATGTATCAGGGTTCTAAGTACTCAGCTGCAATAACAATCAAAGGAAGGTCCGAGGTGAGATCCTTTATCCATAGGGACAAGATCAGGTTGACCTTACTACAGTTTTCCAAGTTGTCAAAATATTGGAAATAAATTCAGATTAGTATGATTCTGTATTACCTAAACCAGAGAACAGACAAAAATGTGGGATGCTGGAACTACAAAGTCAATTGAGGAAGGTTTAGGGTGTGCATATTCCCTCATTGGAGTTTTGACTAAAGATGATGCAATAATGTGTCAGACTGAAGCTTGTGAAAATGTTACAGAAAGTTGCACTTTGCACTGGGTATTTTAGAGGGAATTAAATGGGGAAATGAATCTTGTGAAAACCATACAGTCTTCTTTGAATCACATTTGAGAGAAGCATTTGAATCTGCCTTATAAGTTTCAAGAGGGGTAGCCAGGTTAGTCTGTGTACAGCAAAAACAACGAGAGTCCTGTGGCACCTTATAGACTAACAGATTTTCTTCGGCATAAGCTTTTGTGGGCTATAACCCACAAGTGGGTTATAGCCCATGAAAGCTTATGCCGAAGAAAATCTGTTAGTCTATAAGGTGTCACAGGACTCTCGTTGTTTTTGCCTTATAAGTGTGTACATCCTTCCATATGCCTTTCAGGTTTATAGACACTCAGAATACTGCACAAGCTGTGTTCATTGCTGGTTATTAGACAAATGCTCTGACCTATTATACTGTGATCAACATGACTCAAAAGAGTCCTAGTAGTGTAAATTCATTGTTTCATATACTCTAGTATTATATATTCATGTTTAAACAGAATGACATGGGAAATATTGTGTGTGTTTGTGTGTATGTAGAATTATTCACACAGCAAAATGACCAAGTATTATATTATTAGTTCGTTAATAAAATAGTAAAAGCATCCATATAGGTTAATATTTAAATTACATTGTTTTAACATCGTGCTGCAAAGAGTTGCAAGAGACAATTGAAGCAGGGCTTGACAAAACTGGCTCCCAGCTAGGTGCCAGCAGTTTTATTTTTGGTCATCAGAGGGCGCTCCTCAGAGAAGCCAGATTACAAACCCTGGTCGCCATGGCAACCTGGCACCCAGGTTTTGTCCAGCTCTGGTTTAAAGAGCCACTTGTGACTCCCGAGCCTCAGCCTGCGTATCACTGAGCTATAGGTTTCTTAATATTTCATGTCTCTCTATTCTTTATAGGAAATTGAAAACATAGAGAAAGTTGTAGAACTGTGAAACTAGATCAGTGTATATACACATTTTCTTGTAATGGGACTTAGTTATTTACTCTGAAATTTTCCTCAAAAGACAGGGTGAAACTTCACTGTCAGTGATGTATTCCTATAAAAATAAAAATTAGCAAGGACATTTTTGTCTCTAAATTTTCTGTGTATCAGAGGAGAATTGTCAATTTAGCTAATTCTGAGTTAGTAAAACTTCTATTTAAACTGTGCATTCAGTTTATTTCTTTTGTGCATTGCATTTATAAGTTACATTTCATTGGGTATTTGAACTTTTATTTCCTGAAATACAGTGTTAGAAATTGAACAATAACGTTGGACTGCAGATTCAAAGATATAACATAACTGAATGTTTGTTAAAGAGAAATGAACAAGAGAAATATGTAGCATTATATGTAAAGTGTGTATGCAGACTTAAATTGAAAACACATTAGATCTTTGTGGCAAAGAAACACTTAATATCATGACACTTAACATCAAACTGGTTTTAGTTTACTGGCTCTAAGGAGTGGGAGATGGGTGGGAATAGGATATGGGCATTCCTTGAAAATATCAGTGAGAAATCTTGGTTCACAAGGACCAGTTAAATGCTCTTCTGTCTCTTTCATTTGTTCCCTTTGGCACTACAGAAACCTTCCCATTAGCATAACATGTTGGAACGAGAGCTGTGTAGTGCTGCTGTTTGGGTGAGATCACTGTAATACATGGTGGGTGGCCTGGTAGAAGGAGGAAAATATTGAATGAATAGAACCCAAGCAAATCGTAAAACTTCAGTTGCCCAATAAAAAGAAAACAAAAGAAGATGGAAACATGAGGACAGAGAACAGACAAGAAAATCTTAAGATATTGGCAGTGACTGTCGTGAAGGGACATAGGGTGGGGCCTGATCTACAGTACAGAGTTCTGTTGGTAAAAGTCAGCTTTTGTCCACAAAATAATGCTGGTATGCACACAAAAATTACACCTCAGGTGACAGCACTGCCCTGTTTCTTCAATAAAATAAAGCCACTTTTATGAGAGATGTAGGGCCTTTGTTGGTAGGGCACCACAGAGTCAGTGTAGACATTGAGTCCACTTGCGGTGGAGGGGCTGTCATTCTTGTCAATTTCACTAGTGAAATTGACCACAAGAAATCTGGGTGGCCAGTTCCCCACTCCTGGCTGCTGCAAGCCCCGGCCAACTGCAGTCGGTCTGTAACTGGGACTGGGTCGGATGTGGTGGCAGGCATCTGATGCCTGCTGCCAGCCCAGATGTGGGCAGCTGCAGCCAGCTCCTGGCTGCATGCCAGGACGTGGCAGGAGGCGGAGAGCTGGAGCCTGGCTCCTGTCTGTGCACTTGGGATTGGGAAGGATGCCTGGCTCTTGGCTCTGGGATGGGATGCAGGTAGGATGTGGTGGCTGCTGACCCTGGGTTCCAAGTGTGACAGAAGAGGGGAGAGGAGGAGCATTCCACAAGGAACCTGGGAGCTTGTGGGCTCCTGGCAGGCAGCTGAGAGATGGGTCTCTGAGCTCCCCACACTGACCCTTAGGTTGATGGAAGTGCTCCTAGTGAGGATGCACTCCATCCACTCTAGGAGAGCAATGTGTAGAAAAATATGTCCAGTGTAGATAAATCCTTGGGATTCCCAGATGCTTGTTCATCTTGAGGTGAAATCCAATTAAAAAAAGACTAGAAACGCTACTAACTGTTAATGACTAGGAGCTTTTCACAAACAACAATACAGTTAATCAAACCCAAAGGGAGTCATGCATGTTAGAAAAAATAAAATAAAGTATTTAGATGAAATGACAAATTTATTGTGTGGTATTACAGCTTTGCTTACATAAGTAGGTAGATATAGGTCCTTTGATTCAAACACTTCAACAATTTCTAGGGACTGCTGTGCTAAGCATGTCCCAGAAGCAACTGTCAGATGTCAATAGAGTTGGCTGAAATACGTAATTTCCAGTTAGTGTGAAATTTCAACTTTTTGAAATTTGATTTACTTCTGATTCAGACCAAAATAAACATTTTTTTCCCCCTCCAAAATTTCCTGCAACACAGACATTCTACTGAAAAATGTTGTTCTGGAAACTTGACTATATGATATTTCAAAAATGAAATAGTCTCCCTTGGACACTGTAGTTAATGATTCTTGTCAGTTTTTCTTCAGCCCTGTGCAGTATGGCACTAGTGAAATAGCAGCCAGCTAGGCAATCTGTCAGACTCGGTATGTTTTTTGCAAAATATTTTGGCTTCAATGAATCAGCATTTTCCAGTGAAAACCTCTTTTGGTTGGAAAATTCTCAACTGGCTCCAGTTCTCAACATAACTGCCCATGCAAGATGCTATTGATAGTGATGTAGATGTTCCATAGCATGGTGCTTATGTTCTGTTACTGAAGAGGAAGGAATTAATTTCTGTACATACTTAAATGTTAAGTGTTTGTTTCTTTGTTTGTTAATTTGTGGAAAAATGATTTTGAAGAATGGAGTTTAGCTATGTTGTTTTCTGCAAATAATTAACATCAAATGTAATTTTTTGTTCTGTCTTTTGAACAAATCCTCCAGTTCATAACGCAGAAATTAATTTTAATCTGGATTTGGCCTTTCTTCATTGGGAATATTTGTATAAGCAAATATTTGTAGGATTGGGCTGTTACATTATTCTGAAATGGCAGAGATGTCAAAGTTGAAGTTAGATAACTTTAAATATTCTAGATAATTTTTAGTAATGAACATTTTTTTTATAGAAGGAGATTTAGTGTTTATTTGCTTTTTAAAGTGATCTTAATTTCAAATTACTTCACACTTAGGGTGTTGTTAGGCCAACAGGTGGCTATGCTGTTATGTTGAACTGGACCATGTCAGCAATATATGGACTCAGGCCTCAAGAGGTAATTGCTGTTTAAATTGTAGTTGCATGCATTTAACTTTTTGAAACTTTTCTCTTTTTTAAAAAAACTGATATTAAATTTTATTTTATTTTAGGTGTGGTGGGCAGCTTCCGATTTAGGCTGGGTAGTTGGCCATTCCTACATTTGTTATGCACCTCTCCTGCATGGTAATACAACTGTTTTGTATGAGGTAAATGCTTGTTATCACTGTTGAAAGAGACAAGGTAGGTGGGTGATGTGGTATCTTTTATTGGAGCAACTTCTGTTGGTGTAATGTACAAGCTTTGGAGTTACACAGGGCTCTTCTTCAGGTCACTGTTTGACATTCCTGAATTTTAGTGTATTCCTTTTTAAAATTGTTGATACTTCTTAAGTAAAAAAAATCCCATAACAAACAAGGAGTCCTCTGGCACTTCTGAAGACTAATACATTTATTAGTTGCATAAACTTTCATTGGCGCAATCCCACTTCATCAGATGCACGAAATGGAAAATGTAGTATGTTAACTGGAAATATATGGAGCCAGAGAAGAGTGGGTTACAAGGTCAATTCAGACAGTGAGAATGTTAATAGAGGGTAAATTACCTTTTATAGGGTACGTCTACACTGGAGCCTTAGGTCGACTTAAGGAAGGTTAAGTTGACCTACAGACTGCTACGTCCACACTGGGTTTTTATTAAGTCGATTTAAGTGCTTTCTTAAGTCGATTTAATAACACCGCCTCTTACGGTCGACTTAATGCTTAAATCAACCTTATTAAGTCAACTTAATCCAGTGTAGACGGGGAAAGCCCTTAAGTCAACCTAATTGGCCTCCAGGCACCCTCCCAGGGCTACCCACAATGCACCACTCCTCCGTCAACCTAGCACCTGCCAGTGTGGATGCAGGCAGTTGACAGGAGTGTTCATTGTGGACTCTCTAAGTCGACTTAACAAGGTCGGCTTTAAGTCAACTTAAAGTCAACCTTGTTAAGTTGACTTAACAGAGCTTCCGGTGTAGATATACCCATAATGAGTTAGCCACTCCAAATCCCTATTCAAACTCAGTGTGCAGGTGCTTACAGGCCCCTATTCCCCACTGTTTGAATCAAAACAACTTGTTTACTTTGCTGAGATAGGCTAGCAGACTATCCCTCTGAAACTGTTTGAATTGACCTTGTGACCCTCCCTTCTCTTTATGTGTGTATAACATATTACAGTTTCCATTTCATGCATCTGATGAAGTGGGATTGTGCCCACAGAAACTTCTGCGACAAATACATTTGTTAGTCTTTAAAAGTGCCTCAGGACTCCTTTTTTGTTTTGCTGAAATAGACTAACATGGTTACCTCTCTGGAACTTGAACCTACCATGATAACTTAAACCCTAATCTCGCAAAGATGCTTGTACCTTAATTCTATACATAATTCAACTGAAGTCAACAGGTCATACACACACATGTATAAAGTGAAGTACATTTACATTAAGTTAGACACTTTTGGGTATTCACAATATCAAGGACAATGGTGTGCTATCATGAAATAAATGTAAGTTTGGCTATCAAATTGGGATTTTTTTTATCCTAGGCCCCCAAAACCTGCCTGCTTTGTTGGAAACATTTTCTTAATAATGGAGATAATGGAGGATTGGTTCTAATTGTTTAGTGCAGTGGTTCCCAAACTCATTAGTGCTATGGCTCCCTTATAGATGTTTCAAACCTTGGTGGCGCCCCACAACCAAACATCTTTTGTTTTTTTAATGGACTTAGGGTACTCGATTCAAGAGTTCAGGAATGATAGGTGTCCTGCCACCGCACTGTTCTTTCTGATTATGGTCCTGCCCCATCAGTGCATGGCTACACACATGTCGCCCAATTAAGACCTTCATCCAGTATGAATTTATAAAGGATTTTGAAAAATTTCCCATCAGTTCAGGTTAGGATTTCGTGGCAAAATAAGTCCTTAACTATTGTATCTGCTTTGAAAAATCTCATGCAACACAAAAGCTGAGTCATGTTGGGTATGTTTGGATTTCTCAAGCTGCACAATATTTTCCCTTCTTAATTTGTTTTGTCAACTGCTTCTAGATGTTTTCTGCAAAATAATTGTTGTGTTGATGGATGATATTATTTAACATAAGAATGATTTTCAGGCTCATGGTTACTTGTTCCTCAGTCATAATTCTACATGTCTATTGCTGCTGGAAGTTGATTTGTCCGGTAAATGGTGTGTGCAGGTTTACCTTTTGCAATTCACATGGCCACTGTCATGTATTAAGATTAAATAATGATCAATAGACATAACAGGCTTCAGAGTTCCCTTATTGGGCTTTATTCAGCGTGTCTGGCAAGGACTGCCAGCAGAACACAGGTTCACCTAAGCACTTAACAACCCTCCCATTTATCACCATGGCAAACCCCAATGGCCCCAGTAACCTGAGACACCACATATTCCTCTCCCTCAAATGAAAACACCCTACCCTCCAAAAAATGCCCCCCACCCCCCCCCAAAGAATAAACATTAAACTGGGAGATGAGGGTAGACTGCCCCATCTCCAGCCGAACCCATGGGGGATTATTCTGCCCCACGATTAAGGGGTCACCCCTAGCTAAAGATCCAGCCAAGTAGGAGGCCTTCTTACTCTAGGTGGATTGTGGCAAATTTCTGGTGGACCCATACCAGAAGGTGGTATTGGTGGTGGTGTGGCCACAGGTACCGGAGAAGTAACAGGATCCGGTGAAGATGTTGTGTACAGTTGGGCCTGGGTGCAGGCTGACGGTGTTGAAGAGGTGGCTGGAGTAGGAGAGACATGAATCGCTGAATTGTGATTCAATGGTATATCTCCGACAAGAGTGAAGTCAGTTAAGTCAGTTTGAGATGTACCCTCAGGACAGGTATGACGTGGTAACAACTGATCAACATGCCGCCGCCAAGACAGGCCATCTGCTGTCTGGATAGAGTAGGAAACAGGTCCTGTTTTGGCGATGACTATTGCTGGAAACCATTTCGCTCTGGACGCATAGTTTCGAGTGAGGACAGGCTGGCCAATTGTGAAGGTGCGGTGCTTTGTTCTCGGTGCACGTCTGATGACCTGGTCCTGCAGTTGGCGTTGAACCACTTGTCGTGTTTCTTGTGGTTTCAACAAATCAAAGCAAGAGCGCAACTGCTTTCCCATCATAAGGAAAACTGGAGACGCTTTAGTCGTGGCCTGTGGAGTGTTTCTATAGGATAACAAGAAGTTGTCCAGACATTTCTGAAGGGTTGAGCATCCCCTTGCCGATTTTAGAGGTTGCTTCATAGTCTGTACATAGTCTTTCAGCGAGCTCATTGGTGGATGAATGATATGGTGCTGACCTGATGTGATGTATTCCGTTGGCCTTCATAAAACTTGCAAAATCCCGGGAAATGAATTGCACTCCATTGTCACTCATTAGCTGCTCTGGGAGACCATAATGACTAAAGAAGCCATGTAGGTTTTGGATAGTGTTTTCCATAGTAGTGGACTGCATTACAGAGACTTCCAGCCAATTGGAATGGGCATCAACAGCAATTAAAAACATACATTCTTCGAATGGGCCAGCAACATCAACATGAGTACGTTGCCATGGCCTTTCTGGCCAGTCCCACGGGTGAAGAGGGGCTAACTGAGGTGCATTCTGGATGCTTTGGCATGAGGTGTAAGCTCTAGCCATCTCCTTGATGGCCCTGTCCAAGCCTGGCCACCAAAAGTGGCTTTGTGCAATTTCTTTCATGCGCACTATACTACAGTGACTGGAATGGAGCTGTTCCAACAAATGTGGTCTTAATGAAGGTGAAATAAGGACATGCATGCCCCACAACAAACACTCAGACTTGGTTGATAACTCCATCTGCCTAGACATATAGGGGCGGAGGTCAGGTGCGACCTGGGAGGCAGGCAATGATGTTCCGTGCATCACGAGACCATAACTCAAGACAATACCGGCTCAACGCGTGTTGCGCTCCTTACATGAGTAGCCATGATAGGTGTGTTTTCCATGTGATCAAAGTAAAAGATTCCTCCCTGGCCCGAATCTTGACGGGCTACTGGTATTGGTAGTCTTGAAAGACCATCTGCATTGCAATGCAAAGAGGATTTCCTATACTCGATCTCATATGTATATCCAGAAAATATCAGTGCCGATCGTTGTATACGACTAGCAGCCAAAGGTGAAATGCCAGTGTGTGGTCCCAAAATCGATGTTAGGGTTTGATGGTCAGTGAGGAGCATGAATTTCTTTCCATACAGGTACTGGTAGAATTTCCAGACCCCAAAAACAATTCCCAGTGCCTCACGTTCAATTTGGGCATAATTAGTCTCTCCCTTGGTCAAGGTGCATGAAGCAAAAGTGATGCGCCTTTCTTCTCCTGAAGGCATAATGTGGGACAGCACGGCCCCAACTCCATAAGGGAAGGCGTCGCAGGCTAGCTGTAGAAGTAAGGACGGATGAAAGTGTGTCAGAACCCTTGAATTAGTCAATGTGAGTTTAGCCTTGTTGAATGCAACATCACAGGTGTCAGTCCAGTTCCAGCTCTGTTTGACCCAAGGAGCTCATGTAAAGGTTTCAGAAGCGTTGCTAACTGTGGAATAAACTTTCCATAATAGTTCAGTAACCCTCAAAAAGAGGGAAGTTGGCTCATGTTCTGAGGTGGTGGTGCCTCCACGATTGCCTTCATCTTGGCTGGAGACTTATGAAGACCAGCACCATCAATTATATGTCCAAAATATTCAACAGAGGGCCAAAAAAATTCACATTTGTCTCAGTGAACATGTTGACCATATTCTTCCAATCTTTGTAAGATAGCTCTTAAGTTCGTAAGGTGCTCCTCTTCATTCTTGCCGGTGACCAGGATGTCATCAACATAGCACTATACTCCCGATAAGCCACTCAAGATATGGTCCATGGCCCTCTGGAACAAAGCTGGGGCCTAAGTAATCCCAAAAAGCAAGCGACAGTATCTGTACAGCCCCTTATGCGTTACAATAGTCAACAACTCTTCAGATTCTTCTTCGACATGCATCTGTAAATACGCTTGCCTCAAATCAATCTTGCTGAATTTTTGTCCCCCAGCCAAACCCAGGAAGTGGTCCTTGATGTGGGGTAGGGGGTATTGTTCTGCATGTAACACTAGGTTAACGGTGACCTTAAAATCTCCACAAATCCAAATGGAGCCATCTTTCTCACTAATGGGACGATTGGTGTTGCCCACTGGCTGTGAGTAACTGGCACTAAGGCTCCTGCCTTGACAAGTCGCTCCAAATCTGCTTCAACCTTGGACCTGATGGCAAATGGCATCGGTCTGGCCTTCAAACATTTCGGTTGGCAGTCAGGTTTAAAATTTAACTTCACAGTGATTCCCTTTATGCTGCCTAAGTCCTCCCCGAAAACAGCAGCATGTTTCGCTAGTATCGTTGCCAGGTTTATTTCTTCTTCAGTTAATTGATGCACTTCTGCCCAAGTGAGTTGGATCTTCCTAATCCAAGACCTTCCCATTAAGGCTCGGTAATTGCCTTTCACCGCAAACAGTGGTAGCCTTGTTGCCTGTCCATTGAGCTCTACTTTCACCTCAATAGTATCCAACAGGGGGTACAGCCTCTCTTGTGTATGTTTTCAAAACAACTGTCATCGGTTTAAATGGCAGATGTCTAAATTCCTTCTTATACACAATGTTGGAAACTAGTGAAACAGCTGCACCAGTGTCCAGTTCCATGCATACAGGTTTGCCGTCCACAAGCGGTGTCACCCAGAATTTGCGTGGGCCAGGTGTTATAGACAAAACATGAAGCGACTCTTCCTCTTCAGAATGGGTGTCACCATAATCACCTTCTGCCTGTTCTACTGCATGTAGAATTTCCCTCTTGTTCCATCGGACCGCCTGCTCATTGTTTTCCGGTATGCCCTTTTTGCTTGGCTCAGTCCTCTTTTGTTTGCAGGCACGTTTCTTGCCACATCATCGACACGGTAGTTCCTTACACCTGCACTCTGATGTATGATGACCCGGTTTTGCACACCGGTGACGTTTCCGCCTTCCCAGGGGCTGAGTGGTAGGTTCTTTGGATACCTTATGCATCCCTGCATTCACCCTGATTAGTTGCATCTCCTGCGTGGCCTGTTCCATCGAGACTGCAATATAAATGGCTTTCTGCAAGGTAAGCTAACTTCGGTTAGCAGGCATTTCATTGTTGATTCACAGTGCAGGCCACACACTAGCCTGTCATGTAGCATTTCGTCCAACATGTTCTTGAAATCGCAGTGTTCCGCCAGCTCCCTGAGAGCTGCTACGAACTGTGTAGTGGATTGACCTTCACCTTAATTCCTGTGATAGAACCGGTATCTCTCTGCTATTACCAATGGTTTTGGGGAAAAATGTGCTCCTAGAACTTCCACAAGACTATCATACGATTTTGCCTCGGGTTTCTCCCGATAAAGCAAATTACATAGCAAACTATAGGTCTTAGCACCTATAATGGTCAAGAAAAGAGGTACCTTCTTTTCATCATGTATATCATTCACTACCATGAAGTTTTGAAAGCATGCTATATACAGTTTCCAAGTGGAGGTGGTAGGATCAAAGCTTTCCGGAAAAGTAGTGAGTGAAGCCATGGTTGAACCAGTGAGTGGAACTATGGTTTCCTCTTGCGGTTGTTTATCACCTGTGGAGCTATTCTCTCTTGTGGTTGTATATCTCCCATGGAGCTATGGTTCCCTCTTGTGGTTGTTTATCTCCTGTCCCTTGGCTTCACCAAACAATAGATCAGATTTCAACTCCAGTCAGCTCCATCCCCCCTTCAGGCACATAGCACAGGCATGCAAACAGTGAGAAAAAAAACTTGTTCTTACATAGCTCAGGATTTCCTGGGTTCACAAGATGTTATCTCATCATCCCACCTTCATGGGCAGTGTCATGTATTAAGATTAAATAATGATCAATAGACATAACAGGCTTCAGAGTTCCCTTATTGGGCTTTATTCAGCATATCTGGCAAGGACTGCCAGCAGACACACAGGTTTACCTAAGCCCTTAACAACCCTCCCATTTATCACTATGTCAACCCCGGATGGCCCCAGTAACCTGAGACACCACAGCCACAACACAAGACCATTAAAAGAGTTTCCTTAGATATGATTTCTCTGACTTTCCCTCCCTGCCCAGTTTTTACCTCTTTTTGTTTCTTAACGAAAAGCTATTGCTCTTGTTTATGAATTCTTGGTGTTCAGTCTCTAAATGTCTATGTTCCCCTAACCTCATACTGTTATTTACTAACACCTGAAAACAAATGACATGTTTTAGCTATGGACTTTCCTTAGAAATACTGAGATAATGAAAATCCAAATATAATGTAATTATCATCACGTCTACTTTTCTTTGTTGTGTTTAATTACGTTCAATTATTGTCCTGCAGCCAAAATTAGCTCCTCTATGCTTAGTACATGATAAATATTGTTCCATTATAAAGATCAGAGACATCGATGTCTCCTTCAGCCCCCTTTCCCTGTTTAGTAGTATCTTAATTAGAAAATAACAAAAATGGGCATATGAGTTAAAATTTTGTTCCAAATATTAATGGCTCCCCCCAAAATCCTGTGTGGCTCTCAGTTTGGAAACTCCTGGTTTAGTGGGAGCTTCCAGCAATCCTAGTGTGATTTATGTGGCAGGAGAAGCTATCCTGAACGACGTTCTGACATGAGGAGAAAACCCAGGACCTCATGAGCTGACTACCTCTTTGAAATTTGAAGGCTGCTACTCTGAAAAATGTCCATGAGCTAGAGTACTTAAACTGTTTTTAAACATACATTTCACTTTTGTTAATAGAATGGGCATTCCTTTGTAGTTCTTAACTATTGAAAGTGCTATTTTATTCTTTACATTAAGGATATCATTACAAATACCACATATGTTAGGGACCCTTTTGTATACACACTTCTTGGTGGCGGTGTACCTTCTGACCCTCCTACTCATAATGGTTGCTACTAAGGAATTTTCCCTCCAGGTGTGACAGAAATTGTACTACTATTTCCTCAGAGGCTATCAGCATTATGGAATGAATCTCTCTATGAACTAAGTTACTTGCATCCTTTTCTTCCTTCTTCAGGAAGTAAATCCAGCCCTCCCATCTCCAGAGATGCACAGGGCCTGATGCTTGTTTTCACCAGCCCAAGTTAGCAAGAGGTAGTTTGTGAATCCCAGTCTGTTGTATGGCAGCACATCACAGTAATTCACTGGTATATGTATACAGTCTTTTTGCATTATTGGATTTTAAGTTTATCATTTTGCTAATGACTTCAAGAGCTGTATTGTGGGGAAAAGAATAGATAAGAAAGACCTGAATGGTGTTTTGAAAAATAGTTATGAAAAGCAAACTTCTGTGTCCATGATAAAAATATTTTGTATTGAAAATGTGTGTGAATTATTTTTTTTCCAAGAAAAACAGATCTAGTACTCTGGGCCAGCAACTGAAACAGTTGGCAGAAACTTAAACAAATGGTTATTTTAAATTGGAAACTCAATTTATCTTCCGGACACATTAGATTTACTATTGAATATGGCAATGTGTGTTTCAGCATGAAAGCTCACAGTGACTGCATTAGCAAATAATACTATGCAGTGAATCTCTCCATTGCATTTTTTGTAATGAAAATGATTCTTTTTCAAGTATATCCAATCTCTGTGTGAGTGCACAGATGCAGATTTACACAAGTTATATAAAGACATACACAGAACCCCTCCTGCAGCACCCAACCCCACGTGTGGTAGAGTCCACTTCAGTGGACCCCAAAGTGTCAGGCACGCCACCCTAAGGGATTTGGAGGAATGTTGGGAGGGGCATGTGGCAGGGCTGGGCCTGCTCTGACCCCAGACCAGCTCCACCTCCAACCCAGTTCAGGCCCCAGTCCTGCCCTGTCTTCAGTTTCCGGCCACCCCCTACATGGGGCAGGAAGGGGGTGTCACTCTTCCAGTCCAGCTCTGCCGCGACCCCATTCAGCTCACAGTCTTGCTCCACTTTCAGGCCAGATTCAGCTCCCAGTCCCATTCCACCCTTATCACGGTCTGCCCACAGCTACACTCCACTACCTTCTTTTCTCCCAGCTCAGCTCTTCCCTCATTCCCTCTTCTCCCCGAGGCCAGATCTGTCTCTAGTGCCTGCTCCTCCTTCACACCCAGTTCTATGCCCAGCTTTACCTTTAGCCCAAGCTCTTCTGTGGAGGAAGCCTTGCTGTGCAGTAATGGAGGAGTGGCATGAACAAATTGTGTAATGGTAAGGGGGGTGAGTGGAAAAAATTGCACACCACTGGTCTACTTGCTTCTCCCTCTTATGTCGCTCAGTGACTTATATTAAGATCAGTGTCTCCTGCGTTCTGTGTAGTCCTTGGACTGAGGGCAGGTATCACTGATCACTGGAGTTTAACTGAATTCTCAGTGTGCAATGCCTCCATGTAGTGGCCAGGTGAATAAATTCATATGTCAGCTTTGTTTTGTCCCTCTTCTTGAGATGCAAAATGGGGTTCTCTGCCCTGCTTTCAGAGAGCAGCTCAGGAGCGGTCTCATCCTGCCATCCAAAGATAATATCTAGTAGCTGAGTCCCTTTCCTCAAGCACTGTCCCTGTCTATGCACAGTGCACGTGTCTGGGCAGCTTCAGCCATAACATAGTCCATTGAGCAGTCTACAGTTGGTTGTTTTTCCATTTCAGTCAGGACTCTTGACACATTAATTCTTTTTCTTTCCCATGCCCTGCTGCTGATTGGGGTCTCAATAACACGGTTAGCCAGACAGTTTTAATGTCTGCAGCCTCTGCCTCTGGGCTACTTTCTCTCTGATGTTGGGTGCTGCATCCGGAATGACAAGGGGGGCTACATTGTCCCCCCAGCTGAAGATTTTGAAGTCTTTTCTATAATCTATATAATCCATTTTATTGACTCAAAAATGTATTGTAAAAATAAATCAAGTTTGATTAACTTTTGGTGAATCACAGGCAGGGTTCATTGAAACCCTATTTGCCAACCAGGCTTTCATCAGAAACCCTCCTGGTTCCCTGCCAGCTCACCTGAGTTACTGGGGGACCCCAACATTCCTGTGGAGCAGGGGGTCTGACATTTCAGTAATGTCAGATACAGTCATTTGTGGTAAAGCAGCATTATCTAGATCAGTAAAGCAAACCTATGCACTAGGAATGGCTGTAGATGGTGCCCCAAAATAGGCAGTGAAGCATCTGATGTTGGCAATTGTGGGCAGTTTTAAAAAGCCTATTATCTGTCACATGGCCTTCACTTCAGGTGGAGAAACCTTAATCAGTCATCTTTCTCAAATGACCAGCGCGTGGCCTATGGGCTGGATCATCTGCATCAATATTTTCATACACACAACGGAGCTTCAGTCTAAAGTTGTATGAAGCTAATGTAGACCTGTTTTGCAATAGGGAGTCCATAAATCAGTAGATTGTTCTCATTTACAATTTTACCTTGTAGAGAGAGTCCCCCAAATTGTCTACCACTGCCCATTTGAGTGCAAGAATTCTAGTTTATGAACAGTTCACTGTTGCTCACAGCCCAACAGTCCTTTATTGTCTGTGTGAGCTTCATTTCTCAAGTTCCCAACATATCAAGGGTGCGTGTACGTACATGAGCTCTCTTTCTCTCTCAGCATAGTATGCATATTGTCTATATAAATGTCTATATTTTATGTAACCAGGTCTATGTATGTATTTAAATATTTTTGGTCTTGTATAGGGGACGTATCTTAAACTTCTAAGGTATATATAATCTTTTCTTTGGTTTTTGGTTAATCTGTTCAACTGTTATGTGCTGTCAGAAACAAATGATTATGCCATGATTTATTAGATTTCAGAATATTTTCTTAATCCTAAAATCAATCCTTCATAATTCTTGACTGCAGACTGTAAACTGAGACATTGGGGAGATCTCAATAGATCAGCAATAAAACTTTTACTCACCCCCTCAGCACAAGGAATAGCCAGCTACAGAATTTGATACTGGCTTGGGCTGAGGACTAGCTTTCTAATTTTCATCTCAGATACTGATTTATTTATTTTTAATATTACATAGGAAGTGGAAAGCTTGTGGTCCACTATTACATCCAGATCCCTTTCTGCAGTATTCCTTCCTAGGCAGTCATTGTCCATTTTGTATGTGTGCAATGGATTGTTCAATCCAAAGTGGAATACTTGGCACTTATCTTTATTGAATTTCATTCTATTTATCTCAGACCATTTCACCAGTTTGTCCAAATCATTTTGAATTGTGATCCTATCCTTCAAAGCACTCGCAACCCCTCCCAGCTTGGTATCATCTGCAAACTTTATAAGTTTGCTCTCAATGCCATCATCTAAGTCAGGGGTTGGTAACCCCCGGCACGCGTGCCAAACCTGGCACGCGGGCCGAGCCTGAGCGGCACGTGACGTCGCTCAGGCTCCCCTGCTGGCCCCACCCCCCAGTGCGGCCTGGAGCGCCGCCAGGAGCTGCAGCGCATGGCTGCTGGCTCCTGCTGGCCCTGCCCCCTGCTGGACAGAGCTGCTGGAGGGAAGGGGAGGGGAGGAGAGGAGAGTGGAGTGGGGCAGAGCGGGTTGGCTGGCAGCTGGTCTGGCCCCGCTCCCTTTTGGCCCCTCCCCCAGCATCTACTGAGGGTGCGATGGGCGGGGCTGGCACGGCGGCTGGGAAGGGTTGCCGACCCCTGATCTAAGTCATTGATAAAAATGTTGAACAAAACTGGGCCCATGATAGATTCCTGCAGCACCCCGCTCATTATGTACTTCCAGCCTGAATGTGAACCATTGATTACTACTCTCTGGGAGCAGTTATCCAACCACTTTTTCACGCATCTTATAGTAGCTCCACCTAGTTTGTACCTCCTCAATTTATTGTGATGTGAGACCGTATCAAATGCCTTACTAAAGCCTAGATATACCACATCTACCACTTCCCCTCTAGCCACAAGGCTCGTTACTACATCATAGAAAGCTATCAAGTTGGTTTGACATGATTTATTTTTGACAAATCCATGCTGACTAGCCCTAAGCACCTTATTCTCTTCCAGATGTTTGCAAATCGAGTCCTTAATTATCTGTTCCATTATTTTTCCCAGTACAGAGGTTAAACTGACTGGTCTATAATTCCCTGGATTGCTCTTATTTCTTTTTTGTAGACAGGCACTATATTTGCCCTTTTCCAGTCCTCTGGGACCTCACCTGTCTTGCATGATTTTTCAAAGATAATAGCTAATGGCTCAGATATCCCCTGAGTCAGCTCCTTGAGTACCCTAGGGTGCATGTCATCAGGCCTCGGTGACTTAAAAGACGTCTAACTTGTCCAAGTAACTTTTAACTTGCTCTTTCCCTATTTTGGATTCTGACCCTATCTCATTTCTATTGCCCTTCTCTACATCAGACATCCAATTTCCACCAACCTTCTTAGTGAAGATTGAAACAAAGAAATTATTTAGTTCCTCTGCCATTTCCACATTTTCATCTATTGTTTTACCCTCTTTGTTGAGTAAGGGTCCTACACTGTCCTTTGGTTTTCCTCTTGTTTCTGATGTATTTGAAGAATGTCTTTTTGTTACACTTTATGACTTCAGCTAGTTTGATCTCTGTTTGTGCCTTGGCTTTTTGGATTTCTCTTCTAGATAGTCTACAGAGGCTCTGGAATGTTTTGGTCAGCTTGATCCCAAGCCACCTGCAGCTGGATGGGTTCATGAGGAAACTTGACCTTTTTTAGCAAGAGAAGGAGATCAATAGAATTACTATGCTACTCAGAACTTCTGTGGACTGAGTTGTGAGAAGCAGCTTTTCCTAGCTTCCCCCACAGAGACAAGAAAGCAGTACACCCAGGACTTCATCTATGTGGTACTGGGAGAAGGAGGATCTGTAGTGTGGGCATCTTCAGCTTGCAGAAAAGCACTCTCTCTCTGTAGCCTGCTTGTGCTGTCTTTCTTCTGCCCTTCTCTTTATTCACTATTCCGTCGAGTGACTCCAATAGATATTTCCTATCTCATGATAACAGAGACAGGAAGTGCCTCCTGGAAAGGCTAGTTACTCAGGCTAGTAGAGGGAGGTCAGCTTGCAAGCACATCAACAAGCAGATCTTCTTGTAGTGAAGAAGACGACAGCAAAGTCAGGAGGAAAAATGACATGTGGGGTGATTTGTAATGGGGAACCAGTAGAGTAGGGGAAAAGAGCGGCGAAAATGAGATGAGGTAGAGATTAGAGGTAAACAGGTAAGGAAATCGGAAAAGTGAATATGACGGGTTAAAGCACAGGTAGAATTACACAAAAGGAATGGAGTTAAAATCAAGAGAGTGGTGGAGTAGAGAGGATATAACAGATGGAAGAGCCCCATGTTAACAGAACAAGTACCTTCTATTCATCCTGATCAGAAAAAATCCATTTGATGCATCTGTGAAATACAGAGAATGCCAGAGACTGAATCACCTGATCTAAGATAGGAACTTTAAAAAGTCAAAAAGAGAATTGAAAAAAAAAAAAAAAAGATTTGGAAAATGTGTATTACTTAGCATTCCTAAGCAGAATAATGAAAGTAGAACATCAAGGAATACTTTTACATTATTTGAAAATGTATCCTCGTTTAATACCTTACCTAATGCCATATTAAACTGTGAAATGCATTTCAAAACTTTTTTCAGACTTGCGGCTATATGATAATGTAGCGTAATCTGTGCTTTTGCTTTGAAACACAACAGTGGCACTTTCAAATAGTGTAATGGGGGATTCTGAAGTATGGCAAGATGTAGACCCATTCAGATTTTGTTACTAAATGAGAATCCTTGAAGGAAACTCAAAACCTTTCTGGTTTTTCTTCTCTGAACTTTTAGTATTCCTGAAATATTCTTAAACATACTCTGCCCGAGGGCTTCTTTTCAGTTTGTCTTGTAGTCTGCATACTCTATATTTGAGTGGTTCAGACATATGTAGTTTTTAAGGCCTGAAAGGACTGTTGGATCATCTAGTTTAACCTCCTGCCATTAAATTTTCACTCAGTGTCACACTCCTAGAGCAGGCAAAGGTCTTCAGCCACTGCCCATAATAACATTATAGGGGCAGCTAGCACATCTCAATTCTGTGTGCATCACTGATGGCATTAGAGACCTTGGGGAGGCGGGAAGGATGAAGGTTTTGGTCACTTCCGGATCTGGGGGAAGGGATTGTTCTATTGTTTCACTGTTGCTGTTGAATTCCCTTAATTTCCCACCCCCTTGTCAGCACATTGGTTTGTACCTGTTCCCTTGTCTAATATTATTTTATATAAATGGTTTCAGAACCTCTCTGTGTGCAATTCAGTTTCAGGAATTTCCAGACCTATGTAAGCAATGGGGGCAAATGCCCAACCCAGAGATGGATAGGCTTAGGGCATCCCTCAGCACCTCTGTGCAGCACAGAACGGGAGGAGGGTTTAGCACACAGTATTGCTTGATCTGGCTGCTGCATATGGCACAATCTGTATGTAGGCCTACTGTGCAAACTATCATTGGCTATGTCTACACTGGCAAGTTAGTTCGAATTAAGGAAGCTTAATTCGAACTAACTAAAGCCATGGCTACACTAAGCTTTAGTTAGTTTGAATTAAGGGCTTCCTTAATTCGAACTAATAAGTTCGAATAACCTATTCAAACTAAGGGGTTAATTTGAACTAACTAGTTCAAATTAACCAATGTGGCTATGTTAAGTCGAACTAATTTCTTAGTTCGAATTAACCGGCCATTGAAATGAATGGGGATCGCTAATTCGAACTAAGCAAGTGCTTGCTTAGTTCGAGCTAACGTTCCAGTGTGGCCATGCTAGTTCGAATTAAGCTAATTTGAACTAACTAAAATTAGTTTGAATTACTTAGTTCGAAATAACTCATTCGAACTAATTTTAGCAAGTGTAGACGTAGCCCTTGGTCTTACCTAAGTGTGGGACTGTGGCTGTGGGAGTGTTGCTGAGGGGCTGCCCATTCCAAATTTTACTTGAAACAAAAACATCTCTTGTAGCTCCTATAATAACAGTTTGCCATAGGACTGAGCTACATCAACAATGACACTTTTCAACCTCTTCACAAATTACTTTTGTAGGAATTATTAATAATATTTGAAATTATTAATATTAATAAGGGAAATTGCCAAACACCAAGTTAACCATAAATTCATTTATGAATCCGAAGGCCAAATGATACCAAATGCAGTTGTTCTTAATATGCCTAAAGAGCTTAATTAATAAGTAGTTTACTTCACTCAAACAGTAACAAACATTCATAAGCATTTGATCAAGATACTTACAAATGGACAAAACCCAGAGAATATTTAGACCTATGATGGTTGGTTCCAGTATAGTCAAGCAGATATTAGCAATGAACCCTTTAAGAGTTGACTTTTTATATCCTTTACAAACAAGTTATGTTGTTGCCAGATAGGGTGCGTCTACACTGGCAACTTAGGTCAACTTAGGGAGGCTTAAATCGAGTTAATAACACCTCATTTTAGGTTGACTTAAACCTTAAATCGACTCCTTAAGTCAGCTTAAAGCCAGTGTGGATGGGGATTAGCACCTAAATCGACCTTATTAAGTCGACTTAAAGCGCAAAGTCAACTTAATAAGGTCACCAAGGGACTATGTCTACACTAGAAAAGTTAAATTGACTTAACTTTTCCAGTGTAGGCATAGCTTTACTGACTCTAGCTAAAAACCAATTTGAAATGGTTCACACTTATTTTCAGTCTTAATCCAGATAAGATTTACAACTTCCTTTCTCCCCAAGGCCCTTCTCCCCACCCCTTTATGCTGTTCAACAGTTTCCCCATTTTATCTGGTTTTGCATAGAACAGTGGTTCTCAACCTATTTACTGTGGTGGGCCTCATACAATACTGCATGTAAGGCCCTGAGAATATCAGACTGGCCGCTGCTGTGTGCTGATTTGGGGCACAAGTTGAAAAGCATTGACAGAGGAGATAACACTAGTATGTGGGGTGGAAAGGTCCATACTGGCTCATTTTAAGACAGACTCTCTGTTTGATTTAAAACCACCTGCAGTCATCCCTATCATCTAGAGACCTTCTTCTTAGAAACTTCCTTTTATCTCAGTCATAGAGCCCTGCATCTCTGTGGATATCCACTTTATATCTGCATCCATTTTCGCAGATCATGGATTGGAGGCGGATGCAAAGTTTGTATTCATGCAAGGCTCTACACACATTATTCAGTCTTTCAACCAGACATTCTCCCTACTTCATTCCTTTTGGCCTTATAACTTGCTGTTTTTAAGGCCTTCTTCTTGCTAGTCACGGTCTCTCATTACAATGCACATATATTTTCTTAACCAATAAACTGACTTTAATTCTTTAATTTTACTTTTATCCTACACCCTTCCTAATGCCGCTGCCAATTGTTTTAACTATGAAGGTGTCATCTGCTTGGCAGCAAAGGATTTCAGTCGCCTATAAGGTCTGTATGAAAGAGATGGCTCACTACTGTAAAAATTGGAGACATAAATCTATTACTAAAAGAAAAAGGACAGTTTCTAGCTGCTTCCATATGTATCAAATAAAGGCCAACAAACATCTTAACATCTTCCTGAGGGGAAAGAGATTATACCATGATTAAATCTGTGTATTTGGGTGTTACACTGGATGGTTCCTTGACCTTTCAGGGTATTAAGACCAAACCATAAATTAAAGACAAAAAACAATTTGATCAGCAAACTAGGTTGTTGAATATGGAGAGGCAGTGTGCAGACATTATGAAATTCTGGGCTTGCCTTGTGGTACTGTGTATTAAAATGTTAATTCCTGGTGTGACTCAGCTCTTCTCACGCAGGATTGGTAGGCACTCAGTTAAATCAAACCATGCATTTAATAATAGAAACCATGAAACTGACCAACTTGTCCTGGCTGCTGGTTGTGTCTAGGCTCAATGCTCTTGACGTCTGGCAACAAATTGCTTTGCAGAATATGCTCTGTAAGGTGCCAGGCATGCCAGGTCTATCCTTGTTTAAAGATGTGTTTAGTCTACCAAGCCACTGTAACAGCTCAAGGAACCCTGTTTGGACAGTCCCCCTGAAGAATCTTGATATCATATCTGGGTGGCATACTAGGTGACTGGCTCTGGCCATGTTTGAAGCTTGCTCCTATCTCATGACAGAGCCAACAATACAGCCCCCTTGTTTTGACCTTTCACTTCTTATTTGAGTCAAACTGAATTACTTCAGATGTAGATGTAGGTTACATTTATAGGGTGCATCCATTAATAAAGGCTTCTTGGACTTTCTTCATAGAATTGCATAATGCTCTTCACTCAGCTATTGAATGGTTAAGGTACTTAGACTAACACAATTGACTTGATCACCTAGATAGATGCCCTCACAATTTATACATCTCTATGTCCTACCCTGCAAATTCATCATTTATATTAGTTTAAGTGCTGTAGTGCAGCAATATGGTGACATTTGCAACAATGAAATGTTTGCTTTGCACTTGTGGCTTCTTGTCGAATGTTTATTCAAGTGGCATTTTCAATATGAAAGCTGTATATATCTCCTAACTTGGCTATAAGCTCTGTGTGATACAGAACATTCATCTTCAAAATGTGACCTTTCTAGTGAAAAGGCCATGGTAATAGCTGTAGAGTTTTGCCTAAAAGTCAGTCTGTTTTTACTTAATCTCTTCATCATTTAAAATAGTCAGGTATGGTGACCTTCACTCCCTGTAGCAGTTATGAACAATAAAATTTTTATTAGATGAGTCTGTGGCACTTGCTTTCCTTATTTACAGTGCTGTAGAAAATGATTGGTGCTTTTTATCCCAAGTCATAATGGACAATCTGTCACATCTGGTTACTGTTGTTTACTATTCCCCTGACATGTTTTCAGATATATAAAGTCCACATTTAGAAAAAGGCTGATATTGTAGCATACCAAAATACAAAGGGCCAGATCCTTGGCCCCTCTCTAGCCCTTGTGTGCTGTTAAGGGACATGAAGGAGCCAGAAGGCCAGTATGAGCAGCCATCTGGGGATTTTTGCAAGGTGATGAGACTCCTGGGTAGCAAAGAGCCCGTGTAATTGAATTATAAATTACAACTGGGACAATCCATGTCCAAACACACTAATGAGAGAACAGAACATTTGAATCTTCAAAATGAGCAAGGTGGACCAGCTGGTTGCCTGCTGTATTGTTGTACTATAAAAGTGAATTGAGAGGGATCTTTTATCAGAGCTTGTGATGATCTGGTCTTTATGGTCATTAGGAGATATGTATACACACATTATAAATCTAGGTTTGTGTGTATATAGAAAAATGTGCTCCTAATCTGCTCTACAGTTTCAATATCACATCAGAACAGGGTAGAGGAGCAGCCAAGAGGGGAGAGGTGCTCCCCGAAGCCAGTTCTTTACCTAAAACCAGCTTCAAATGCCCATCAATTGTGAAGTCCAGGAAATGATAATGGTGGACCAATAAAGTTAATGGAAAGACATTGAGGCAACTGCGTATTTTCCCACTTTATATAGCTGTAGTGTCTGAAGTGGAAAAAAAAATCTGCCAAACCTTTTAAAATGGAAGAGGTTTGAAGTGAAATCCAGCCAGAACTTGAGGTACAGTCTCAAAGGCAGGAGACTATCTGTGAGCTCTGGATTCCACCCAATGACTAGGGGACATGCTGGGAAGCTGTTCAAAGGGACTAGATAACTAGAAAAGGGATTTTATCTAATATGGAAGGGAAAACCTGAAGCTGTATTTGTTTATTTTCTGTGTAATTTGTATGTGTTTGCTTTCCTTTATTGTTTCACCTTTAAATCTGTGGGGTTTCTATTCAATAAACCTTTCTATTTTTATCCCTCATGGTTCTGCTGTGCAAGCTGTGGTAAAATGTGAGTGCCATAGGGAACCAGTACCTGGGAGGCTGATTTCATGCCTTCTGACAAACCAGAGGGGGAACAGTCTGAGTGTCTGGAACTTGGAGAGGATGATTTAGGGAGTGTTGGGACTGGAAGGGCTGCTGGTATTGCCCTGCAAGGGGTGACTAGGCTAATGGAGGTCCGGGGTCTGAGCCATAGCAGGACAGCATTAAGGCACCCCAAAGTTACACGTTAAGCAGTGGCAAAACTCCTTACTGCTCTGGGTGAGACCCAAAACATCACAATCATCTTCTGTGCTCCTGCATTGATGATTTAACTGGGAGAAAGGGAATGTGACTGGAGTGCTGCTGTGCTTCAGGGACCCCTAGGTACTGACCCCACCCACTAGGACTCTGAAGTTACTCTACACTGTTTCAGGGTTGGGGTTGGTGTAGAATTTACTCCCTCCGGTGTAGAAACAACTTCTTTGTGCCTTCTCGGTCAGCAGACATCCCCCTCCCAAATTTCCCTAGCTGCAGCTAGCCCTTACTGGACACAGTTGTAGATTGAGCTGAAAGCCTTTTGAATTTACTCTGAAACATGACTCCAGTTTGTGATATTAATGGCATAGCAAATGAATGATCTCCTTGTATATTGACAAAGGAATCTTTAAAGTGTTTTTGAGATGCAGTTGTTGATGTGTTGATTGCTATTATTATGCATTCAAGTTGTGAGTTGTCAAGGAATTATGAAATATTTTTATCCTGCGACATTTTAAATTAATCTCTCCATAGGGAAAGCCTGTGGGAACGCCAGATGCTGGTGCTTATTTCCGTGTGCTAGCGGAGCATGGAGTGGCTGCCTTTTTTACTGCACCAACTGCAATTAGAGCAATCCGTCAGCAGGACCCTGAGGCAGACTTGGGAAAGCAGTACTATTTAACAAGGTGAACTAAGGATACATTGGAAACTGTTATAGAAATAGACCTGATAGACTGAGGAGAGTATAATGTCTAGAGCTTTGGACACCTAAGTAGTAGGACATAAATATATAAAATGCCACCCATATTTTATTGAAATATGTGTAAATGTGATATAGAGCATGTGTGTAATATATATCTCTATATATTACACAAAAACTACATTAAAAGAAGATTAAGGTTACAAAGACAGGCACTCTAAAAAGAAGAAATGCCTTAATTAAGGTTGCCTGTACAGCCTCCTGGTCTTTGATTACATCATCACATGGGAGGGGGAGGGGGGTTTCCACAGGGTAGCATGGATGGTGCTCACTTAAAGAGAAGCTGTTCAATGCGTGTTTTGTCCTTATGGCCATCGTGTTGTCCTAGCCCTTATTTACTGCATGCTAATAAAAGCCTGCTCTGAAAACAGAATTATTAATTTCCCCATGGGCTTTTCTGTGCTGCTTCTCAATATAAGTGTTTGTGGTGCAGGTGCTAATTATCTTCACATGACCCCTGTGCGGTCAGGGGGTGATACTTTTCCTGTTTTACAGAGGGGGGGTGTTGAGATGCAAGGGGATAAAATGAAAACTTTATACTGATTTTGGGTGCCCAATTTGAACAACCTGAAACTTGATTTTTTCTGAGTTCCTATCATGTTCAAAGTGTGTCCAAGTTCATCCAGCGCTTGTCCGTGGTCTGTAATTGCACCTGCAACTGCTCAGCAGTTCTGAAAATTGGAGTCTCAACCTGGGAAATCAGAAATTGAGGAACTTGTAGTTATGGCCATGTGTTGTTCCCTTCCTTCAACCTGGACTGGTGTGCAGCCATGCCAACCCAATGCTCCACTCCAGGGCCCTGACATACCCCACCTTGCTGTGTGAACCCCCCCCCCCCAGGTCAGCTCATGCCCAGTCTCTTGTGTGTAATCGGACCCTCACTCAGTTGAAGAGTGCTCTCACCAGCCACTCATAGGATGGTACCCCTGCAAACACCATCAGTTACAGATGCAGTCCCAGGAACCTGCATGGTGTAAGGTTCAGTGCACCCCCACTGGGCCTTGCAAGCTCATTTCCACTTTTCTGTCAATTTAACAAAGAAATAGATGTGCATCAGCTTTGCTCTCATTGAGACCCCACACTCACTCAACATCCACTGCTTCAGATAAAACACACACAAGTTTATTGATCACAACATGATTTTAAGTGAGTCTAAGTCAAATCAATATAAAATCAGAAAATTAATCCGTCAAGGAGATCACCACAATCAAAGAAAAGAAAACGTCACATTCCAAACCGAGATCACTGTTTGTCATGTTCAACTTGCACAAAGGCTTGGCCAGTGTCTGCTTTCTCTCCTGTGAGTAGGTTTTCAGTCCTTGATATTGCTTGGAAGATGGATCCAGTTCAAAGTGTGTCTTTTTCTTTTCAACCCCCTCTGTGTCCGCCTTCTTGTGGGTCAGGTGATTCTTCCCTCCTGAGCCAAGGTGCTCAAGCTGCATTGTTCGTTATGCCTGCCTCTCCGGGGTGTGGAAATACAACTCCGTGCTTCAGGTGGGATTATGACACAAGAGTTTCATATCTGTAGACATATATGATGCTGCAGGAAACATGCTACCATAACGGTAATATAGTTGAAGAGCATGCCATGAGCATTCCAGAAGCACCTTATTTGGCATACTTTGCATTAGACTATACACAGTTACATTGTAAGGGCGAATGGGAAAGACAGACAGATCACAATACAAGAGTGTGTGTGGGGGGCTGTAGCATGTCACAGACCACTTGTGAAATTTTTGTATTAAGTGACTTCTGTAGCACCTTATAGAACTTTGTGGAAGAGGCAGGGATAGAATTCAGTTCTCCAGAGCGACATTAACCATGAAACTCTCCTTTTCTTCCTGCAATTCCCTGCTTTATTCACTTACATGTCACCTGCCTGTTTCTGCAACCAATGAAGCAGGGTTCCTACAGATAAGTTTCCTTTACTACACAGGCTTGATTCATCCCCAGAGCACTTGTTCATCTTGTGCACTGAATGAAGCAGGTGTCCTATGAAAAAATATGATCATGTAATTTAAAGTTTTATCATAATGTATGCACGTGATGGAAAATTAAGGTCGCATAAACAATCTTAATGTATTTTCTAACTGACCGAGGTCCTGTCACTCCCTCCCCCTTGGCTTCTTGTGCCAATTCCATTTCCTTGCTGTTTCAGTCTCAATTCCTCAGGCTTCTGATCCCAGTCTTTGCTCAGCCACTCCCAGTCTTCCTCTCTGAGCTCATGTTTGAATCCTAGTCTATGCTATGTCGGAACTCCATTCTCTCTACCAATTCTGGTCTCTCTGCTCAGACAGTCCCAGTACCGCCCTCCCAGCTATTCATCCTCTCTCTCTCTCTCTCTCTCTCTCTCTCTCTCTCTCTCTCTCTCTCTCTCTCTCTCTC
>ML685831.1:5977768-6002053 GCA_007922175.1 Pelusios castaneus
TTTAAAATGCAGTTGAACAGTAAAATATAACTGTAAAATGGTATCTGGATGTGATATCGCTCAGTGACTTGCACCAAAATTTGGTCAGTTTACAAATAGAGAAAAAGCCTTTAAGTGCTGATCCTAAAGACTCCCCACTGGATGAAATAGTCAAGCTGTTCTTTCTGGCTCTGTCATCAGTAATAAAGATTATACAGCTTGAATCCAGCTAACAGTTTTGTTGCATGATGTGTGATCAAGAGCAGAATCTTTGAATGTGTACATGAGACGTTTAGGAAGAGACTTTCATGCTGCCAACATCTAGCTGTACATCTCCTTCTCCACAGCAGATGTGGTTCATGCCATCTCACAGATGTAACGATGCCTTCAAGAGATGCTCATCTGGATTTAAAAAAAAATCTGTCTCAATTGGAAGAGGGATGAGGGAAAATACTTGAAGCTAGTCAAGACACTATCTTTCAATGTCAGTCAGGTTTATTGCTATAATCCAATAATAGTATAGTTCAGGGAAAAGGTTCTATAGGATACCAGTCTCCAGGAAACCAACTTGTGCGGTCATGCAGCAAATAACACAGCAAGGCACAGTTTGCCCAACAAGTTCTTGGAATGTATTGGAGAATTATTATTTTTTTATTTCAGAAGGTGGAGAAAGCTACTAGAGGAGAAGACATCTTGATTTGATTTTGACAGACTGAGACTAACTGGTTGAAAATTTGAAAGTAGAAGGCAGCTTCAGTGAAAATGACTGAAATGGTAGAACAAACAAAGAGTCCTGTGGCACTTTTAAAGACTAAAAAAATTATTTATCGCATGAGCTTTTGTGGGAGAAAATCCTACTTCGTCAGATGCTCGAAGATGAAGTACAGATGAATGGGAGGAAAATAAATGCAGGAAAGTGTAAGCCATAGGATCAGGTCAGATTCTTACAGTAAATCAATGCAGTTATTTAGATTCAAGCAGTGGAGAACAGCATATAGGAGGGAGGTAAGGGAAAAAGGAAAGCAAAATTACCTGTTGTAATGGGGGAAAAAAAGTAGTCTCTATTTAACCCTAAGTTGACGGTGTCGAATCTGCATATGAATTCTAATTTTGAAGTTTCTTTTTGAAGCTTTGATTTGTTATCCATTTGCCTAAATGTGGCTATTAACAATGATTAATGGAGTAATCAGGAAGATTGAAGTGTTCCTCTATTAGTTTTTGAATGTTGTTATTTCTGATGTGGAGAGAGCAGTCGCAAGGCCGGGAGCCCTGGATGCTGCTCTGAATGGGTGGGTGTGCCATGTTGGGCACTCATGCCTGAGGTTGCTGACCCCTATGTTAGACTATGGGCATGGAATATTACTCACATGTAGCAAAGGTTTTAGGCATTATTTACCTTAGAAGGGAGACAAAAAAGAGGGATCATGATAAAAATATATACAATAATGTTATTAGTTAGGAGACAGAAAGGAAAAGCATTTACTGATCTGGTGTTTAAAAAGTGGCAAATTCAAAATAATAAAAGCAAATGCTTTTCCAGACACCACCTACTTATTGAGTAAACTGTGTAACACTGGAAGAGGAAGAAAACATTAAGGCCAAGAACTTAGCAAGATTCAAATACAGTGGACAACTGTTCTGATCCAGTATGGCGGTTTTTAATGCAGTACTTGATCTGTGCAATTGTAGATCACATAGGTATAGTCCCATTAAAATCCTTTGCACCAATTTATGTGGGTCTTTGTGGTGAACTGGAGGTGTAATAGCTGACATGTTCAGGTGCTTCTCTGTGGTCCTTTCTGACAGAACCCTGCCCTGGTTTTGAGAGCTATATAGGATTTTGCTTGGGTCCTCTGTTCCAAGGGAAAATTCACCCAGAGAGGAGAACAAACCTCAAACCACCACCAGTAAAAGCAGTAAAATGGGATAATAATCAAAGTCTTCAAGCCTATAATTTAATACTTTGGTTTTTTACATGTTTAAATTATATCTCTCCATAGTCTCTGGAAGCAGTTAGAAAGAATTAATATAAACTCCATAATATATCTACCAACTAGAGAGTACGTCTACAATGGCAAGTTAGGTCGACTTAAGGAGGCTTAAGTCGACCTAAACAAAGTCGCGTCCACACTGGGCTTTTATTAAGTCGACTTACGCCCTTCCTTAAGTCAACTTAATAAGAGCTTAAGTCAACTTAATAACACCTCCTCTGAGGTCGACTTAAGCCTTAAGTGACTTAAAGCCTGTTTGGATGAGGATTAGTGCTAAATCGACCTTATTAAGTTGACTTAAAGCTGTTAAGTCGACTTAACAAAATTGGCTTAAGTTGACTTAAAGTATTGCACTCTGTTAGGTCGACTTAAGGTTGACTTTAAGTCGCCTTAAAGTTGACATTGTTAAGTTGACTTAACAAAGTGGACTTAACTTTGCCAGTGTAGACATAGCCTAAGTTAGTAAATGCAAAGAAAATCCCCAGCTGACCCCTTCAGAAAAAAGTTTGGAGAAACAGTTGAGGTCTTGCTAGTGACATCGCTTTCCCTTGCTAGGTAAAACTGGAGAACACATTCTGCACTAGATCAGCTTTCCATTGAAAACACTCCATTCTGTGTTACACCCGAAATGATGAAATGTAAGGAACTAGCAACTCAAGCCCCTGGGCTTTCTGGAAATGGTATGAATAGGGAGGTGTGTTTTCTTTTGTACTCAGGAACAATGCCAAAAATATACATGCTGTAGCTTTCTTCCAAGATTGGATTCTAAATGCACTAAACACATGATCAAAAGCTTGTGTAGCTCATTCCTTCCTCAGTGCATTTTGGATTGAAGCTGTAAAAGTTTACTTACATTAATTATAACATCAGGAATCTAGGTTTCAGAGACAACAGTTTAGGGTCTGTTCACTTTACACCAGTTCTTGCACAGACATTCAAGGAACAGGATTGTAATAATAAATGCACTGATATATTGTAACAATTAAGTTCTGAGTGGGATTAAAAATACAAAATTGTTCATACCATGACTTTTTTCATATGTATAAATATTTAGTGTTCTGCATCACTCATCCTTTGATTTCCTGTTCAATAGGGGACAATAATTTCTTTTGTTTATTAGTCTATGGTAATCACACTAGGATCCTCTTAGGAACTTTTCCACTGTGGCTCACTGAAGTTGAATAATTACCAAAGTATCCAAATTTATAATATAATGCTTTATTTTTACATGTTTAAATTATATCTGTCCCTAGCCTGTAGGAAGAATTAGAAAGTATGAATAAAACACCATAATACATGCACCAACTTGTTAGTAAATTCAAACTAAATCCCCAGCTGTGATGCCTCCCCACAATATTGGAACTGCTTGCTAGAGAGCAATTAGTGGTTAGAACTGAGAGTTAGGAGAGATCTGGTTTGTATTCTTGGCTGCCTTGCAGAATTGATGTCTAACTTTAGCCAATAGTCAAATTCAAAAGGGGTAGCCGTGTTAGTCTATTGTAGAAAGACAACAGAGTCCTGTGGCACTTTTAAAGACTAACAGATTTATTTATCGCATGAGCTTTCGTGGGAGAAAATCCCATGCGATAAATAAATCTGTTAGTCTTTAAAAGTGCCACAGGACTCTGTTGTCTTTAGCCAATAGGTGATGGTGTTGTAGCTGTGTTGATCCCAGAATATTAGAGACATGGTGGGTGAGGTAATATCATATATATTGGACCAATTTTCATTGGTGAGAGAGACAAGCTTTTAAGCTACGCAGAGCTCTTCTTCCGGTCTGGAAAAAGTACCTAGAGTGTCACTGCTAAATTTAAGATTCATGCTAAACTATCTGTTTGCTCCTGTATTTAGCTGTGACACTCTGAATACCTTTCCCACACTGAAAAGAGCTCTGTGTAGCTCAAAAGCTTTTCTCTCTCACAAATAAAAGTCTGCCTAATAAAAAAAAATACCTTATTCACCTTGCTTCTCTAACTTTAGGCAAGTCTTTTTAAAGTTTTCTCTGCACGTTTATGTCCCCTTCTGTAAAATGGGAATACTTCTATATTTCACAGAGATTTTGTGATACTTAGAGCTTGTAATCACTATATTCTTAGCTCAAGCTATAACTTGAGTTTTGCCCCAACCAGATTTCCATGTACACGCACATCTCTAGCTCAAACTAAGTGGTGTTCTAAGCTCAAGCTAGCTGGCCCATTCAGCGGAGAGAGCAAGATGTTGGGCAGGAATCATCTCCAGTTATGCAGCAATTAGATTTCTAACAAATCATCAGCTGCTATTTGAATCACTCTGTGCTGCTAATCAAATCACACTGTTTTAGTCTGAGTTGTTTTGCAGTGTGGTCACTTTAATTCAGTGGTTTTCAACTTTTTTTCATTTGCAGACCCCTAAATATTTTGAATCGAGGTGCTGACCCCTTTTGAAATCTTAGAGCTGGCATGTCCAAAGTAGAGCCTGCAAACCAGACTCCAGTTCACCAAAAGCTCTTTTTCGGCCCACGGAGTGCCCTGAGCTGCTGCGTTCTCCTGGGAGCTGGGGCTGGGCCAGGGCATTTTTAAATCTCCACCCTGCACATGCCCAGGCACATGGCCCAGAGCAGGGCGGGAAATGTAAAATGCTGCTGGCCGTTGTGCGTTGGTCCCTTTGCACTCTAGCGAGGGGGAGTGTGCCCTCCCCCCCCGGGTGAGGAGCTGGTGGGGATGGAGGAGGAATCAGGAACTGGGTGTTAGGCACTGTGTGGGGCAGAAGAACTGGGAGCTGACAGGGAGATGATGGGGGAAGCTGTGAGCCGCCAGATGCGAGATGCTGGGGGGCAGAGGGGAGCTGCGAGTCACCAGGTGCAAGGTGCTGGGGAGATGGGGAGACAAACTGGGAGCTGCAAGCCACTGGACGCAAGGTGCTGGGGGTCGGGGGAACTGCTACCTCTGCCCTGCCACATTCCCTGGCCATCCCTCCCTTCTCTCTTGCCATCCCTGCCCTGCTGTACTTTCCCTTGCCACCCCACATGGCCACCTCTGCCATCCCTTCCTCTGCCACATTCTCCTGCCACCTCCGCCATACCTTGCCACCTCTGTCCTGCCATGGTCTCCAGTGCCACCCCATATGGGCACCCTTGCCCAGCCTGCTCCCCGTCACCTCAATGTTCCCTTCCCTTGCCCAGCCCTGCCCTACCGTGCCATGCTCCCCATGCTCTTTCCTGCCACACCACATAACCACCCCCTGTCCTACCACATTCTTCTGCTACCCCACTCCTCCCTTGCCACCCCTCCCCTCCCTCCCTCGCCATACGCCCCACACTTTCCTCTGCCACCCCACATGGCCACCCCTTCCCTGCCTGCCTTGCCCTGCACACTTTCCCTTGCTACCCCACATGGTCATCCCTGCCCTTCCTCACCTTTCCATGACTCCCTGCCACCTGTACACACTGGCTATGTCTACACTTACTAAAGTTAGTTCGAATAAGTTAATTCGAACTAACTAATTCGAACTAATTTTCGTTAGTTCGAATTAACTTAATTCGAACTAGCAAAAGTTAGTTCGAACTAAGCAAGTGCCATTCATGGCACTTGCTTAGTTCGAATTAGCGAATTGCATTGAGTTCAGTGGGCCGGTTAGTTTGAACTAAGCAATTAGTTCGAACTAATATGGCCACATTGGTTAATTCGAACTAACTAGTTCGAATTACCACTTAGTTCGAATAGCATATTTGAATTTATTAGTTCGAATTAAGGAAGCCCTTAATTCGAACTAATGAAAGCCTAGTGTAGCCATGGCTTAAATTGGTTCAAATTAAGCTTCCTTAATTCGAACTAACTTGCTTGTGTAGACATAGCCACTGATGCTTCCTGAAAAATAAATAAAGGTGAATCTTTTTCAAGTTTTCACAAAATGTGGTTTAATTAAGAAGCAAAAACTTGTTGTGTACAGTTGTGAAAGTGACTCTTACCTAAAGGTTGCTGTTGGGATAATGGATATTATCTGAGACTTGTGTTTAGTTATGAAATACAAGTTTTGCTTTTAAAAACTAAGTTTGTAAACTGCTGTTTATTTTTTGACTTTAATAATAATTAGATCATTTCTATGCCATATACAAATTTGCTCACCGCCTCCCCGAGTGAGAAAAGAATTGCAACGTGGCCTCTCATACAAAAAGGTGGGACACCCTTATCTTGGACATAGTCTGTGGACCCCCAGAAGTCTGCAGACCACAGATTGAAAACCACTCCTCTAATTCAATCTGGTGAAAAAAGCCCTTAGTTTTTAAAATGTTTTTACTGTATAACTGAGAGATGTATTTTATTTCATTATAAAACCCCAATGTGCATGGATGAAGTTTGACAGAATAAACACAGACTGAACTTCTCAATTTTTAATTTAAAAGTTAAATTTCGGTATCCATGTTTAGGCTTGAGAGGTGCTATGATTCTTCACCTCTCCTTAGCCCTGGGGTATATAAATATAAAGTTAGGTGCCTAACTATAGGTTTCCAAGTTGGAAACATTTGATCTGTTTCTAGTCTAATGAAGCCCATTCATGCTATCTTGTTATTGCTTTCTTTTGAACAACCTTACTAACTTCCTCTTCAGTCCTCTATTTTCCAGCACCATCTTGTAACTCCCTGCTTTGTTCATGGCAGCAAAATTATATATGAAAATTGGACCTAATTCTGGTCTTTGTGGCACATACAGCCTTCAATCTCCATCTTAAACAACTATGTACATTTCTCTTTCTGGCTTTGTTATCCAAAGCCAAGGCATTGTTGATTCAGATAGGTGGACACTGACACCCTAATTTATTGATCCCTAACTGCTAATCAGTGGTCTATTTAAAATCAACACACGCTGTTTTAGTTTTTTAGTTTATTTTCTCCCACCCTATTAATGTTTGGCTACTGCTAGAAAATTGCCTAGCATATAGAACTGTGCTGTGAATGGCTTGGCACAAAGGTTTTGTCTAAACTAGCTCTTTTGTTAGTAAAACTTTAGTTGGTGAGGGGACAGCACATTTCTGATTAACATAAGTTTCACAGAAAAAAGTGCTGGTATGGAAAGCATTCTGTCAGTGGGAGAGAATCTCCTGCCAACATAGTTACCTCTCCCCTCGTTAGTGATGGTTTAATTATGCCAGTGGGAGAGCTGTCTCCTATTGACATAGAACGGCTCCATGGGAGACCTTTAAATGGTGCAATAAAGTCTGTAGTGTAGACATAGTCAAAGCCAAGGATCCATGGAGAGGAATTCATAGTTACAACCCATAGTATCCCAACCATTAAGATTAATTGTTTTAGTAAATACAGCTTTGGTTATTTTTTAGAGTTTTGCCTCCTGAGATTTTTCCTTTTGCAAACAATTAGATTGCTTCACTGAACTGAAGTAAAAAAATATATATTATTAAGAATAACATCTCATTTGAGGAGTTCAGTTTAATTTGTGAAGGAATTAAGTTTTTATTATAAATCTATTGAGATGGAACATTGCTGTAAGCGTCCTCACAGCAGGATCCTGCTAATGCTGCAGAGAAAGGACTACTACTATGAATCATCTCAACCTATTTCTTTCTCTCTTGGGTTATCGTTGACAATAATGGAAATGTTGCCACACATGAGACATTTTGCCCAATGTGTTACAATGAAACTCACTGAATGATGACTAATAAATAATTATAATGCCACACAAACTTAGTGCTCATTAACTTATATAATTATCTCCTAATTTTTTGTAAGGGAAATGTCTATGAAAATAGTACAGTTGTTGTTTGACATGAAACCGTGTTCTTCAAACATGAAGCATAATGTTCATGTGACTTTATTACTTGATTATAATAATACTATCAGTAGGTCATGCGTGATGACCATCATATACTCTTGCTCACTCCCTCAAAAAACCCAACCAAAACAAACAAAGAAAAACTTTTTCAGGAGAAATGCAGAACCCAGAATGCACATTCACCAATTTAATAAAATCAAAACAACTTTCAAATATTTTGTATGTATTTATAATGTTTATGACCCCAGTGTTGCACACATGTATGTGTGTAACTTTATTCACACAAATATTTGATTGGGTCAATGTGGCTACTCACGTAAATACAGTTAGTCATTTATCTTTTATGTAACTGTCACTGGACTTTTGGCTCAAAATTTTGTGTTGGTCCTCAAAAAGGATTTCTCATCATTTAATTTTTTTCTGTGGGGTGGATGGAACGTGTGGTGGTGGATTGTTCTTGGCTAAATTACCATGCTTTTGAATTGAGATCTTTGGTTTATTATGCCATAATCCCCCTAAGTGTATATGGGCAGATATGGCATATAAGAACAGGTGGATGAAAAATGGTGTGTAAATTATTCACAAGGGAATGAGACATACACGTGATATAATATAACAATGGGGCTACTCATATGAGTAAAGTTACTGTGTAAGATTTTGCATAGGGCTTTTAGTTTGCTAATAAATTCTAAGTTGTAGATACTAAATAATATTTTGTGTTGTAGACCTACTTACAAACATTTCAGTTCATTTTCAAGACCTTGCCATCCTGAAGGGATGTGAAATGAAGTTATAGTGCTTCATAAAGGATGTCACATTATGACAAAGCATATTCCCCTCAAATGTGCCAGCCTATCTATCAATGGGTGCTCCTACACTTGTAAATTAAGTCGACTTAAGCTTGCTTAAGTCGACTTAATTTACTAAACGTCTACACTACACTTTCCTTAAGTCCACTTAAGGAACTGCTTAAGTCGACTTAAGGAAAAATTAAGTCGACTTTACTAAACCTCATTTTAAGTTGACTTTGCTGGCTAAGTCAACTTTTGAAAATCACCTTAGCCAGTGTAGACGTGGAGTAGCCCTAAGTCGACTTAGGGGGCTCCAGGGCTTCCCCACTGTCCTCCCTGCCAGGGGGGTGGCACAGGGAGAGACTGGCATGTCCCCCCCCCCCAAGGTACAATGGGGCAAAGGCTGAGCCCCTTGGCACTTGGCAAGGGGTGTCCCCCCTGCCACCGTGGACCTGTCCCAGGTCCACCTAGCCCCTACAGGTCAACCTAGGCGTCCAGTGTGGACGCTCTAAGTCGATTTTGTAGGGTCCCCTTTAAGTCAACTTAAAATTTAAGTGTGGACATCCTAAGTCGACTTAAATTAACAAGTGTAGACATAGCCAATGTGAGTCCCAAGTTAATCTTCCTTCTACTTTCTTTCATGCAGATTCTGTCTGTCCTTTGCTTGCTAGCCATTCTCCTCATTGTATTATTTTCTACTACCTATTTCTTCTTTTCTACCATCTCTGTAAGATCCATACAGCAGGTGAGACAAACATTCAGCACATACTCTTTCTTTTAGTTTGTTCCTTAGTTGCCCATCCCACAGTTCTTCTGTCACCTTTTTCACTGTATCCCCTGCACACTGGGTTCTTGTTTTCACTTATCCTCTTCTTCCTCCAAAGGCACTAAGTGTATTTCCCAAGTACACAAATTCTTTCTTCTGATTTAGCTTTTCTCCTGAAACTTCAGTCAACAGCTCTTCTTCTACGTTCTTTACTTACATAACTTTAATGTCCATTGTGTTTAATGTCAAATAGAGATGCCCACTATTTACAAATTCCACTGTTCTATCAGCCAAAAGGTTCAGCATACATTAGCTTTCTCTGTGTATCGTCAGTTTTGGGTCATCTACTAGCTAATTCCATAATTAGGATGAAGAGAAGTATACTCAGCACATTGCCTTTCTCTCATATCACTTCAGAACTTTCTGAAATTCCATCTATTATCATAGAATCATCAAACTAGAAGCTTATCTAATCCAGCCCGCACTACCCCCATAAAGGCAGGACTAAATATTGTCTGGACCAGTGTTTCTCAACTTTGTAAGTAGTGAGGGCCCCCCCCCCCAACTTCTGAAAATTTTAATAAGTACACCAAAGCCCTCGAATACATACCGCCAAAGCCTGCAGCTGCTCCCTGCCTCCCACCTCACAGCTGGGACTGTAGAACTGGGGGAAGCAGATGGCTGCCATGTGTACCCCCAGCCTGTGTCTGGTGTACCACCACAGGCTGAAAACAACTAGTTTGCGCCATTCATGACAGTTATTTGTCTAACTTGCTCTGAAGTCTCCAATGATGGAGATTCAACAGAGACAGTTTTATTACAGTGCTTTACCCTGAAAGGAAGATTTTCCTGATGTCCAACCTAAACCACCTTTGCTACAATTTAAGACCATAGGTCCTTCTCCTGTCCTCAGATTAGGGAGAATAATTTTTCTTGCTCCTCTATGTAACAACCTTTTATGTAGTTGAAAACTGTTATCTTGTCCCCTCTGTCTTCTCTTTTCCAGACTAAACAAACCAGTTTTTTCAGTCTTCCATCATAGGTCATGTTTTCTAGTCCTTTAATTATTTTTATTACTCTTCTCTGGACTTCCTCCAATTTGTCCATGTCTACTCTGATATGTGGGGGCCAGACCTGGACACAATAGTCCAGTTGAGGCCTAATCAGTGTGGAATAGAGTGGAAGAGTTAGTTCCTGTGTCTTGCTTACAACACTCCTGTTAATACAGCCCAGAATAATGTTTGGTTTTTTGTTTTTTTTTTGCAACAGTGATACACTGTTGACTCATATTCAGTTGTGATCCACTATGACCCCCAAATCCCTTTCCACATCACTCTTTCCTAGGGAAGTTCCAAAGGGTAGCTGTGTTAGTCTAGTTCAGCAAAACAAACAAGGAATCTTGTAGCACTTTTAAAGACTAAAAAATTTATTTATTGTTAGTCTTTAAAAGTGCCACAAGTCTCCTTGTTTGCTTTCCTAGAGAGTCAGTTCCCATTTTGTATGTGTGCAACTGATTTACTCCTTCTTAAGTGGAATACTTTGCATTTATCCTTATTGAATTTCATCCTATTAACTTCAGACCATTTCTCCAGTTTGTCCAGGTCATTTTGTATTTTAATTTCATCCTCCAAAGCATTTGCAACTTCCAGCTTGGTATTGTTTGCAAACTTTATAAGCGTATTCCCTATGTCATTATCTAAATCACCGATGAAGATTTTGAACAGAACCAGACCCAGAACCGATGCCTATGGGATCCCACTCGATATGCCCTACTAGCTTGCCAATTAATCATTGATAACTACTCTAGTTATTCATAGTTATAGTAGCTCCATCTAGGCTGTATTTTCCTACTTTGTTTATGTGAAGGTTATGTGTGAAAGTATCAAAAGCCGCACTAAAGTCAATATATATCACATCTACTGCTTCCCCCATCCACAAGATTTGTTACCCTGTCAAAGAAAGTTATCAAGCTGGTTTGATGTGATTTTTTTTTCTTGACAAATCCATGTTCACTGTCATTTATCCATTTATTATCTTCTAGGTGTTCACAAATTGATTGCTTAATTATTTGCTCTATTGTCTTTCTGGGTGCTGAAGTTAAGATGATTGGTCTATAATTCTCTGGGATGTCCTTATTTACCTTTTAATAAGGACTGTTATCACCTTAGCTTGTGACCCTCATGATAGCTCCTCTCTCATCTCCACTTCTTGAAGTCCTTTTCCCATCCATCACAGTTTTCCAAACACCAGTTCCAGAGGAGTCAAATCTTATGCTTTCTCAGGACCAGTCAATGCTGCATAGCAATTACATCCTTTTTTAAATTCTTCTTTCAAATCTCTGTATCATTGCAAATACTAGTGTTTATAGTATTCTTTTTTTTCCTAAAGCCTTGTTGCTCCTCTTCTATAGTTTCCTATATCTTGTATCTCCATCTTGCCTCCAGATTTCTCTCAAGGTCTTTGAGAAGCTGATTTAATAGATTGATGCCCTGATAGGGGTTCAAATCATTTGTGTCACCCTTACTCTTCCAAAGAGGCGCAGTCAACCACATAGTAATCTATGAAACCATATTCCAGAATCTCCAGTGGTTTTGATCTTATTAACAATTCTCATGTTCACCAGCAGCTTTACCAGTCTTCAGTGCTGTTTCTTCCTCCCTTGGAGAGATCAGTATCTTTTGAGACTCCCCATAATTGTTGGTGGTGCTTCCATTTGTAGTTTTTGCTTCTCATTTAACAGCCTTTGGAAATGTTTTTCCTCTACCATCTGCTTAAGGTTAGTCACCATACAATTCCCATTCTTCTCACAAAGATTTCTTTATATCTTGCATTTCATTGTTTCTGTATTTTGCTAGCTCAAAACATGATACTTTTGCCACCCTCTTCCTCCAGCTTTCAATATAATTCCTCTTCAGTCTCTGTTTTTACCTTAGCAACTGCCTGTTAGCCTAATTTTTATTCTAATGATCACAAGCTGCTTCCTCAATCTCTTTGAATTATTCATTCATTCATTCTTTTTAACTTCTCATTCGCATTAGATTTCTACCACCAACTTATTCTTTCTGAAAGCACCCCATTTTACCAGTCATTCTGCTAAATTACCTCTGCTGCTTTGATGAAACATTCTTTAAACTTCCTCTGTTCCTCCTCCACTGACGTCATTGTTCTTGGTAAAGCATGAAAGCTTTCCTTTACCTTTTGGCAGAACTCTTTCAACCTCCCTCCACTTACATAGCTACCAGTGCAATTTCTTCCTCAATGGCATCTTCTTTCTATATTTCTCAGGTAGCAGTTGGTTTGTAAGCTATTAATACTTTGCTGTTCTGCCACATATTCTCTCAGTATAACTGTTTTGTCTTTCATCATTTTCATATGTTCTCTTCTTATCAAAATGCAGTGCACCTGGGCCATTCTTTTTCCATGGTAGCATGTCACCATGTGCGATTTTATTTTTTCAAACTATATATTCACCTCCAAAACAAATGCTGCTCAATCCACTTCTCTCCTCTGGCATTTTTTTTAACCGAAGTCAGATTTACCCACCAAGCCTTCTCCTGAACATCCTTCACCAGCATAGCAATTAAAGTCACCACCACCACTAACAAGGTGTTGTTCTCAACCATGATGGCTAACTCTGCCAGATTATTTCTAAAGCTCTTCTTCTCTTCCATAGACATAACTTGTTGATGGGCATATGCTGACCTAATACACATCTATGCTCTATCTTCAAACATTCTGCCATAAGTTGGTCTTCTTTCTATCCTTTATGAAAACCCAAGCAATCTCTGGGCTCACAGTGAGAGCTCCTTTTTTGTATATTGTACTCATTTTCTAGCTATTGACACTATATACAATTTCTCTACTGTATGTGATTTAAATTTAAAATTTTAAATTCTAAAATTAGAATTTAAAATTTACATTTTAGATTTAAATTTACTCTTCTGTGAAGTCCCAAAGACTTCCCATTTTAAAAAGGATGCTTCTTTTCCCTGTCATATCAACAAGCATAAATTAATATCCATAGGGAGTCAATTGCTATTCATTAGACTGGAATGGAAAACCAATTTCTGCCTGTCAACAACTTGAGCGTAGAACACATGTTTTTAAAGTTTATAGAGAAATATTTTCCTTCACTGTTTTTCCTTTCTTTGTCAAGTTTTAACATTTAAACTTATACCATTTTATTTAGATTCCGAACTTTATATTTAGCTGGTGAACGCTGTGATGTGGAGACATTAGAATGGTCCAAAAAAGTCTTCAGGGTTCCAGTATTGGATCACTGGTGGCAAACTGGTGAGTATTTCACAATTTCTTGTTTGAAATTCTCCTTTCCTTTTCCCTCACCAAGTTTTACAGATTTGATTCCCAATTCTACAAAGTTTCCGTCCAGGTAACTTACCATTTAAATAAATGGACTCTGTACAAACATAAAGATCTACTAATGCAGAATGCTTTTCTGAAGTGGATCAGAAAACAGTAAGTGTTTAACAAATAGTGTTTAAAAAGTAATGTGGAGAACATAATATGGTGGTTTTTGATACCTGCATTTAGAAGAGTTAACATCATCATCACTTTATTTTCTATCTGTAACTAGGCACATGTGTATAGTCCCTCACATAAAACTTGTTCTATGAGAGAGGCTTTTAAATTTACTTTAAACATTCTTCAGAACTAGAATCTATGACCCACAGTTACACATAGAATGAATGTTTATGAATGGGAAAAATATGGTAAACAGTAGGTTTCTCAGTTTCTGATTGTGTTCCATTTGGATCTGATCCAGTAACACCCATTACACCACTTTCATGAACTTCAGCGGGAGCTGCATCAAGCTCTTAGATCATAATGGAAGAACCAAAAATACCAGTCTATGTGTAACTGTGGGTCATAGATTCTAGTTGGTTCTGGCAGTTAGACTTGAATAAGCAGCTCCTACTATAATTCCGAATGTCATATATAATATAAATATAATGTTTCGCTGTTAAGATCAGAATGAGCTTCATGTGTTACATATTTTTAAAAAGACTGAGTGAATAACTAAGCACATTAGAAATGCTTTATACTTGTCTTTTGGAGCTCTTTGTTCCAAGAATATTCCTTTCAGTATCTGTGCCTTACTGTTTGATTAAATTTCATAGATCTTTGTACAAAGGAGAGAGCTTTCTGCCTGCTCTATGATTGGTGGGATATGAGATTCGAATGAGACAGAAAAATATGGCTTAATGATACAATTGCCCAAAGCAGAGAAGTTTCCTTAGTTCTGATCTGATTTACCATACAGAATAAAATCAGTCTAGTGTGCTTACAGTGCAGCTTATCTGTGTAAACATTTCAGCATTTGTGTGAGATAAATATTGGAAGGATAGTGGTGTTGCTTATTACTTAATCCTTGTGCCCTATTAGCTGATAAATATAAAAGTGTTACGCATGTAGAGAACTTATTTTACAGTAATAGTCTACAGTGTTAGTAATATAGAAGGATAGATTCATAAATAAAATAATCCATTTTCACTTCCGCTAGATTTGATGCAAATTATGCTGTTGTTTGCAGCTAGTGAATCCAGGCTCAAAGAAAAGGTTCCTAGAAGTCTGAGAATGAACATATGGTTCCTTGTGGGAGACTGAGTTTCATGTTAGGTTTTTTTAATGTAGCAAAATCTTATGATACTTCTATATCAGTCTATTGTCACTTTGAAGACCATTTTATTAAGTTGATTTCTGTTATTGTGAAACCCCATTGATTCCTATAAATTTAGTTCTTCTATTATAGCCTGTAGAGACCCTTTCAATTAGATAGATAGATAGATAGATAAAATGTTGAGCTTTTGAATAAGACGGTTCATGTTAGGTGATGTCAGATGACTTATATTAATCAAGTATTAGACAATTTTGTGCTCGTATAAATCAATGCTCATTTATAAAAGTATTACAGGGTACAGAATTTAAGAGTTGTAAATTACTGATGATCTGGCATTTTGAGATTAATTCAACCTTTTAGTGCCCTCATATTGCAAAGTGTTTTGATCACTGACTCAGTGGGAGTTGAGGATACTTTGCATGCTACAGTATGGGTTTAAAAAAGCAAATTTGAGTTTATTATCAATGACAAAGAAATGTACAGTACAGTCTTGTTTGCTAGCGACTTTCATATACATCTATAAGACAGTTTACAAAACTAGCAGCATTAAAGACAATTTCTTACTATGTTATTTTTTATTTAAGATAAAAGCTAGGGAGAAAAGATACATTTCTGGTGTGATTTAAGAATAGATGGAAAACTGATGAGTCAAAAGAGAAACAGGAATGCTCATACAGATGGTAAGTGCTGCAGAAGGAAAAGGTCTTTCACAGCAATGGTCAGTTAAAATGAAAGGACAGCGAAAAATCCAAGAGCAAAGAAATTTCATTTGCTGGGCTAAAGAAAGCTGCGTATAGAGAGGCTGAGGTTCCAGTTAAGAATCAGAAAAATTCTGAAGTGAATAAGTAGGCTGTGCCTGCTCTCTCTGAATGTACCCCCTATGTCTACACTTACCAAAGTTAGTTCGAATTAGTTAATTCGAACTAATTCGAACTAATTTTAGTTAGTTCGAATTAACTTAATTCAAACTAGCATGGCCCCACTGGAATTTTAGTTCGAACTGAGCAAGTGCCATGCATGGCACTTACTTAGTTCGAATTAGTCAGTTGCATTAAGCTCAATGTGCCAGTTAATTCGAACTAAGCAGTTAGTTTGAACTAACATGGCCACATTGACTTAATTCGAACTAACTAGTTCAAATTAAGGGTTAGTTCGAAAGGTATAATCGAATTTATTAGTTCGAATTAAGGAAGCCCTTAATTCGAACTAATGAAAGCCTAGTGTGGCCAAGGCTTAAGGCCTTTTGCTATTATTCATCTTGGGTTGGAACCTAGCACTTCTTTTATCTTTAGATCAGGACCCAGATACCTCATGCATACCAACCACTTATGACCTTGCAAGTCTGACTGAGTTTTTGGTACCTGCATTTCTTTCTTTTGGGAATCTATGACTACGTCTACACTAGAAAAAGTTTAAGTCAACTTAAAGTCGACCTTATTAAAGTCAACATAACAAAGTGGACTAAGTCGACTTAGCTTTAAGTTGACTTAGTCCACTTTGTGAAGTTGACCTAACCACCCTTAAGTCGACTTAATAAAGTTGACTTAAGGGTTACTCCACGTCCTCACCGTCCTTAAGTTGACTTAAGGAGTTGACTTAAGGGTTAAGTCGACCTAACAAGTGGTAGTTATAAAGTCGACTTAAGCTTTCATTATGTCGACTTAAGGAATTTCTTAAGTCGACTTAATGAAAGCCTAGTGTGGACATGGCTTAATTTAAGTCGACTTAAGCCTCCTTAAGTTGACTTAAATTGCCAGTGTAGACATAGCCTATGATAGTGTGATCAACAGCCTTCTTAAAACAAAGTAATTGTATTTGAACAAAGCATTAAAGAAAAACAATTTGAAAACACCAAATGGCCTCCCTGCATGTCTGGTTTCATCTAATCTTACACTCCAGGACAAGCTATATTAGATAGAAACAGATCAAATCCAGTGTATATTGTTAGAAAGCCAAGATTGTCTTCTCTGTGTATGTGGGTCTCTGTCTATCTCTGACCTTTCCTCCAACCCTCCCTGCCTTCCCTTAGATTAACCACAGCTCCCTCTTTTGTCTGTCCGGGTTCTTTACCAAGTGTACATATAGTGGTTTGTTGCTCCCTGTTCCTCGCTGCACCCCATCGAACAGAAGAACCAAGTCAAGTTAAGGCTACTGCCTCTGGCATTGTCTCTTAATGACCCTTAAGAAGAAGCTTCCCCTTAAGGGGATGATGACTTTGAGAAAGGCCACCTACTTCTTGCCTGATGTAGGTAGGCTGTATTACTCGGACAGATCTCTAATGTAAAGTATCAACTCCCATATATCGTCTATAAACACCATGCTAGATCCAGATGTACTACTGCTCACTGCTTTGTGTGACAAGCTGGGGAGAGGTATGCAGTCTGCAGAATTGGAAGGACAAAAAGACTTGCATTAGTCAAGGGCATGAGGAAGTGAAAGTATGGCTGAAGATTTCACCAAGTAAAACTGAAGCAGTACTATATATGAGCAATGTTGCTGTGACAGTGATAGTAAATGAGGCAGGTACAAGGGTATCCAGTTGAGGTCCCCAGCTGTTGGACACTGATTCTGCTGCTGTGAGAGGATCCAGATATTTAGCTTGCTGGGGCTGGTTACTTTTTTTTGTTTGGGGCCTCTAGTCACACTGTCCAGGTATGGGGACTATATGACACAATTGCCTAGGTCCTGAAATGAGTGCTACCCTAAATATTCCCATCAGGTTTTGTACATTCCTTAGTATCCCACCAAAGATGTGAACCTTTTTGTTCAGAGTTTACTTCTTCTGGGGTATGCAACAGTGAAAGTAAGAAGTCACACAGACTTTGCACTGGATTAAAAAACACAGTTAGTTTTTACTTAGTGACCTGAGAAGTACATGGGGTTTTTTTTGTTTTGTTTTGTTTTTAAAAAATACATGCACCTATATGTATTACCCTGCTTCAGGTTCTTCTCCATTCTGGAATGTTCCTTGGGTGTGGGCGGAGTCCTGTATTGTGTTCAGGATCCTTCCCCTACTGGTTGTAGTTCCTCTTCAGAATGACAGAACTTTCCAGCCTTCGCTGTTCCCCCATTTAAACTGGATGTCCCCTGCTACAAAATCATGCCTGTCTCTTCCTCTCTCCCACCCTGTTTCCTGTCCCTCCAAAAGCTTTTCCCTTTGTTCTTCTTGTGGATCCTTTTATAACCCCTGCTTAGCCACCTATATTCCTCCATTCTGTTTGAGAATTCTCCATTCTCTCCATCTTCCTTCCCCCTACTCATGGCAGACAGGTTGGAAGGATTAGCTTCTGCCAGCTCAAGCTAATCCCTTTACTGTATATGGAGGATGTTAGGATATGGGTTTTGTTTATATTACGTTATGTATGAAGTATATAGGATGTAAAATGTGGGTGGATGTGAGATTATGGTTTGAAATGTTGTAAGGGCCCGTTGGATGGTTGGGAACCACCCTGGAATGTGTATTCAAAAGTTGAGGAAGCAATCTGGAGACTTGTCTGTCACTCAAAGAACTCAATCTATTTAATTTAGAAAACAGATAGTGTGCATTTCTAATCCTTTAATCATTCTTGTGGCTCTTCTCTGAACCCTCTCTAATTATCCATATCCTTTTTGAATTGTGGGCACCAGAACTGGACTCAGTATTCCAGCATCGGTTGCATCAGTGCAAAATATAGAGCTAAAATAACCCCTCTATTCCTACATAAGATTTCCCTGTATACGTGTTCCAGGATCCCATTAGCTCTTTTGGCCACAGGGTCACATTTGAGCTCATTCAACTTACCGTGCGCCATGATTCTCAAATCTTTTTTGGAGTCACTACTTCCCAGGATAGAGTCCCCAATCTTGTAAATATGATGTATTCACAGCTGTCACATTATGCACTAATTTCAGTTTCCCAGGTGATTTAAGGTGAAGTTCCATGTTCAGCACATTTCTGTAGTATAATATTTAAGTGACAAAGTGATAGCTCATAATAACAAGACCACATCTGAAAGAAATAGTTACACCTTCAGAGCCAAATACAGATGAAAAAACGTCCTGATTATTGCTGCTGTGTGATTATTTAACAGCATTTGGGGATCCATCATTAGAGCTGTTTCTCTAATCGTACCAGTTTCAGTTTTTTACTGCCTAGGCTGAGCTAAAGCTAGTTATCCATGGCCCAGCCTGTATCAAATGCTAGGTAAGGCATCTGACAGCATGGATCTCAGTGTCATATTGAAACACCTCAGTATACATCTCCTTAATTGGTCTATATGCACATTGGATGGTGTAGAAAGAAAAAAGATAAACCCCTGAGGGATCTGTCTTTGACAGAATAGCATTTGCCAGTGATGAACATCTGGGACCTGTTTAGGAAACAGGAATGAAGTCTGTGAATCTTAATGGAAGGAAATGGGACAAGTCAACAGTGCTTCATTGCTAGTGGTATTTACAACAGCTGATAGATACAGATACTTGACCTTTATCTCTCAGCAGGAGACCATCACTGGGGGATAGAGGTAGGAAAGCTAATGGGAACGAGGTCATGAAAGTGGAAATTACCATACCTGAGGTAGAAGCCAATCTTGAGCTGCTGGATAAGACTAAATCGGGGGGCCCGGACAATCTCCATCCGAGGATACTAAAGGAACTGGCTCATGAAATTGCCAGGCCTTTAGCGAGGATTTCTAATGAATCTGTAAATTTGGGGGTTGAACCATATGACTGGAGAATCGCTAATATAGTTCCTATTTTCAAGAAAGGGAACAAAAATGATCGGGGTAACTACAGGCCTGTTAGTTTGACCTCGGTAGTATGCAGGGTCTTGGAGAACATTTTGAAGGAGAAAGTACTTAAGACGAGAGAGGATAACGGTAGCTGTGATAAAATACAACATGGCTTTACAAAAGGGAGAAAGTGCCAGGCCAACTTGATTTCCTTTTTTGAAAGGATAACAGATTTTTTAGATAAAGGGAATGCGGTGGACCTAATTTACTTAGATTTCAGCAAGGTATTTGATACAGTTCCACATAGGGAGTTATTAGTTAAGTTGCAGAAGATGCGGATTAATATGAATATAGTAAGGTGGATAAGGGACTGGTTAAAAGGGAGACTACAGCGGGTCATACTGAAGGGTGAACTGTCAAGCTGGAGGGAGGTTACCAGTGGAGTCCCTCAGGGATCTGTCTTGGGACCGATCTTGTTCAACCTTTTTGTTACTGACCTTGGCACAAAAAGCGGGAATGTGCTAATAAAGTTTGCGGATGACACCAAGTTGGGAGGTATTACCGATACAGCGAAGGATCGGGATAACATACAGAAATATCTGGATGACCTTGTAAACTGGAGTATCAGGAATAAGATGAAATTTAATAATGGGAAGTGAAAGGTCATGCATTCAGGGACAAATAACAAGCATTTTTCCTATAAGTTGGGGATGCATCAGTTGGAACGGACTGAGGAGGAGAAGGATCTGGGAGTACTGGTTGATCATAGGATGACTATGAGCTGCCAATATGATGTGGCCATGAAAAAAGCTAATGTGGTTCTAGGATGCATCAGGAATGGTATTTCAAGTAGAGACAGGGAGGTGTTAGTACCGCTGTACAAGGTGCTGGTGAGACCCCATCTGAAATATTGCATGCAGTTCTGGTCCCCCATGTTTGAAAAGGATGAATTCAAATTGGAAGAGGTGCAGAGAAGGGCTACAAGGATGGTCTGTGGAGTGGAAAACCTGCCCTATGAGTGGAGACTCAAGAAGCTTGGCTTGTTTGGCCTAACCAAAAGAAGGTTGAGGAGGGATATGATTTCTCTCTGTAAATACATCAGAGGGATTAATATCAGGGAGGGAGAGGAATTATTTGAGTACAGCACCAAATGGTTATAAACTGTCCATCAAGAAATTTAGGCTTGAAATTAGACCCAGGTTTCTAACCATTAAAGGAGTAAAGTTCTGGAATAGCCTTCCAAGGGGAGTGGTGGGGGCAAAAACCATAACTGCTTTCAAAACTGAGCGTGATAAATTTATGTAGGGGATGGTATGATTAGCCTATTTTGGAAATTGACTGTTATTTGGTTACGGGTGGTGGATATACAAGTGGCCTAAGAAGAGAGAGTACATGGGGTGGGTTCTGAATTATTATAGAGAATGGTTTCTTGGGTAACTGGCTGTTGAGACTTGCCCACATGCTCAGAGTTTAACTGATCAGCATATTTGGGGTCGGGAAGGAATTTTCCCCCAGGGTTGATTGGCCTGGGCTCTGGGGGGTTTTCGCCTACCTCTGTAGCACAGGGCATGGTTCACCTACCGGTGAATTCTCTGTATCTTAAAGTCCTTAAATCATGATTTAAGGAGGTAAATAACTCAGTCATAGGTTGGTGGCCTATTGCTGGAGTGGGTGGGTGAGGTCTTGTGGCCTGCATTTTGCAGGAGGTCAGACTAGATGATCATACTGGTCCCTTCTGACCTTAAAGTCTATGAGTTTATGAGTCATCTAGTAAGGTACCCAGAATGGTCCATACACAAACTGACAAGAGTCAGGAACAGCTTGAATGTCAAAATGCTCAGAGAATTGTTTTGCCTTGGGAATCTTAATCAAAAATGGAAAATTGTGATCCTGGGAAAAATCTAGCTATATGATCAGCATCAAGTGATGGCCTCACAACAATTTTCTTTACAGAAATCAGTAACCTGCCCTATATAAGGGGGAAATGGATAGTCTGTACTAAGTGGGGATGCTGTTCTTCCCTGCTTGCCTTCCCCAGAAAAGAAGTACTTGGTCACAAAGCACAGATTATATAACAAATTATTTCTAACATCTCTAGTATCTGAGGAAGCATCTTTGGCCTAAACTTAGCCAGGAAAGGCTTAATCTTTCTGCATCTGCTGAAGTAGACATTTCAGGCCACAGTCATTTGTATGTTCAGTGTAAAATGCAATGTCCTTGCAATGGAAGACACTCTCATCAGCAGGAGTAACCAAAGCTGTCCATTACTTGAAGCATCTCTGCAGATCATGAGTAAGCAAATGTTATAGTGGAAACAAATAAACTCTTCTTTGCCTCTGGCACAATCACTGTATAAAAGTTCAAAAATTGTTATGATACCATTGGTCAGATCCAGCCCAAAGCTTCTGCCTGTGGTACTCTAGACATCTTTTCCTCTCACTTTATTTGTCACAGGTCACCTGTAAACCATGATGACCTATGAGAACAGAGCCAGGAAAGATGATGTCTAGGGCTAGGATCATTTTGCCAATAATACATTTTTATTTTTCTTTTCCAACAAATCTTATAACAAAATATAAATGCATGTTTTATAAACACAAACATTAAAATAAATAATATGCATATCTTAGAGGGCATGATTGTATGTGTTTGGAGTAGGAGAGGTTTAAGAGATGTGGCTATGGTTGGGAATAATACATTTGAACATAAATTAGTGCAGGTGCTTGGTTTTCTGCATATTTATAGAAAAATAATACTTAGCATTTAAATAGCACTGTTTTATCTTCAAAATGGTTGCTGACACATGACCTAATTAATTCTTCTAACACCCCTGTGAGGTAGGTAAAGTGTTATCCCAGTTTCACAGATGTGGAAATTAAAGAAGAGAGATGACTGGCTGCAAGCCACAGATCAAGTCATTACGGACTCCGGGTTAGAACGGTCAATGAAAATGTTTCCTGTCCTGCTTATATATGTTTTGCTCTGTGTGAGATGGAGGGAGTGAGTGATGGATAACAAAAATACATTTAGGGCCAAGCATTGTGTGTTTATTGGCATTTTAAGGGGCAATAATTTTCCTCTGCCAGGTTATTTTTCTTAAGTATTCCATATAAATATCATCTAAGGTTCGTTGGCAAAAAAATCGTGTAAGTATCCTAACAGTTTTAACATTTGGGGGATTATACTTGGTATGTCTAGTTTTCCATGAAGGTTCCTATTTTCCTTAGCATGGGTACATTAGGAAATGCTGAGAATGGATTACTCCCCTGTAGAGCTGAAGTTTGGGTTCCAGTAGAGGAGTCCAGCTCTCACTCCACCACTTTGTTGTGCTGAAGTGGTGATGCCTGTGAAAGCTTGGACTAGAGATCCTCTTCTGCAGTCAGCTGTTAGTTATTTTGTGCCTGTAAAACAAAGAAATGAAATGATCCAATATCTTCTGTCTTCAAAAAAGGTTAGCAAATAAGATTTCTTTCTCCTTGTACTAAGCGTAAGAAGTAAAGCACTAGACTTGTAGATGCAGTCTCTTAAAGAGTTCTTTCCAACTACAAATATGATGTCTGCTCTGGGGGCCTGCAACTCTTTAACAGATACTTTGGAAGAGAATTGTACAAACCCTTTAGCTGTGCTTTTGTGGAAATAAGATGTCATAAAGGAAGTACATAAAAGCAATTTAAGCATGAGATACTGATAGATATCATGATGTTTGGCAAATGGCACAGCATAGCTGCTCAAAAGGTGGATATAGTTTGTTCAAGGCCTTGGCTGCTCTGCAACATGAGACCAAATTCCCTGGCAGCAGCCCCCTAAATTCTATGACAAAATTTCATTGACTCTGTCATCGTGAAACATCCTTCATTCCTATCCCTGTGCTCTCAAAAACACAGAACTATTTTTATAATTACCATTTTTATTTATTTTTTCTATTGCAGTAGCATCTAGGAACCCTAGTAAGAGAGCAGGATCCCATTGTGCTAGGCACTGTAGACACATAGAACAAAGAGACTATCTCAAAGAATTTAGCAATCTCAGAACCATGGTTCACAGTTGACGATACTTATTGATGCAAAAATTGTTGTTGACTGTTTGTTTTTGACTATGATAATTTTAATAGATAAGTTTTTATTGTATTCTCTGGGCAGCCCAAATCTACTCTGTAGGCTTCAGCTGTTATGTTGCCCATGCAACCAGCACAGGTCCTTTTTCTGTGTGTGTGTCAGGGATGATGGTTTTTTATTCCAATTCTCTTTTCCCAACCCTGGAATAGGTCAGGAAACCATGGAACAAGTTAGTTAGTACCCATTGCAATCCAGTTATCTCCTCCCATCCCCCCATGTGGGGAGTCTGTAGAGTAAAAGGAAGTTGCTAACAGATCCCATCAGGATTGGGAGACAAAAGAATGTTGGGTTTCTGATTGCAATAAAATGGTGAATTTCATAGAATCTTCAGAAAGTGCCAAATTATGCAGCTCAGTGAAATTGTGGAGCTTACAGACCCCTGATTGAGAGAAATAAGGCGAGACTCACATCTCAGAGCTATTGTTTCAGTTTAGATTCTATTCATACTCTGGAGGTTTTCTCTGCAGCAGTAAGGGCTAGAAACATATATATATATATATATATATATATATATATATATATATATATATA
>ML685831.1:6002063-6088666 GCA_007922175.1 Pelusios castaneus
ATATATATATATATATATATATATATATATATATATATATAATATGGAAGTTAATATCACGGAACAGAACTCTGCAGAAAATTCCATTGCAGTGAAACACCCAGGGCACTGAACTTCATATTTTGCAAAAGCTGGACTTGTCCTATCTGAGACAGGTAAGTGGTTATCTTACTTAAGAAATTATTTTTAATGGATTAATAGTCTGACCTCATCAACTTAGAAGTGAACAACATTATTTGTGCCCTTTTACTTTAAGCAGTATTTTAGGAACCATAGCCATTGTCATGACAATGAGCATAGTTTGGCTGCTGGGTATTCCATCCTCTACAATGGCATATCAAGATGCTTCAGAGAGAGGAAAAAGAATAAAAATTAAAAAGTTACATTGTACCTATCTATTTATACAAACAAGGTGTCCTTAGTGGAGAGCTCTTCCTGATTCTACCTCCTGATCTGTAGCATGTCTACACCTAAATTTAAAGTCGACTTTGGGGGGAACTTACAAAGTCAACCTAGAGCGTCCACACTGGATGCCTAGGTCAACTTCTAGGGGCTAGGGGGACCTAGGGCAGGTCCACGAGGGCAGGGAGGGTACCCCTTGCCCAGTGCCAGGGGGCTCAGCCTTTGCCCCATTGTACATGGGTACAATGGGGCAAAGGGGCACAGGGACCCTGGCAGGGCATAGGGGCAGGGTGGGCAGGGCATGCTAGGCTCCCCCTTGTGCCCCCCCCGGCAGGGAGGGCAGGGCATGCTAGGCTCCCCCTGTGCCCCCCCCCCGGCAGGGAGGGCAGTAGTGGAGTCCTGGAGTAGCCTAAAGTCGAACTAAAATGAGGTTTAATAAAGTTGACTTAATTTTCATTAAGTCGACTTTATTTTCCTTAAATCGGCTTAAGCAACTTGCTTAAGTCGACTTAAGGAAACTGTAGTGTAGACGCAGGGTAAATTAAGTCAACTTAAGCAAGCTTAAGTCGAGTTAATTTACAAGTGTAGACGCACCGTCAGTGTTTGCTTTAATTATGTTTATTATTTACAATGATTTTCTTAGTTGGAATGACATTGTTTCATTTACCTAAATTTGCCATGGTAGCTGTTCAGTGCTACTCATTCTGATCCATCTCATCATCCTGCTGAATATGGCTTCTGTGGTCTCATCTCCTCTCCAAAGATGTTTTATTGCAATGGATTACTTCAAATATGTGTTTGACAGATGATCAGTTCTGTGCATCTTGGGAAGTGGTCTGGGAGGCAAAGACCGTGCAGATTCAGTGACTCAAGGAAGGAAAGCTGTGGCTTGAAAAATCCTCTAATCCCTTCGTTGTTATTTTTAGAAAATTGGTGCAAGGAGCCAGTATCTGGGGTCTGCTCCAGTAAATTAAAGCACAGACAGATCTAAATTGCACAGTTTTATTGGTTTCCTCACAGTGGTGACCTCCACTCCTCGATAACTCTGTATTCTAAATTATTGTATCCAATTTGTCACCTAGCTTGACATTCTATATCAGTTTAGCATATTTTAAGCTTTTTTGTCTCCATCTGACTTTAGTTTCTCTCTGCTGTTTAATATAAGTAATTTCCGACTGTCATTCCACATATAGTTAAGGAGCTTGCCGTAATATGAATAAAGCATTATAAATTCCCACCCCCTTTTAATTTCCTTTAGGCAGTTTTGATGGTTGGAAGCAAAGGAATTGTAAAAGGATCTTCAGCCAGGGAGTTCATCTCTGTGCTATTTTTAGGATGAACTAGATAGGAGAATGAAGAAGTGGGAGGGGGTGTTTGTGTAAGAAACAGTGAGTTAAGTCTAATGTCGTCTCAGCTGTGTGAGTCAGAGAGGTTGTGAGAGCGCCCCCAGTTTGTATTTTTGTGTGAAAATGTTACAGGTTGCTGATATCATTTTTGTTGCTTGGCAACTGTTTTTTTCTAGTTCGCAGAACATAGTCCTCATTAGTGTCAAGTAGATGATTTTTACTGATGATTTGAGAACAGGAAGCCCAGAGTTAAATTCCATGAATCTAGTTTATGGGAGGAATAATCTTTTGCAACATTTAAGGCAACCTTGATGAAGATTTTCCTGAAGAGAGAGTTTTTTAAATGTTAATTCCTGCTGCAGAGAAATTTACCTAACACGACTACCCCTTTGGAACTAAATTATACAGTAATAGTCTAATCATCCTCTTCCATCTTTACACTATAAGTCTGCATAAAATATATAAAGCTTTCTGAAAATGATTAAAAATTGTTAGCACTGAGATGTGTAATTACTTTTTATAACATCCATTTGTGTCTATTAAATATTTCATCATGTATCAGTTATAGCATTACAACAGGAAGAGAATAAAAAACTGGGATTCAATTAAAGCATGAAAATATATTTTGTAATCATATGCATTACATTATTTAATGCATCTTTAAACCTAGAATCTGAAATCTTCAAAGGAAAATTGAAAGCATTCCCTACTCCTTACGTTTGAATATCTCAACTATCACTCTGCTCTTAGCTATTTAACAAATAGATGGTATCAACTAATATTCTGAGGCAGAAGAAAGTGGTATATTTGTAAATTCCCTATGTACATTTCAGCTGTACTGCGACTAACTTGGACTAATAGAAGATCACTGGGCTAATCCTCCACTTTGATTTCAACCCTTGCCACTGACAACCAAATTCCAGTTAAGCTAATTAGTCTTTCTCAAGGAGTTCAGTTAATTGCAGGAATGCTTCAAAACTTTGCAACTTTGGGGTGTTCTTTGACACCTCAGAGGTGCTGCAGGGGTTGAGTCTGTGTGCATTGTGCACACACAAGACTGTAATATATATAAATACTGTTCACACAATGGACTGTGAGTGGACTGTTATACATTTTTTATTTTTAATTGACTATCACAATAAACATATTAGCTTGGTATTCACAAATGAAACATGTTCATGAAAGTAGGTGTGCTATGGTGACTGGTGCCTAGAGGTTATCAGAATTAAAACTGAAGTAGCAGTTGATTTCTCATGTGGCTAAATTTTAAAAAGAAACATAAAAACTCAATTCCATTCAGAGATTTTGTAATTTCATAGAGAAACAAATATTGTTTCTTGAGCCAAAATCACCCAGTTTTGGCTCCAAAGTTCAAGATCAAGATTATTTGTAGTATGGCAGTACCTGGAAGCCATAGTCAAGATCAATAATTTTTTGTATTACTTGTGTGAAGTCATGTCTGCCTAGAGTAGTGTACTGATTTAAGTATATTGGTTTAAAAGCTATTTTAGTTAAATCAATGCATCTCCTAGTGTGGGTGCAGCTCTATCAATGTTGGTGTAGCTTATTTAGCTATGCTCTTGCACTAGAATGATTGCATCCCAGCTAGGGGGTTACATTATTTTCATTACTGATTTAGAAACAGGTGTCATTAAATCAGTGCAAAAACTGTATGTAGACAAGTTCAGTGAGCGAACTCGTGTCTCAAGGAGTTTGCTTATCTGAATCAGAGCCTCAGATTGCATCCCTGTTCAAGAAAGCAGTTAAGCATGTGTTTAAGCCCTATTGACTTCAGTAAAATTTAAGTACAGGATTAAAGTTAACTGCTTTCTGTAATTGGAAACTAAATAGACAAGATAAACAAAAATTGGGAGAGAGGAAGCAGTGCTATCCTCATTTTAACTAAGACTTCATGATAACACTGGGAATCTGTGACAGAATGCCCCCGTTTAGCACCTGAACTTCAAGGTCATCTGTAGTCTTGTAGTGACAATGGTAACCACCACAGTCCCTTTGCCCCATCTTTCTGATTTTAAGTATTATTTTTTAGGAATGGGTGACAGGGCATGGATCACCTGATGATTACTCGTTTTTTTCATTCCCTCTGAAGCACATGGCATTGGCTACTGTCAGAAGATGGAATACTGATCCAGCATGGCCATTTTTATCATCTTACATTAAATGTTCTTATGGCTCTGTCATTTTATAATTTATCATAAATGTGATTTTTCACACTCTGTTGCTGCTTGTAGTTCCAAACTTTAACTCTGATATCACCAGGTTACTTAAAACTACATGCAAGTTCTGACTTGAATTTACAAAAATAAAATGAAGAATTTCAGACTAAGGAGTTTCTACTTAAATAACTGCTTGGCAGAAGCATTGCAAGGTTATCCATGTTTTATAATTCTGTACAGTAAGTGGTACAGCACTTGCATGAGGCAAAGTTAGGTGAGTTAATGACACAGTTTCATCCCTTCCTCTGAATTTCCTGACTTTTTATATTTCTCTGAAGTTTGATCTTTTTTTCAAGAGAGGAGTTTGAGTTTTAGTTCCGTTTTCATGTCAGGCTATTTTCTTCCTTGACAAAAGCTGCTCCTTTGGACAGGGGTTGCCCCAAGCCCAGTGGTGTAGCCAGGCTTTCTGGTGCCTGGGGGCCAAATCAAATTTGTCAACCCTCCCCCCAGTCCCTCAACCACATTGTGCAGCCCCCTGCACAGGTCAGGAGGGGTCTCAGCCCCACCGCCCAGCTGCCCCAGGGAGGGGAAGGATTTCTAGGGGCCAGGCCCCTGGACCCTGCTGCCAGACTGCAGGGGGATGCTGGGCCAGCCCCCCATCAGGGTTGGATTAGAAGGGCCCTGGCCCAGGCTGCCTAGTTTTAGGGTGCCAACCAGCACCCCCACCTTCCCAGCACGCGGGCCAGAACTGGTGGTGGGCAGCTACAGCCCCTGGCACTGGAGGGGGTGGGGGGGAGGCTGTTCAGTGCTGATGGGGGTGGGGACAGAGGCCGCCCACCCGCTGCTGAGGAGCAGCGTTTTCTGGCCCCAGTCCTGCCGCACTCCTGGCCAGCTGCTGAACCACCCAGGGAACAGGCCAGGCTGGTATGTGGCCACTGCTTTCTGGGGGCAGGGTTGGTTGGGTGTGTGGGGCACCGGAGGCCGCCCACTGCCAGGCCCTGTAGACGGTGAAGATCCATTCGGCAGTTTCCAGCTTGCCTTGCCCCCGCTTCCCAGCAGTAAATGGCCCTCTCCAGGGCTTGGGGCCGGGCGGCCTCTGGCACCCCACATGCTGGTCAATCCCATCCCCAAAGAGTAGAGGCCACACACCGGCCTGCTGCGCCACCTGGGGCAGTCCAGCAGCTGGCCAGAGGCAGGGTGAGGGCCAGAAAATGCTGCTCCTCAATGGAAGGAGGGGCGGTCTTTGGTCCCACCCCCCACAGCACTGAATCGTCGCCCCCCCGCCCACCACTGCTCAAGCCTTTTCTTACTTTCTGACTGATTTACAGACTGACATTTTAGTCCAGAAATCTTTTCAGGTACATACGTAAAACTTTCAAAACTTTTAATTCACAGTAAGTGAATAATAAAGAATTTTTTTCCCTCAGGGCAGTATTCCCTACCTCATTCAGTTAGAGGGAAGTTGGGAAATCTCTTGCTTTTAGGAACTGCCAACCTACAAAATAAGCAGTACATTTGCATTGAGTTTTCCCTGCAGGGATCAATATCTGCACCTTCTGGGTGCGAAGATTGTTGTCTTTCTGAGACATCTAAATAAATGTATATTCAGTACTAGGAAGGAACCAGTGGTCATGGTACACAGAGGGAACAGTGAAACAGGTTAAAGTAGGAGACAGATCTTAGAGGCCAAACTTAGGCTGCTTGGTAAGAGATTAAAGTCCTGCCGTTCAGTGAAGTAAAGCAGTAAAGCAGTAAAGCAGTTCCTTGAAATTCTTCCGCTTTCACACGAAAAGCCAGTTAGGTGCACAGAATGACAGGATCTCAATACATGGATGAGATCTAGTCCACAGTGGAACCAGATTGCTGGTATGTAATTAGGAGTTTTTAAACTAAGGGCTGGGGCAAACTCAAGTGGTGCGGGAGTGCAGACGGGAGACATCCCTTGGGAGAGGATTTATTAAAGGAGTTAGTCCATATCCTAGTACAGAGGAGACAACAGAAGTATAGGAAGAGAGACAAATTGGGAGGCTTCCAATTCAGTTATATCAAGGGAAGGCAGACAACTAAATAGTGACAAATTTTAGAAGTGCTTGTATACAAAAGCTAAAAGTCTAAATACAAAAATGGATAAACCTGAGTGCTCTGTATTTAATGGGAATTTTGATATAATAGGTATCAGAGAAACTTGGTGGAATGATGCTAAGCAGTGGGACTTGGTAATACAAGGGTACAAATATATAGAAAACACAGAGTTAGTCACATTGTGCGTGAGTGGTACTGTAAGTGGGGGGAAAAAGCATAGTCAAATATACTAAAAATTGTAAATGACCTAAACTGAACCATAGAAACTGTATGGATAGACATTTCATACTTGATAATAAGAGGATAACAGTAGAAATATATTATTGACTACCGGAGCAGGATAGTGAGGTGATTGTGAAATGCTTATGGAGATTAGAGAGGCTGCTGAAACAGAAAATCCAGTAATAATGAGGGATTTCAACTATCGCCATACTGACTGGGTACATATCACCTCAGGATGAGATGCAGAGATAAAACATTTATAGAAACTGTTAATGAGTGCTTCTTGTAGCAACTTTTCCTGAAACCTACAAGAGAGAGTTAATTCTTGATTTAGTTCAAAATGAACACAGGGTCTGATCCAAGCAGTCAATATACCAGTACTGCTCTATAATAGTTACCAAAATTAATTAAATTGAACATCCTTGTAGGGGGGAAATACTAGAGAAACTTACCATAGTAACATTTAAGTTCAAAAGGGGGAACTACAAACAGATGAGGAAGGTAGTTAAATGGGAATTAAAAGGAACAGTCACAAGAGTGGAATGCCTGCAAGCTGCATTGAAACTATTTGAAAACACCGTAATTAAGGCTCAAATCTATACCCCAAATATAAAAAATAACAGTAAGTAGTGCAAAAAACTGTCACTATGGCTAAACAGAAGAGTAAAAGAGGTCATTAGAGATGAAAAAGGCATCCTTTAAAAATTGGAAGTCATATCTTACTGAGGAAAATAAAAAGAAACATAAATTCTGGCAAGTGTATTAGGAAGGTCAAAAATGAATGTGAAGAACGATAAGCAAACCATCAGAAGTAGGAAGCCAAACAGTGTGGGGCCACTGGGCAATCAAGTTACTAAAGAAATACTCAAGGGAGACAAGGCCATTGTAGAGAAGCAAAGTGAATTCTTTACATTGGTCATCACTGCAGAGGATGTGGGGAGATTCCCACACCTGAGCCATTCTTTTAGGTGAAAAGTCTGAGGAAACTCTTCAGCTTGAAGTGTCAGTAAAGGAGGCTTTGGAACAAATTGATAAATTAAACAATAGTAAGATAGTATTCACTCAAAAGTTCTGAAGAAAATCAAATATGAAATTACAGTAACTAGTAACTGTAGTAGGTAAGCTGTCACTTATATCAGTATCTGTATTAAGTGACTAATAACTAATGAGGATAGCTATTGTAATACTTTTTTTTTAAGGCTCTAAAGGTGATTCTGGGAATTACAGGCCAGTAACCTTAATTTCAGTGCCAGGTAAATTGGTTGAAACTATAGTAAAGAACAGAATTATCGGACATATAGATGAACATAATATGTTGGGAAAGGGTCAGCACAGTTTTTGTAAAGGGAAATCATTCCTCACCAGTATATTAAAAGTCTTTGGCTATGTCTACACTTGTAAATTTAGGTCGACTTTAGCTAAGTCGCCTTAGTTAAGTTGACTTAGTGCGTCTACACCTAAATTTAAAGTTGACTTTGGGGGGAACTTACAAAGTCGATCTAGAGCCGGGGGGCTCAGCCTTTGCCCCATTGTACATGGGTACAATGGGTCAAAGGGGGACAGGGACCCTGGCAGGGCATAGGGACAGGGTGGGCAGGGCTCTGCCCTGCCCTGTGGGGGGGCATGCCAGGCTCCCCCTGTGCCCCCCCCCGGCAGAGAGGGCAGTGGTGGAGTCCTGGAGTAGCCCTAAAAAGTAGCCTTGAAAAAGTCGACTTAAGCCTTAGGTCAAATTAAAATGTGGTTTTATAAAGTCGACTTAATTTTCCTTAAGTCAACTTGCTTAAGTCGACTTAAGGAAACTGTAGTGTAGATGCAGGGTAAATTAAGTCGACTTAAGCAAGTTTAAATCGACTTAATTTACAAGTGTAGACGCAGCCTTTGAGAGTATCTACAAGCATGTGGACAAGAGTGATCCAGTGGATATAGTATACTAGGAGTTTTAGAAAGCCTTTGAGAAGGTCTCTCACCAAAAGCTCATAAACACAGTAGGCAGTCATGGGATAAGAGGGAAGGTCCTTTTATGGATCAGTAATGGATTAAAAGATAGTCAACAAAAATAGAAATAAACAGGCTGTTTTTACAATAGAAAATGGTAAATATCAGGGTTCCCCAATAATAAATATGGGAACCTATGCAGTTCAATATATTTATCAGTGACCTGGAAAATAGGGTAAGTGGTGATGTGGCAAAGTCTGCGAATGATACAAAAGTAATCAAGATAGTTTAGTCTAAACTGGACTGCAAAGAGTGACAAAGAGATCTCACAAAACTGGGTGACTGGACAACAAAATAGAAATGGCAGTTTAAATTCAGTGTACATGATTACAGAGTAATGCACAACGGGAAAAAATAATCCCTCTCAGAGATACAAAATGATGAGGTCTAAATTAGTTGATCTCAAGAAAGAGATCTTGGAGTCACTGTGGATGGTTCTCTGAAAACATCTCAGTGTGCAGCAGTGGTCAAAAAGTTAATAATGTGAGGAATCATTAGGAAAAGGATAGATAATAAGACACCAAATATCATTATATCAGTATACAAATCCATGTTACAGCTACACCTTGACTACTATGTACAGTTCTGGTTGCCCATCTCAAAACTGAAATATTAGAATCGGAAAAGGTATCAAGAAAGGCAATAAAAATAACAGCTGCTATATGAGGAGAAATTAAAAAGACTGGGACAATTCATCTTAGAAAAGATATAACTAAGGGGGGATATGATAGGGGTGTATAATCATGAATGATTTGGAGACTCTGAAGAGGAAAGTGTTATTTATCACTTAACACAAGAACCAGGGGTCACTTGATTAAATTAATAGCCAGCAAGTTTAAAACAAACAAAAAGAAATACTTCTTTACACAACACACAGTCAATCTGTGGAAGTAGTTGCCAGCTCATGTTATGAAGGCCAAAAGTAACTGAGTTCAAAAAAGAATTAGATGGCCATCCATCAAAGGCTATTAGCCAAGAAAGTCAGGGATACATCTCTATGCGCTGAATGTCTTTAAACCTCTGACTTCTAGAAGGTGGGAATGAACAACTAGGGCTGGATCACTTGATTGCTTTGTTCTCTTCAGTTCCTGTGAGGCATCTGGCACTGGGCACTGTTGGAAGACAGGCTATAGGGCTATTTGAACTATTTGTCTGACTCTGTGTCGTCATTTCATGTTCTTAAGAGTTTCTGCTTCTGTTTGTGAGGTTACTGTTGTCTAATGGGAGCTATGCTTGCACATCAGGGACCAGCATTTGACCCACATGGTAGAGTAGATACTAAAAAATTTATGGTCACAGTGGTAACTAGGAAGACAAAATCACAGAGTAGCTGCTACTGAAATTGCATATCTGCTGTACTGAAAATATGTATTCATTATTTAAAACAGATGGAACACAATTCAGTCTTGTGGGGGGGGGGAGGGGTTTGTTCTTGTGTAGAGAGCAAGTGCAGCAATGTAAATCAATCAATATAATAATATAGTTCACTTTTAGTTTACATTTTATTTTTGTAGGTTGTGCATAACAAATTCAAAGTGGATCTTAATTTACCCTTGAAGACTTCACAAATCTCCCTTTCTCCAAGACCTTTGAACAGGAGGTCTCTGCAGTGACAAATTTATGTCAGTTCCCAGTGCACACTAATCATATCTGTGGATCAGGTTACTGTAATGGTCTATGTTCATTTCATTTTTCTGACAGAATCATTGCTTCACAGCTGTAGTAATTTTCCTTGTCAAAGGCATTCCCTATTTCTGTCAACTTGTACATGAAGAGAAATTGGCTGGAGTTCACCAACTGCTGTCAACAATGATAGTAATGGTAGAATTTATTAATATTTCTGTACTTGGCAGTGTTGTAAGAAATATAAATTTGTTTGCTGAGTTACAGTCAGTCACATTCACAAAATTGGATTAAAACGGTGATAAAGTGGAGCACTGGATGGTTTAATAAAACTCTTATTGGGACAATCAGCCTTTTGACTATGGCTGTCTGTTACTAATTCAAATGTGGCTTAGGTTGGTAGGGTCTATAGCAATTTTCAGTGACAGAACTGCTTGGCAGTCCATGTGAGATGAATTAATCTCAGGCCAGCTCCTCGGAGTGAAATAAAATATGAAAAGAGCCCTAAAATCAACAATTTTCCAGGGTTCCCATGACCAGACTCCTCTACACTTCCCAATTCCAGACCTTACGCTGAGTATAGTCTTACTGCAATGTACACCGGTCCTATGTGGCCTCCTTGATTAGGGAGTCCAACATGGACAGAGGCCTTTCACCACTATTATAGCAGGGGTACATTATGTTTGTTGGTCTTTTGGGTACAGTCACTCCTTAGTGGAACAGCCCTGACTCTCACAAAGTCGTAGGTAGATTCTGAATCCTACCTCTTCTTGGACAACTCCAAGATTCCTGAAGATGGGGGGAATGCAGGATGTCCAGGTTGACCTAAGAGGAGTTCTGTTTTATGGCTGTTGTGTTTACGGATGGGTCTTGGGGACCTGGATTTCCCAGCCCTAAGTTCCTGATTCCCTATGGCTATCCTCCTACTCCTCTCTGCCCCCCAACTCTTTCATCCTTGCAGGATTGTTCTGCAAGGTCTTCAGGCCTGCATTCTGCCTCCTCTCATGCTTGTTACTTAGTACTTTCATTTGGCACTTAGGCCCACATCCATTGATGGCCTAAGCTGAAGTTGCGCCTAAGTCCATCAGCCATGAATGTGACTTCATCTCTGGGAATAGGAAGCACTAGAGAAAGGAGCTGTATAGAGCAGTTGGGGATAAACGGAAGCAGGATGAAAAGTCTTGCAGGGAGATTAACAGGCCAAAGAGTGGCATTTGGAATGGGAGCCTTTTCCTCAATACCACCCTCTGCAGTAGCATATACTTGGGCATCATCCTGTCAGAAGTTTAAATTTAAATAAATGGACAAGTGATGTCCACAAACAAATGGGCACTTTGGGTTAAAACAGTTCAGCTCATTTGAAAGGAGACTGTGACCCATGATTTCCCCTTCTCAGCTCTGATCGCAAAGCCAAACCTGCATATCACCTTTTGGTCAAGTCTGCATTACAAGAATCTATTTCAGGATAGCTATGCTGGTATCTAGTGTAGACACTGCATGTGTTGATAGGAGTTGTTCTGACGAGGCAGTAAACACCTCAACCCTGAATTATGTTAGCTAAGCCAAGAGAAAAACTCTTCTGTTAGCTTAGTTGTGTCTACATTACTCCATTCTGCTGGCATAGCTAGAGGAGAACCCTCACACATAGCAAACACCCTCACACATGCCCTAAAATGGGGCAAGGCTTCGTTCTTTTACATTATAGAGAAGCAGGAATCTCTTACTTTTTTCTGACCCCAAAATAAGACTCTCTTTCTCTCATTCCCCCTCCCTCCTCTCTTCCAGGAAAAAGGTGTATATTGTGAAATTGTTAATCTTTGCCATAACCCTTAGTTTTTTCTAAATTATGGCTCAAGTGTACAGCAACACTATAGCCTTATTGTTCTGTTTTGTTTTCTACTTTTCACACTAATTTATTTTACTCTTTCTTTTCATCCTTCATTATAGTTCTGAACCATTTTCTTCCCCTTTTCTGCTTTCTACTATTAATCTGTGCCTGCCTGCCTTTTTGGCCTGGATGCATCCCTCCATCTTACTTTCTCCCAATCTCTTCTGACCTGTTCTACCTTTGTTCAGTTAGTTGTAGCCTCCATTTGATTTTTTTCTTTCCTATTTCGTTCCAGCGTTCTCTCACTGGAGTGTCTTGAGGTTTTACTTCAGGCTGCCACCATCTGCATCTCCTGCCTTTCCCCATTCTATTTATGACCTCTTCTAAATATAGTAATCCTTTTAAATGTAATTGTTGTCTTCCTCCTGAAGCCAGCATCTGAGATAGGTTGCCTAAAGGTGGAATTTTTTCATAATTTGTTTTGTTTCTCTTTCTGGGCACAGCTTGACCTTGATGCAAGTTCAAGGGCCATCTCTGGTTCCGAACTGGTTTGCTTAGTTTGAAAAAATGGATGAGTTGAAATTCCAGCAAAGCCATCAGTGTCACTGGTCCAAACTACTCCACATCAACTCATTTTGAGCCTTTCTTATGTGATAAAGCCAATACATTAAATAAGGATCCTATTAAATTTCCTGTATTCACTCCCACCACTGACCTGATCTGTAAGAGACTGCCAAGGATTAAATATGAAAAGCCACTAGAAGGTTCCTTATAGAGTGGCTGCTAGAAACCAATGCTCCTATCAACACAGCATCTTGCAGTTTTACTGTGAGCCTTGTAATTGTTTTTTCCATTCCCACTCTGCCCCCTGTCAAGACACTGGAAAGTTATACGACTACACCAGAACCTCAGCTTTCATTTTAATAAAAGTAAATTCCTAACCCTCTCAGGTGTGGAAATAAACTTGAAAATTTGAGCACTAAAGGTTCACAAGCAAGAAGGCAAGTAAAAAAACCCTTCCAAATGTGTTTCTTATAATATCTCTGGGGGACCCGACTCATGATTTGTTTAACACTTAGGGATGGCAATACTGAAGAAATGACTCCATTCCTCCTGCCCCAGCACTCCCATGAAACTTCTGTCTGGCAGTGTTAGATACTTAAGGTACAGGGACCTTACAGTCATGGGATTTGATTGCACCTCATGTGGATGTACCTGAGCTAGCTTTAATCTAGCACCCCATGACTAAGATATATCCTTAGGTGCAGCCCTTCTATACTACTTTATTTTCCTTTTCCTCATCAAAGTGTAATTCCAAATAGTTCCTAAAGAAGTATCTCAGTGAGAGCCTCAGGAGTTATAAAATAGATATTCCTGCAGCAGTTCCAGATAAATTAGTGATCTATTACTTCGTAGCATGAACTGCTCTCTGGTCTTCCAATCCAACAGCATGAAATTGGGAAATACTGCATTTGTCTTTTTTCCAAGCATTTCAAGGGATAGAATTTCTTGGCCCCAAAATAGAATTCCACATACAGCTTGCTGACCTTGCATAGGCCTTGCAATCAACAGCATTCCTCTGTCTCTGTGTAACACCATAAATTTTAAATGTCACATCTGATCAGGGAATATTCTAAGCCTCAATGGCTAGAGTTGTACTGATTTAAAGGGAAATTGGAAAAGTGAAAGGAGGAAAACAAAGGACATGGAGCCCCTGCCATCTGTTTAGCACAACCATAGCTTCAACTGTCTTTGCAGTTGTCTATAAATCAAACTGGTTGAAAGAACCCATTAATATCTTACAGTATAGCAGTATCCCATCTCATCTCTGCTCATCTTTCCAATAGTTTCACTTGTTGACACCCTGAATGACTTATTTCCCAGATGGAAAGAAGAATAATGAGAGAAAGGAAGCAAGGAATGGGAGCATACACAACTCCTAGCCTGGGGGGACCTTGATATAGGGGAGGGAGTGAGACACAAGGTTCATGGGGAGAGGTAGTTTGAGGGATCCTGGTATAAGGGATATGGAGTAATACACAGTTCCTGCCATGGGGGGAGAATAGGAAGGAGATCAGTGTTTCTGGTACAGGTGTGGGGAAGTGGTGATAAGGGCACACACAGCCATTTGTATGGAGGGAGGGATGGGGACATGCACAGCCCCAGGCATGAGGAAGGGGGTGGAGGAAGTAGCAGGGAATCCCTGAAATAAAAAGGGATGTGAGAACTGCATACTGGGAGCTTGTGTAGTGTAATTGTTGGAATGTGCAGTCAGCTTGGCCTACAAAAGTTGTGAAATGTGCAACATGCTGGTGGTGTGTACACACACACACGAGTCCTATCATCTATGGGTTTCTTGTAAATATATAATGTATTGTTCTCTGACTCCAGTAGGTTCACAGCAGAATAAGCTATAGGTTCTTTTTATTCTTACTGCAGAACAAATATCTCTGTATTTTTACTATCCGTTAATGAATGGAAAAGTGTCCTTTTGGCATACTTAGATTTCTGTGATGAATTTGCATTCATTATATAATACATCTGAATCCAATATATATGAAGTTTAAATCTTTCATTGCTCACCTGGAAATATCCTTTTGATGTGCCAACCTAGAAACCAAGCTTGGCACCAATAAATACTTAATGACGCTAAGTACAAGCCTTAGCTGACATATCTTCCTTCTGTTCTCTAACAGAAACTGGGTCTGCAATTACTGCTTCCTGCCTCGGTTTGGGAAACTCTACAACACCTCCACCAGGGCAGGCAGGAAAATCAGTGCCCGGATACAATGGTAAGAGTGTGCAGTGTATATCATTTGGAGAGGAGATTGCTTGCAACTCTGAGGAAGAGCTCAGCACCTCACAAGATCAGGCTTTAAGGTTACAGTTATTAATAGTCGGAGGCTAATTTTGGCCTCTTCTCCACCAACTTTAGATCTCTTTGTCTTATCTGGCTGCCTACCTGGGTGAATGTCCTTTTGATATAGGGTCAACATAGTACGTCTTCAACCAACCTCTCTTACTCCTTTCTCCTCCCCAGTTGACTGGGGAAAAGAGGTATGGTTTGGAAGTTGCTACGTCCTGGATATCCAGTTGTGAATATTACCACTGGCACAATTTAAAGCAGCATTGATGCAGTTCCATGTTGTCCCATTAACCAGCCTGGTGGCCCCAGGATTGACTTAAAATCATCTTGTCTCACTTTCACATGCAACTTTTTGACCTGTGTCAGGAGCAGAAGAATCAGTCCTTACAATCTGGCCACAGTATCCAGTACAATTAAAATTGCAGCAGCTTCTTAATCATACAGGTTTTAATTTATCCCGTATCCCTTAAGAATGCTTGCATCTTTCAGGAAGTGCTCAAAAACTCATAAGGTCAGACCCTCAGCAATCTACCTTATTAGCAAATGTTCCTTCCTACCTTTTTAACTGTTAGTGTGAGTCAATATTCCTTGTGTACCCAATGTTTTTCTGGCATGCAATGAGATTTGAAAGTGCACAAGAAACTGGCTATGGCAGTTGCCATGAGTGGGGGAATGCCTGCACACCAATGGGCAATGGATACTACAGAGATATTGACAACACTCAGTGCTCTGAACCTTAAATCTGCAGTAATCATAACCAGCAGTGAAATTATTTTTAGCGGTTAAGAAAAATCATGTTAATAGTGGTCATCTTTAAATTGTGAGAGAGGAAATAGTTGCTAGATTAAATAGTGCTTTTAAGAATGCACTGTCATACCTGTAGTTTACATCTGTGACTCCATGTATTATTCAGAAGCTAATTTTTTTTTTATTCGGGCATATATTGGTCATTGTACATATATGTGTAATAAATACACTAATCTGATCTTTTTCTGCACAATTTATATCAAAGCTCTCCTGCTTTTAAATGTATAAAGATGATTTGTCCTGTGAAGACTATAACCTCTACAAATATATAATGATGAACTAAAAAGAAGCACAGCAAGGGTATAAATCTTTTCTATTTGTATCTGCCTCACATCCCCATTTGTTTTTATCAAAGAAGACAGCATTTGTGTTCAGCCTTTTACAGGCACTCATAGTTGGGAGAGATGTTAAGCACATTATCTTTCAGTTCTTGTGCAGCATTTTTATTTCTAGCTATAATAAATAGTAGGCTGTGAACCAGCACAGGTCATAAGAAGTAAGAGCTTTCATTGTTTGGAACATATTTTCATGGAGACTGCTCAGCCATGAGATTAAGAATTCTAAAATATTTTTATACCTGGCAACTACGATTTTGACCCAGAGTTTTCAGGAATTACTCCAGGAAGAACAGAGTCCTGTGGCATGTTTAAAGACTAACAGATTTGCTTGAGCTTTTGTGGGAGAAAATCCCACTTCGTCAGACACTTCGAAAATGGGAAATTTCAAATTTCAAAGCGCCTGATGAAGTGGGATTTTCTCCCATGAAAGCTCATGCAATAAATAAATCTGTTAGTCTTTAAAAGTGCCACAGGATCTGTTTTTCTGCAATAGACTAAGACGACTACCCCTCTGGAACTTTACTCCAAGAAGGAAACATAATTAGATTCCTCTGAGGTCAATCTATCTACAAAAGAAGGGCTCACGTTCTTGGGAAAGAGGGGCTGTCTGACTTTTCTTCTAACAAATAGAAGCAAACATGACCTTTTTAAAACAAATTAAAGATTTTCAGCTGCTCTAGACTTTGTCGCTAGTAGTTATTGTATGAAGCCAAACAACGACTACAAGAGGAAGTTAGAGAAAAGGTTTAAAGTTTGACCAGAGCTCTAATAAGGGGGAACAGTGGCAGACGATAATTGCATAAAGTCTACTCCCAGTGCTGTGGTAGGCAGGCTCAGCAAAAATACATAGGAAGAGCACATATAGAGGTTTTAAATGAACTCTGCAAAACCTGCTGTTAGAATATCTAAACACTTCCTTTTAATGAATCAAAGGGGATTACATAAAAATACATATAAAATGGTCTATATAATGGACACCACATTCAGGAATGTTTTATAAGGGAACAGATGTCAAATATCCTTTCTAACCATGGTTCAGGATCACTTATTGGAAAAGTCTGCAGCTCATGTAACCCTGCTATTAATGAAATATGGGATCATGAAATCAATTCTGATTACTATCTCACTTTTCTTAACTTCAGTTCTGTTATGACTCTGGCCACTGATATCAGCTACAAGTTTGAGATAAATACGTTACACCATCTAAAAGATGTGTTACCCCCATGCCTCAGTTTACCCGACTGTACCTATCGAAATTATTTAGAACTATAGATGGAGGTAAATTTCAATGTGGTGTGCTCGCTTAATGGCCTAAACCTTAGGAAAATACGACTACAGCCTGTCGATCAAGAACAGACATAGAGCAGGAAATGTTTCCAAAACAAATCTTAATATTTATTTGTATAAGATTAATACAATGAGTTTACAATATTGAGCATATTTTGAGATAAATAAAATAAGCGGAGAGCCAAAGGCCGTTAGGCAGTCAAATAGAATGTTGCAGCTCCGCTGAACCACTTTATCTATGAGCATTCAAATACATAATACCAATATTAAACTTACACTCTATACCTTATAACAACTAAAACCCTAATCTCCTATGTCATTCAGTAAATGGTGATCAGTCATTTACTAGATGGGTTGGAGATGAGCCCTTCTCACTCAAGCCGCAGTCACTCAGCTTTATTAACACACAAGCGCAACCTCTGTCATACTTACAAACCCCTTAAATTGCCTTCGATTCGTCTTAATGGCTCCTTTTCTGATCTGTCATTTAGGCGGAGGTAGTCAGAATTTGGGCAATATAAGTTGGAACTTTGTTAGCCGAGTTTGCCTTAAATCCTTAACACACCAATGCCTTACCGATAAGATGGGTCCGGTCTGTACGGATCGGGTCCCAAGATGGCTTTAGGCAGTGGACAGGTCTGGGCCGTAGTGAGCACTGCCCTGGGTGGTGGCGTGTAAACTCAAACTACGGAGGCTGATGGGTCGGTTGACAGTTGGTTTCTGCGATGCACTGAGTTGCTAGGCAGGCTATCTGGTCCGGCTTGAAGTTCTTTGCTGGGGTGGCCAATCTCAGGTCTCGGTGTTCGAGCCAGCCCCCCAGCTCAGCTCCCGGGCTTCGGGTGCCAGCAGGGGTTCGGGTGGCAGCAGAAGCTCGGGTGGAGCTTCGGCCGCCACCCGAACCCCTGGACTGAGCTGGGGGGCCGGCTCCGGTTTGAGCCAGCCCCCCAGCTCAGCTCCCGGGCAGAAGTGCGCCATCCGAACGCCGAGCTGGTTCGGGTGTCAGCAGACGCTGCAACGCTTAAGCGCTGGAGCACCTGCCGGCACCCGAAGCCCGGGAGCTGAGCTAGGGGGCTGCAGGGCTTCGGGTGTCAGTGGGAGCTACAGCGCCTGCCCCTGCCACCACCCGAAGCCCCGGGGCTGAGCTAGGGGACTGGCCCGAACTGGCATGGGCAGCCAGTTCAGGCCAACCCCCTAGCTCAGTCCAGGGGAGCTGCCAAACTGGGCAGCTCCCATAATACTCAATTTCACTGCTCTGCTAGAGCAGTGAAATTGACATATTTGACAGCTCCAATGCCCCAGAGTGGCCGCAATTGGTACTCTGGGACATTTCCGGAGGCTGTCTATTGTGCAAAATGAGTATACACGAGCATTACCGCGGAACAGTAATGCTACCACTCTCGTTTTGAGTGGTTTAACTGTTGCGCGGCAAGAGGGTGTTGCCGCACAACAGGGAAATTGATTGTATGTACGCTACTGGCTTTATTGCGTGGTAAGGAGCCTTACCGCGCACTAAAGTGATCGTGTGTACATAGCCTCAGGCTTTTCTGCCAATTGCCTCTTCATATAGAACCCATGTCTTAGATATCTTGGGGCAACAATCTCTGGTCACAGATGAGCCCTGTGATGGTATAAAATTACAGTAGTAATTCTCGGGACAATACTTGCTGAAGTCATGAAATATTTAAATTAGATTTGGGAAAGTAAAATAGGAGGAAATGCACATTTTTTTCTAAAATCCAGCCAGATTCTTTCCTGTTAAACTGTTGTAAAAAGAGAATAAAGTAAATTAACTTATATGAAGTGATTCCTGCTTTACATTGGGGGGGGTAAATGAGAGCAGGATTTGGCCACAGCTTCAAGATTCAGTGTTGTGTGACTAGGCTAGGCTATGAGTGAAGGCCGCATAGCACTAGAAAACTAGTTTAAACATGAACTAATTTTCTCCTAATACACCTCATTCATCTCTAGTTGCTGTTTTATGAGCTCTGACCTTATATTTGTATTAGTCCCTTGATCTACCAGTTGTTTGTTATTGATCCAAGACAAAATACAGCAAGTCTTGGATTTGGGGGCAGTAAATACCTTATCCTGAATATAGATTGGTAGCCATGTAGTTCAGGAATACCCTCAAACTGATGTGTTTTTTTGTTTTAATTTTTTTTTAATTTCTAAAAATCTTGGAAACCTAAATCATAGCTTTCAGGAAACAAAATCTAATATTAAAAACTGGTGGTAGTACCTTGATAAACACGTTATATTAAACTGAGGATTACAATCAGGGCCATCCCTGGGGTGAGGCAGTAGGGTGACCGACCTGGACTCTGCAGTTCTGTGGGTCCCCACTGCTGCGCTGTTCCCCGCTGCCTTTGGCAGCAAGGGAAGGGGTGGAAGCACAGATCACAGCCTCTGGGCCAGCCTGTCCTGCTCCTGGGACGGAGCAGCCAGTCCCAGGGACGGGGCAGCGAATCCTGGCCCGTGGGCTGGCCTGCCCTGCCTCTGGGAGTGGAGCGGGAGCGCAGATCCCAGACTCTGGATTGGCCCTGCCCCACCCACCAGCACAAGGGGGTGGTGGTGTAGAAGCCCACCAGGCCAATTGGCCCTGGGCCCTGCCCCTCTCTCGGGACAGACAATGCATCCAAAACGAAAATAAAAGAAAATTACAGAAACTGTAGTATGAGTAAGACTATCTCCTCTTACTATATGAGGTCAAGGTCTTCAAGTCTAACTTGTTGGATTTTTCTTATGTTACTTGAAGGGGTAAGAAGCAAAAATAACGTTTACAGAATTGTAGTCATCGCTCAGTAGAATAGAAGTTTCTTGTTGGCATCCCAGACTCACCCTCCCTCTAATAAAGAGGACAGGATGACTTCTGAGTTCCTATTCATCGTTCCCAGAACCTTTCTTAGCTTAGCTTTTGAGTAATTAACTCTTCCAATTCATGTGTCTACCTGTACCTCTCCTTATGCCACAACGCTGATCCATCGGCGGTGGCAGGACATGCAGGTGTTAAAATCACTGTCCTTTCTGAAGGAGTGGTTTTAGCCAGCAAAGATAAAATTTCAGCAGTCATGGAGTCTGTGCAGTAGATAGGCACAATGGGTGTGTCTACATTTGTAAATTAAGTCGACTAAAGCTTGCTTAAGTCGACTTAATTTACTCTGCGTCTACACTACCGTTTCCTTAAGTCGACTTAAGCAAGTTGCTTAAGTCGACTTAATGAAAATTAAGTCGACTTTATTAAACCTACTTTTAGTTCGACTTAAGGCTTAAGTCGACTTTTTAAAGTCAACTTAAGCCAGTGTAGACCTGGAGTAGCCCTAAGTTAACTTAGGGCTACTCCAAGACTCCCTCACTGCCCTCCCTGCCAGTGTGGGTGCTTGAGGTTGACTTTGTAAGTTCCTCCCTAAGTCGACTTTAACATTAAGTGTGGACATGCTAAGTCGACTTAACTAAAGTCGACTTAAAATTACAAGTGTTGACATAGCCAATGATACTTGAAAGGTCTGCTGGCAGATGTGAGTATCTCTCCTCTCACCTCAACTTTCTTCCTTATTGTCCAAGGCTGTTATAGCAGAATATTACTGTCACAGTTCAGGTCAGGTGCACCTATATTCCTCCTCTAGAGTCCAGCAAGGCTCCCAGTTTCTCAGCTATCACCTCTTGGGTACAGACCCATATCTCCTTCCAGTCCTGGTCAGGGTTTTTCCAGGCTGCATAGTTTCTGACCAACTCTGCTTTATTCCTGACAAGTCAGAATGCCTGAACAGGCCAGTGTCTACTCTTTACGCTTTCTTATCAGAGACTGTAAACAGCATAGTTGCCCACCCTTATAAATTACCATCCAGCTCTTCCTAAGCAAGCACATTTATTCTTAAAGTGAAAAGCATTACAGAGAACACATACCAAAACCAATAAAAGAACCTACATGCATGCTAATAAGCTTACCAGCGATCACCCCAACTCCAACAAAGATTCTCTGGTAGGAGTTAATCCTTCAAACTCCACCAAGGGATTTTCTGATGATTAAAAAAGTTGTAGCTCATAACAAGCCTCTCCATGAAACAGTTAGTCTTTTCTTTACATATCTTGGATCCTTGATCTTCAGATTCTCTGAATGTGTAATCAGTAGATAATGGTCCCCTTCACAGGACGTGGGGAGCATTCACCTTCCCTTAGCGATTCCCCAGACAAATCACTTGACACTGACTGTCCAAAAGTCCATTCTTGTCTGCCCCTTGGTCAGTATAATCCTTTGCAGGTCATAACATTTCTGAGGGCTCACGATCATATATTAACTTTGCATTTAATACAATGGATTCAAAATAAACGTAATTCAGTAAGGCTATGTCTACACTTGCACTTTTAAGTCGACTTTAACTAAGTCGACTTAACTAAGTCGACTTAGCGTGTCTACACTTAAAATTAAAGTCGACTTAAAGGGGAACTTACAAAGTCGACCTAGAGCGTCCACACTGGATGCTCTAGGTCGACTTGGTGGGGCTAGGGGGACCTTGGGCAGGTCCACGGTGGTGGGAGGGGGAGCACCCCCTGTGTACAATGGGGAAAAGGGGGACAGGGACCCTGGCAGGGCAGAGCCCTGTGTGTGACGCTGTCTGGATTTAGGGAAGCATTTATGATATTTTCTATGGATATCTCATAAATGCTATAATCCATAGGAACTATGTCATGTTTGGTATCAATAGAAAGGTAGTCATTTGCTGGGAATGATTATATAGTTTATGTCTAGGAATTCTATTTTGATTAGAGGTTAAGAATTTGATGTTATATCCATACTTTAACTTGTGTCCTTCTGGAGAAATGTCTTAGATGTGAGGACAACAGAGTCCTGTCTGTTGTCTTTCTACAATAGACTAACACGGCTACCCCTTTGGAATTAGATGGGAGGGTGTGAACAACCATTATCTCCTTAATGTTTAGGAATTTTCCAGGTAGAATGGTCCCAGGGTGTATCCTGAAGAGCCATTGAGGACATTAAGAATACAACTATTGTATCCTTAATGGCTCATCAGTTTACTCCCTGGGACCATTCTACCTGGAAAATTCCTAAACATTAAGGAGACAATTGTTGTTCACACCCTCCCATCTAAGACATTAAGCAAGCTGCTTAAGTCGACTTAAGCAAAGTGTAGTGTGGACGCAGGGCACATTAAGTCGACTTAAGCCAAGCTTAAGTCGACTTAATTTACCAGTGTAGATGCAGCCTAAGGGTTTTCACAAATATTGCAGGAAATTGCCATGTCTGTCAGAGTTACCTCCTCTGCTTCAATACTGCTTGTGATTTAAACCCACATCTATCCTGTCTGTCCAGGCTTAATATGCCACTCCTCCACATTTGTTGTTCATATGCATCAGCCATTCTTATTGATGTACCTCATGGTATTATAAAACGTGATTCTGAGTAGTTAGTACAGATAAGAGTACCACAGCCCCAGGCAACAAGTTATCTGTCATCCCTCCGTGTTCCCAGGCAGTATGGATTTGATTCTAATAGATTTCCTAAATAAAGAGGAGATTTCACTCTCTATTGTAGGAAAGCTAAATGTCCTATATTGAAATCTAACCAAATGACTGAAGATTATAACATAGACAACATGGAGCAGGGGAAAGCACCCTGGACTTTGTCTCTGGATTCTTTTCCCAGATATGCCACTGTATGAGTTTTGGCAAATCATACGTCACCTCTGTGTAGTATGAAAAACACAATCCTTCCCTGTCATGATGGTGGTTTCACTATGCAAAGTCTGTCAAGTCAGAGACAGATCTTGTGCCTTTGCAAATCAGACAGTTTTATTAACCTCAAATTATATTTCTCCAGTGAACTAGATCAGTCTCTAATAACCTGAGTTGTTATCACTTACTAATATTGCTAGTGGGGTTTTTTTCATGGGCTCACTGCCCTGCTTCTGAAAGTAGTGCTCTATGGTAGAGAAGCAGGGTCTCTATGGCTATGTCTACACTGGCAAGTTAGTTCAAATTAAGGAAGCTTAATACGAACTAACTTAAGCCTTGGCCTCACTAGTCTTTCATTAGTTCGAATTAAGGGCTTCCTTAATTCGAACTAATAAATTTGATTATACTTTTCAAACTAATGGCTAATTCGAACTAGTTAGTTTGAATTAACCCAATGTGGCCATGTTAGTTCGAACTAAGCGCTTAGTTCGCACTAACGAGCACATTGACCTTAATGCAATTGACTAATTCGAACTAAGCACGTGCCATGCATGGCACATGCTTAGTTCGAATTAGCATTCTAGTGGGCCATGCTAGTTCGAATTAAGTTAATTCGAACTAACTAAAATTAGTTTGAATTAGTTTGGTCGAATTAACTAATTCGAACTAACTTTAGTAAGTGTAGACATAGCCTATGAGTAGGGTCTCTATGGGTCTACGAGTAGAGTAGCGGGTCTCTATGGTAGAGTAGCAGTGCTCTATGGTAGAGTAGCAGGATCTGCCAAGCCAGTTAGTGCCTTGCAGCTTCTCATCGTGGCTTGCTTGAAGACAAGCTGTTAGAGATGGTACTTTACAGATGAGAAGAATGATTTTTTCCTTTGTTACTTTGCAGTGATGGTTCTGGATGACAACAAGCAACCAGTGAAGGCCAAGACATTAGGAAATATTGTGGTCAAGTAAGCATGTCAAAACTTCCAAGGTGTCTTACAATTAAGAGGATCTGCCTTACATGAAAACTGTCAAGTAGGGCAGACCATTAATTTTTGGCAAAGACATAAATAGCAGTGGCATGTAAAGTAAGGAGGATGAAAGTAGATGAACATGGTTTCCTAAATATCAACATCAGAAACAGCCATTTATCCTAAGAACACTAATATGGGAACTCTCAACTCACCTGGTACAAAAGAGTTAAAAGAAACGCATTCGGATAATTTAATATACACTTGGGTTTTTTTCTCTTAATGGCAGATTTCTTTGCAAGGTTTTTTATTTGCCAGCATCAGATCAAAGCTAGTTACTGTTATTCAAGAGAACTGTGTTCTCAGAACTACTTTCACAGTCTTAACTACCATATCTCTGACTTCCTCCTGATTCAGTGGAACATGGCAATATCACAGAATTACATGCTTGATGTATAGGAGGATGAAATAATGGCTGCTTCACTGTCTCTAACTGGCTAATCCTAAAGCAGCATTTGCAAATTCTTAGGTTTAGAATGCTTATTTGCTAATCCTACTAAAACAAGAGCCCTTCTCATGTCTGCAAGTGTGGTCTGTATGGAGAGGATGACGTGGACCTTGCCACAGAATGGCCATGGCTTACTCAAGGAACACATATTGAAAGACTTCGTAGGAAAGCGATTCATTGTTGTTCTCCATGCTATACTTTTTCTTTCGTAACACTTGACATAAAACTCCTCCCTCTTTCTCCAGTTTGGTGTGTTTCGTAAGCACTAAAGTTACTTTAAAATGCATATCCTTTATACCTTCCCACTCCACTCCCCAGAGAAGATTTTAGATATAGGGGCCTCAGTTCAAAGCCACGCTAAATCCTGACTGCATTTCTCCTACCTCCTTTTCTGCTTCCATTGTGTCTGCTTCCATGGCACATGCCAGTTATGGGGTTTTTTTTGGCTGATTTACAGGTGATACTTTGGGTTGCTGTCCTTTTGGTCAGCCAGATACTGTTTCTAACTTACATGCTCGGCAAACACAGGTCTCTATGGCTACATCAACCCACTGTGGTTTCTGTCAAGCTAGGAGAGCATTGCTAGAGCACAAATTCATCCTTTAGAAGGCTGGTAAGTAACATACTGAAAGTTTAGCATTGGTCTGCAGTAGAATTGATCAGAATATTTTCATCTAAATGAAATTTCCTTGAGATATGCTCAAAGACTATATGTTTTGTGGAGACATACTTGTTTCAACTAAACTTCTGTGGAAAATCTGGAGGGAAGGGGGGAATGAGAATGTGACTGTTCAAGACCAGAGCCGGGCAGTTTGGACATTATCTGGGGATGTGGGAGACTCAGCTTCAAGTCCCTGTTCTACCTGATCCTTTGTGTTCTGTGATGAAAAACTCCACTCTGGTCAGGGCAGAGCAAACACTTAAACTTGGCTCTCCTACATCCCAAGCCGATTTCCTAACTCCTGTTACTTCCTACCACTTTCCCTTCCCTAATTGAAAAGCCCAGTTTCAATCTGAAAATGGACACTTTGACAATTTGATTTTTGCAAAAGCATTGGAAAGATTTTGGTTTTGTTCTGATGCAGATGGAAAATAAATTTTGAAATCTCCAAAGTTGCTGTGGAATAGAATTGTGCTCTGGATACAGCAAGATTTCTGCTTTGCAGTCATGATTAACACAATGTGACTGTGTTGTTAAAGACTGTTATCAAGGACCAATCCAGACTGCAGGTGCTGTTAAGTGCATCTTTGATGCAACCAACATTCAATGCTTTGGGACTTCTAGTCAATGCAGAGAAGTCTCTCCTCTCCCCTGTCCTGAGGATAGAGTTTATATAGAGGCTATTCTGGACTCAACACAAGCCAGAGTTTGTCTTCTGGACTTGCGATTTCAGATGATTCAATCTATTGTTCTAGATCACAAAGCTCACCCATTCACAAACAGCATGAAACTATTGAGGCTCCTGGGGTTTGTGGCCTTAGATGGTTCAATATGCCAGGATTCTACAGATTTGGCTGACCTCATTTGAGGCGTCACCATCTGAATTGAGTGGTGTGTGCCTTCTCGTGTCTTTGCTGTTTTAGCGTGGTGGACAAGTCCAACCAATGTATGTGTGGGAGTCCTTTTGCCTGCCTGCAACAGATGCGGACATTAGTGACTTGACATGTCTGACCTTGATTGGGAGACCCATCTCAGTTCTCTGCAGACATAGAGTTTACGGTCTGCAGAGTACTTGGCTTTACACATCAACATCAGAGAGTTGAAATCTGTCAGATAGGCCTGCCAAATATTTCTGCCACAGATCAAGGGAAAGAGACTGTTAGTCCTCACAGAGAACTCAGCAACAATGTTCTACCTCAACAAGCAAGAAAGAGCCTTCTCTGCCAAGAGACAGCTCTGCTTTGGGAACTCTGCACTGTCAACTCAATATATCTAGAAGCTTCTTACCTACTGAGGTCCAAAACAATCTGGCAAATCACTTGATAAGATTGTTTAAAAGTCACCACCATTGGTCTGTTAGTCCAGATCTGGCCAGATACATCTTCCAGCCCCAGGGGTTTCCCCAAATAGACCTATTAGTGACAAGAATAATCAGAAAATGTCAGCAATTCTGTTTCCTACAAAGTCACAGCCAGGGTTCCTTGACAGGTTTATTCTTACTACCATGATCAGTCAGGCAGCATTCCTGTTCCTTTTTTTGGTTCAGCACATATTAAATTGCTTATTGTACCTGAAACACCAAGGTTTTGGTTTTAGTTCTGTCAAGATACCTCTGGCAGCTATTTCAGCTTTCTGCCGCAAAGTGGATAATTGGTCTGTTTTCTCTAACATGTTCATAGGGTTTTTGAAAGGTATAGTCAAATTTGATTCTTTGTTGTAAGACCCCGTTCTCCCAGGAGATCTAAGTTTAGTGCTGTCAAGACGTATGGGTTCCCAGTTTGAGCTTTTGGCATGAATGTGGAGTTTTTGCTTGCCATCATCTTGGCCAGGAGAGTGGGAGATCTACATATCTTAATAGCTGACCCTCCCTGTGCAGACTTCTTTTAAAAAAAGAATTACTTGTATCAAGCTTTACTTGCTTGTGAAGGTTTACCTGCTTGTTTACATACTTGTGAAATTAGATCCTGGGTGCTGCTGTGTGGAAACATATGTAGAAATTATGGTCAGCAGTCTCGGCATTTTGCTCCAGGTTGAATTCTAGTAATATGATAGTTTCTTGGACGTTTTTAACAGGATTTGGGAATAATGAAAAAGAAATCTAGAGTTGTTAGAGAATGTGAATCCTTAATCCATTTGCTGTTCTTTCCAGCACTGCCTTTGTGTCATGGTAAAACACTGTAATGCTAACAGATTGCATTTTTTTTTCATTTAAGGCTAAAATTTGACTGGCCCCTAAGAAATCTTTTATCACCCTGACTTCCCACAGAGCCTATAAACTAACTCCAGAAAGGCAGCCCCTGTTGCAGAGGGAATGCAAAGCTAATATCAATATGTTCTCCACACAGCACAGCCCCCTAAGGCATTGGGGGCATAGGCATCGCCATGGCCCTGTGTCTCATGTTGCACCTCTTAAACAAATGTAACAGTTTGCTCATTGTTCTGCACACTGGAAAACTTTGGGAGGCATTCTCCAGTCTGCCCTAAGATGGAGGGGGCTTCACACAGCTCTCCCATGCTAAGCTATGCTAAAATGGGGCAACTGTGCTCTTAGTGATTGGTGTAAGTCAGTTAGTCCCCATTGAGATCCATGTCGGCTGGATCAGACCCTCAGTCCTCTTTGTAATTAAGGACAGTGTTTAGAATACCTGTTAGTTAATCTAAGTTTTCCATATATGCTTTTAACCCAGGGAAGTCTGAAAATTAAGAGGGAAGACAGCTTTTCATTCTACCTTCCTTCTTTTTCCATCTTCCTTCCACCCCCCCCCCCCACCCCCCGAGTTACCCAGTGCACGACCCCAGACACAGCCAGGGGCATCAACATTTCTTTTGCTCATCCTGATCAATGGAAGGAAAGAAAGAAGCAGAACACACACCCTGGACTTCAGAAAAGCAGATTTTGGCTCCCTTAGGGAGCTGATGGGCAGGGTCCCATGGGAGGCTGATCTGAAGGGGAAAGGTGTCCAAGACAGCTGGCTGTATTTTAAAGAAACCCTGTTAAAGGCACGGGAAGATAACATCCCGATAGGCAGAATGAACAGCAAATGTGGACGGCGCCCAGCGTGGCTTAGCAGAGAACTCTGTGGTGAGCTGAAACATAAAAGGGAAGCTTACAAGAAGTGGAAGCTTGGACAGATGACAAGGGAGGCGTATAAAGATATTGCTCGGGACTGCAGGGATAAAATCAGAAAGGCCAAAGGACAATTGGAGTTGCAGCTAGCAAGAGATGTGAAGGATAACAGAAAGGGGTTCTATAAGTATGTCAGCAACAAGAAAAGGATCAGGGGTGGTGTAGGTCCCTTGCTGAATGGGGCAGGCATCCTCGTGGTGGATGATGCGGAAAAGGCTGAAGTACTCAATGCTTTGTTTACTTCAGTCTTCACAGGGCGGGCCAGCTCCCAGGCTACTACACAGGGTAACGCGGAATGGAGAGAAGAATGGCCCTCAGTGATGGAAAGTCAGGTTAGGGACTACTTAAAGAAATTGGATGTGCACAAGTCCATGGGGCCAGATGAACTGCATCTGAGGGCGCTGAGGGAGTTGACTGAAGTGATTGCAGAGCTGCTGGCCATTATCTTTGAGAACTCGTGACGAACGGGGGAGGTCCCAGAGGATTGGAAAAAGGCAAATATTGTACCTAACTTCAAGAAAGGGAAAAAGGAGGATCCGGGGAATTACAGACCAGTCTTCCTCACCTCAATCCCTGGGAAAATCATGGAGCAGGTCCTCAAAGAATCCATCCTGAAACACTTGGAGGAAAATAGAGTGATCAGGAACAGTCAACATGGATTCACCAAGGGCAAATCGTGCCTGACCAACCTGATTTCCTTCTATGATGAGATGACTGGATTTGTGGATGCTGGAAGAGCCATTGACGTGGTATACCTCGACTTTAGCAAGGCTTTTGATATGGTTTCCCACAGCATTCTCGTCGGCAAGTTAAGGAAGTATGGGTTGGACGAGTGGACCGTAAGGTGGATAGAAAACTGGCTAGATCAACGGGCTCAGTGGGTAGGAATCAATGGTTCGATGTCTAGTTGACAACCGGTAATGAGTGGAGTGCCCCAGGGGTCGGTCCTGCGGCCAGCTCTGTTCAACATCTTCATTAATGATCTTGATGATGATGGAATAGACTACGTGCTTAGTAAGTTCGTGGATGACACCAAGCTGGGGGGAATGGTAGATACCCTGGAGGGCAGGGACAGAATCCAGGGAGGCTTGGACAAATTGGAGCACTGGGCCGAAAGAAACCTCATGAGGTTCAACGAAGGACAAGTACAAAGTCCTGCACTTAGGACGAAAAAATCTCATGCACTGCTACAGGCTGGGGACTGATCGGCTAAGTAGCAGCGTTGTAGAAAAGGACCTGGGGGTTATGGTGGACGGGAAGATGAATATGAGCTAACAGTGTGCCCTTGTTGTCAAAAAGGCCAATGGCATATTAGGCTGCATCAGTAGGAGTATTGCCAGCAGTTCGAGGGATGTGATAATTCCCCTCTATTCGACAGTGGTCAGGCCGCATCTGGAATACTGTGTCCAGTTTTGGGCTCCCCACTACAGAAAGGATGTGGACAAATTAGAAAGAGTCCAACGGAGGGCAACCAAAATGATTAGGGGCCTGAGGCACATGACTTATGAGGAGAGACTGAAGGAACTAGGCTTATTTAGTCTACAGAAGAGAAGACTGAGGGGAGATTTGATAGCAACCTTCAACTACTTGAAGGGGTGCTCCAAAGAGGAGGGAGCTAGGCTGTTCTCAATGGTAACAGAGGACAGAACAAGGAGCAATGGTTTCAAATTACAGCTGGGGAGGTCAAGGTTGGATATTAGGAAAAACTTTCTCACTGGGGGTTTGTGAAGCATTGGAATGGCTACCTAGGGAGGTGGTAGAATCTCTGTCTTTGGAGATTTTTAAGGCCCAGTTAGACAAGACCCTGGCTGGGGTGATTTAGTGGGAGTGGTCCTGCTTTTTAGCAGGGGGTTGGACTAGAGGACCTCGTGAGGTCCCTTCCATCCCTATTATTCTATGATTCATCTGCCAGTCCATAGTGTTCTTTCTCCCAGAAAGCTCATCTTTGCCAATGAAGAGCCTCAGGAGGCTAATATACTTACTACTTGACAAAATATATCACTCCCTGGTTTAAAAAAGGTGTAATGGTATTTTTCACTTTCCAGTGTTTTAGGTAATCAAATGCCTTTTAATGATCCTTATTCACATGGGATCAAGGATAAAGGAAGAGAACTTTTCAGCCAGGGGGAAAGCAGATGGAGTGAGGGTTTCTTTGTATAATAATGTTAGCTAACTCTGACATAACACTTTTCATCTTTAGGCTTCAAAGTGCTAACAAATAGATGGGGAAACTGAGACATACAGAGAGAGAAGTGACTTGCCGAAGATCACCCATCAGGCCTCTGTCAGAGCTGGGACCCAAGCTAGTGCTCTACCTACTAAGACAGAGTGAAGTGAGGGGAAATGAACATGAGGCTACTTGTCTCTCTGTTTCCTCTTCAGTGAGCTAAAATCTTTGGAATTAAGGGATAATTAACTGAGGGTTCATTTTGAAGTAATGACTTCCAGCTTTCGTGAGCAAGGGCAGTCTGATGAGGTGACAAATATCTTTGCATAGAATCTGATCTTCCTGTAATTAACGTATACTTGACGAGGTGTCTGCATGTTTGCGAGTAGAACCACTATTAGCAAAAAAGAATATTGTCTGTTCTTATAAGGAACATTAGCAAAGAAAAATCAGGTGAAAGTTCACTGCGGGGGAAACTCTGAATCCTTGTATCTGTAGATTGTAAATGTCACAAGCCTTTTGTGTTTATTTTTAGAGGCAATTACCAGTACTTCTGTCTCCGTAGCTAACATCGTTCTTTACACCCGTCAGAACAGAAAGGAAGGTCTCAGAATCATATCATAACAACAGCAGTGTTTAACAGCTGAACTTCCACTAGACAAGCCTCTCATGCAGCTATTTGTCTGTGTCTCTAACCCCATTGTGGAGGTTCTCCCCTATTATTTATCTAGTTACATTTGCACCCTTGCAGTGGAACACCCTTGGAGAAATTCTAGAAATTCTTGACAAGGGCTGCATCTACACTGGTAAATTAAGTCGACTTAAGCTTGCTTAAGTCCACTTAATTTACCCTGCGTCTACACTACAGTTTCCTCAAGTCGACTTAAGCAGCTTGCTTAAGTTGACTTAAGGAAAATAAAGTCGACTTAAGGAAAATAAAGTCGACTTTATTAAACCTCCTTTCTAGTAGACCTAAGGCTTAAGTCGACTCCCTAGAGTTGACTTAAGCCAGTGTAGCCATGGGGTAGCCCTAAGTCAAATTAGGGCTACCCCAGGGCTACACCAATGCCCTCCCTGCTGGGGGGGGCACAGGGGGAGCCTGGCATGCCCCCCCACAGGGCAGGGCAGAGTCTGCCCACCCTGCCCCTATGCCCTGCCAGGGTCCCTATCCCCCTTTGCCCCATTGTACCTAGGTACAAAGGCTGAGCCCCCTGGCATTGGGCAAGGGGTGTCCCCCTTGCCCCTGTGGACCTGCCCTAGGTCCCCCTAAGCCCCACAAAGACGACCGAGGCGTCCAGTGTGGACACTCTAGGTCGACTTTTTAAGTTCCCCTTTAAGTCGACTTTATTTTTAAGTGGAGACACACTAAGTCGACTTAAATTACCCAGTGTAGACATAGCCAAGGATGGCAAAACTATCGATCATAGTACAGAATTAAGATGCAGCCTTAAACAAATGTTTCTTTTCTGTATTCAAAAGAATCAGGATGATGTATTTATATCTCACAGTGCTGATGAAGTACTTTTTATTTCATCAGCAATTGGAGAGGATATTAAACAGCAACTTTAAACATTTTTAAATAATCATAACCAGATAACTTCCATCCAAAGACTTGGCTGAGGTGCTCTGTGATCCATTAGTGTTGATTTTTAATAAATCTTGAAAATGTTCCAGAGGCATACACTAAAGGTAATGTGCTGATATTTAAAAAGGTTAAAACAGGATGACTTGGATATTTATATAGGCCAAGCACTCTAATATTGGTTTCAGGCAAAATCTCTAATTTGCTGATATGGGAAGCAATCAGTAAAGGATTAAAAGGTAATCAATAATAAACATAATCAATGCCAATGAACATGTTTTATGGAAAATAAGTCTTGTAAAAAACTTGATTTTTTTTTAATAAGATCACACTTTTGATGGATAACTCTGTTAGAATACTATACTTAAATTTCTGTGAGACTTTGAGTTGGTCCCTCCTATTCCCTGATTAAAAAAGAGCAAAAAAAAACAAACAAACCACTATACAGAATGGAGTCCATATTAAATGGATTAAAAACTGGTTAACTGATAGATCTTAGAAAGTAACTGTAAATGGGGAATCATCATCGAATGATAGTATTTCTGCTAGGGATTTACCGGGGGGTTCTCTCAGCTGAATGCTCTTCAGTATCTATCAAATGATCTGGAAAAATTTGCAGATGAGACAAAAAAAACTGATGGAGTGGTAATGTAATGGTGCAGACAGGTCAGTTATATACATCTTGCTTCTGGTAGGTTTTTATTTACCTGTGCCAAGAGCAGAGTTCATCTATTGCCAAGTATTATGGGATATACCTCTTCGCATGAGGGAACAGTTTTCTGGGAAAAAACATAATACAGTTAACAGTGGCCCAACTTAACATACATGCTCAGCATTCATATGTGAGATAATGGTGCAATATTAATGTCATCCATGTAAAACATATTGGTGCAGTGTGTCCATCTATATTGGATAACACTATGTATATTTATAACTCTGTCTAAATGTTGAAGAATAATATAGCTGCCACTCAAGATCACTAACTCCATTCACCAACAGAAGTCTTATAATAATGTCTTAAAGATGCTTTTACTAAGGCTCTGACTTCAGTAGAGGCTCTGAATCTATAATAAAAGGACATCTTAAAAAAAAAAAAAACTGAGCAAGGTAGCATCTATAAATTAGTCTTCTGGTTCTTTACCTTCAGAAAAGCTTTTCTTTATAAATATGTCCTATAAGTGCAACATCAGTAATTATCTTGTTCCACCAATAAAATACTCCCATTTTTGAATGAATGGTAAGATTATATAATACTTATTTAAGTCGTGAGGCAACTAGTTGTGTGTTGTGCTGAGGCAATTCTGTGGGTGAGTCTGCAAGTTGCCAGCCATTGCAATATGACAACTGGGTGACGTGTGCAATTCTTTCTAAAAATAGGAAAGATTGTATTTTAAATGTATTTTAAAGTTATCTCCAAGATTAAAGTAGCTTAGATGACTTTTATATTCAATTTATTTGTGACCTCTTGCAAATTGCATAAACTCTGCCTCAGTTTCTACATCTGTAATTAGATGATAAGACTTTCCCAGCTTTGCAAAGTGTCTTCAGACCCTTAGATATGAGGCACCATATAATGCACATTATTAGTTAGTTTTCTACATTTTCCTCTTTCCCTAGTTCTCCTGGATTTACTGAACACTGAGCTACAAAGTGGGCTCAAATCTGAATTCCAGACACAAATGGCAGGGGCCTGGAGTTCTTTTCTTATTTTCACTGATGTCAGTCAAGAATAATTCCATTTGTGCTGATATTGCTACAGTGGTATAAAGCTGGGAGAATCATCCTATTTTCCTGCTTTGGGGTCAGAAGTCTAAATTTGAAGTTGCCCTAAGTTCAGTTGTTTTTTTGATTCAGCTTGATTTGGATTTTGGCTTGTGCTTCAAACTTTGTTTTGGAACTGAATCTATTTTTCATTCCTTATTAATAAAATGGGATGAGTGCATTTAATGATTCTGTGCCAATTGCACTGAATATTCAGTTGTAGAACCAGTTAGATAATGGTGTGCTTCATTCATTTAAAAACAAAGTTTTGCGGGGTATTTTGTGGGGGTGTATGAATTCGTTTTTTTGTTTTCTCGTCAATTTCCACAGATGTTTGTGCGGGGAAGAGTGGTTTGTTTTGATTGAGGAGTGGGGGAATGAATTTTTAAATCTATGAAACTTTGAATGAAAGATTTCAGCCAGCTCAATTTATTTGTGTTTATTTCCATGTGTTTTATAGCTCCAGAAATTTTCAGGCCTATCTGTGAGATCTTTCTCCTGTCCTCTTTCCTCATCCTCTTTTCTTAGAGGACTTAAGAGGACTGTCTTAGAAGACTTCTAAGTTTTATTTTAATTTAAAAAGATGGATTGGAGGTTTTTCAACGATATCACTTTGGATTATGTTCTTGTCAGGTTTCACAAGCTAAGCAAGGTCAGACCTGCTCTGTGTTGAGATAGGAGAGCTCCAAGTAACCCAGGATGCCACAGGAAGTTGTGAAGGCACTAATGGCTTTTCTCCCCACAGAATCTCAGAATAGAATCAGTGTCTTCCCCTGATGCTAGTTTATTATGTGAAGTGATCTCTTAGATGAAACACAAAAAAAGAACTCTTAACCATTTGATTTTTCATCCTCTGGTTCTTTTTGCACAATTATGGGCCTATTTCAGCTATTATTAAAGTCTGTGGTAAAATTCCTGTTGACTTCTATGGTATTTAATTTCTTGGGATGTTTAATTCTGGTATCCTAGCAAAATTCCAGTGTATATATTTATTTCCTGACAAGGTGATTTTTCTCTGTAGTTTATGGGATTCATCATCTCTTCCTGACCTAAATTATAGTGTCATGTCTGACATTAGCAGTGGAACACACTAGTGGTGACAGGAGTGATGTCTGTGTAACTTTTGTTTCCAGATCCTTTGGTGATGTACATACACATAGTATAAATTCTCTTTTTGTTTAACAAACAGAGTTGGTTCCCAACTGTGACTGAAGGGCTGCTGAGAGCCAAGGAAAGTCACTGTTAGTCACTGTTCCTTTTCTGTCCTTTCCTTAAAGATGGCAAGGCTCTGAGTGGGGCTTCAGCTGTAATTTTCTAGCCTTATTTTATTCTTCTTGTTAACCTGACACTGAACCCCTGGTGATAAAACTGAAAACAGAGATGGTATGGAGAAATAGAGGAAAGAAGGAAAGCATGGGGGAAAGAAGTGATGGGGAAGAAGTAAGAGAGCATGAGACAGAAGGGAGAGGCAGATGGGGCACAACTGTTGAGGTAAATTTAGCATCTTCCAGAGAAATAAAGTGCTCTAAGACTCATGATATACCAAATAATAATAAAGACAATAAACTGAGGAAGAGGTATGAAGAGAAAGACAAGGCAGAACAAAAAAGAGCCAGTAATTTGGTTATTCCTTACCTAACTTTGTGGATTTACAAACAAACAAAGAAACAAAAAACCATCACATAACCTGACATTATTACTAATGTCTTTAGAAACTCTTGCATTCAAAATGATGCTACATGTGAGGTAATGTAGCTGCAAAAGTACTGATCTACTGCTATTGATCAATCAAGAAATCAGGATTCCTTGATGTCCTGTAAGGCTGTCTTATATGTTTCTTCTAGTTTTAATTTTCAGAAGTCCTATTTGCCAAACAGCAAAATGAGATTCTTATTTTACAAATATGATGGGCTCTTCTGTTTAATCACTAAACGGAGATCACTTGAATGCCGCTCTGGAGAACTCATTAATGACTGTCAATTTATAGTATCCTTTCTCTCTATCATAGGGACATCTCAGATTGTTAAATAAATTCAAGGTGCATAACGTTAGCTGTTATGAATTGCCATGCAGTTAGCAACCAGGCAACAAACATGGTAATTACCATTCTTGCATGGTTTCTCTTGAATCCGAACAAGAAAATTTTCTTTAAAGCTCTCAGATTTCCGAACACGTGGCTCGAGCCATTCCTAAGTTTCTTCAAGCAAGATGTCCACTAAAATGGGGTTGCTTTTTTTGCATCTGATTTTGTCCAATAAACGCCCCCAAAAGGGCAATGTGAGGTGTGGATGGGGTATCCAAAGATGCTCACACATTTTACTGGGAAGTGTCCAACAACTGGGGTTCCTATGAAAACCTGACCACATACTGTTGCCAAATACACCCTCTTAAGGTGAACCATGCTGAGGATAGTTGAGTCTGACCCTGGGAGACTACCATCTCAGGAACAACAATTAAAAAAGCATGAATTTGATTTGTTGCCAAATGAATTAGCATATTTTGCCAGGGCTTATTCCCTTAATACTTTCTATAGAAAAAAGGACATTTTCCTCTTTCACTGTGCTCCTAGTATTAACTTGGTAATACCATTTCCTGTGGGCTAAAGTCCCATGTGAGGCTTACTCAGTATAGATACCATTACATTACTGGGGAATGCTTCTGTGCTGGACGCATTATCCTATCCATAATGTTATGTATCATAGTGTCTTTTGTCAGTGTTTAGTGCCTGCCAGGGTGAAAGTGAAGATCTCATGATGAGGTGTTACTTGTGAAGAATACATTCATCCCAATCTCAAACCAGGAGACCTTTTATACCACATTATTGAAGTGATTGGATATATACATGTGCACTCTGTCTTCCTCTTGCTCTCTCTTTCTCCCCACCCCCCTTTCAGAGCAAATGTACATCTTTTAAGATAAAACCTACTTTACATGAAGTTTTTATTCACATACAGTCAACACTCTGGAGTTTAAAAAACAAAAAAAACCCAAACCCCACCATTTTGTCTTTTCAGCAAAGGAAGCTTTGCAGTTTCTTCCCATCTGACAGGTACTGCGCATGTAGGAACGCTCCTTCTTTGTCACATTCAGACACTGACTCAAGTATGGAGCACATGTTGAAAACCTAGCTGATGGTGCATTTCCATTTTTGCCATTTTTGTTTTCTTCTATGAGTTACACACAAATTATTTTTGAAAATGTAGGTTTGACTTTTCTGCAACTTCTGGCTGTCCCCGAGTAATTGCTGCAATTTATTCTGCATTAGTTCACTTCATTTTTATCCAACTAGAACAAATACAACTCCCCTGAAAATATTGTAATCCAGATCCTCAGGACTTTGAAGTCCATGGTGCTAACAATTTACACAAATGGAAGGTCTGATCTCGTGCATGTGCATCTATATATGTATGTATTATATGTACCATAAGACATCTGTATCCAAATAGAACATAATATATATGTATTTGTGCCAGGTGATTTATATATTTATAGCACTCCGTTCACTTTCCAATAGAACAAACGTTAATTAAAAGTTGGAGTCCCTTGTGTTCTCTCAAATATATTCACTAGAAGTATCAAGACATTTAGAACTATATGAATGTGATTTAACAACAGTTTATGAAATACAAAACTTCCAGAATTGTCTGTCACTAAGCAATATACAATGTTACGAGAGCTATCATCCAATTGCATAATCATCAAATGTTTACTTGACTAAGAGGTATGAATGTAGTTCTCCCACACTGTGATTATCTATTATACTATGTGTGCTTGAGTTTGTGTCTTTTATTATTCTAACTACTGCCCTTTTTTTCTTTTTAATATAAGGTTACCTTTGCCTCCTGGAGCTTTCTCGGGTCTCTGGAAAAATCAGGAAATGTTCAAGGAGTTATATTTCCAAAAATTTCCAGTAAGAATTGCAAAAGGAATGATGTAAACTACCAGTAATGCTGTGGGCTTGAATGACATTAGTTATTAGTTAATTTAGCATTCTGTCATTTCTTCTTTGGATCAGAGAGCTTTTGATATGTATCTCTGTGCAAGATTAAAAACTTTTAAAGATAATTCTTTGAGTGTGCAGAATATTAGAATGTAGTCTTTCTATTTTAAAGGAAATTTAAAAAATACACTTTGTCTTCTGTGTGGGGGTAATCTGTACAGAAGTGGGGCATGACTAGGAAGAGGAATCAGTACATACATACATCAGTACAGTGAATCAGTTTTGCTTCCTACATCAGATCCACACATGGAGGTGACTGGCCAGGAACTGATGTGTGTGGGTTGGTGGGTGGGTGGCAAAGTGTTGATGTCATGCTTCTGGGTCAAAATATTCCCAGCAGAAACAGGAATATCATGAGAATTTGAGTTTAATTTTGCTGCCCCATCCTTTTGTGGTAACCCCCTAGTTCCTCTGGACTCAGGAGAGCCCCATCTTCCAGGGATTCAGAGTGAGCAGTGAGTAGGCTGAGAAAGGTGTGAGTGGATTTGAGGGGCAGGTACTGTCCCTGCTGTGTCTCCATCAAGTTCATGCAGTCCACTCAGGGAGGGTAACCCAAGCAATATTGTGAAATATACAGTGATTCAAGTGCTTTAGAATACAGTACATGTAATGAAAAAACATTGAGAAAGAGGGAACTATAGAGTTTATAAAGCTTTTTCATCTTGCATGTTAATGTGATTCTGTTTTACACTGCGAAGGTAAATATAGTACTAAGTTTTAATGCATACACTTGAGTTGAGAGATGACTATGTTAAACAGGCCAATAACTTTTTTCATTTTGAGTGAGTCATTGATCCGTTTTGCTTGTGGAACATTTTTGAGATGATGAATCTGGCATTAATACCCAGTTATTTCTTCTGGTTTTATTTTCAGGGATACTATGATACCATGGATGCTGGGTACATGGATGAAGATGGCTACTTGTATGTCATGTCTCGAGTTGATGATGTGATCAATGTTGCAGGTCATAGAATTTCGGCAGGTGCAATTGAGGAGGTGAGTACAAACATGACTGTGAAAATGGGTAAATGAAAGGTGAGCAAAGAAAGCTAGTGTCATAGAGTAGGTCTACACAGTGAATGGTAACCCGCACCAGTGAGCCCAGGATGACAGATTCAGGCTTGCAGGGCTCATGCAAGGGTACTAAAAATAACTGTGCATCCTGGGGAGGGGGGCACAGAGGGTGAGCTTCAGAGCTCCAGCCTGAGCCACATCTACACACCTGTTTTTAGCACCAGAGCATGAACCTGAGTCTATTGAGCTGGACTTTAACTGATGCTGGCTATGTAGATGTGTCCATGGAGACTGGACACCTCAACAAAAGTGTATTTATTTTTTTTTCTCTGTCATGTTGTTGTTCATTTGATAGTTCTGGTTTTTAGAACACCTCATATTTCTAAGATGAAAACTTTTGGAAATGTTTTTTTTTAAGTAGTTTTAGGGTAGATTTCCAAAAGCACTCACTGTTGCCCTAAATTCTGCTCCCATTGAAATCATGAGGTGTTTTATCATTGGCTTCAATCTGAGCAAAGTTAGACCAACACTGAACGCTCTGAAAATTTCGCCCTCACATTCTAGGTCACTAAAGCAATGTACATGTAACTTCCAAAGTTTAAACTATGCATTTTAAAATAGTATTTGGGATTAATTTCCTCATTTTCTGATCTGTCCGGACCTACTGTGATTTCCAGAAGACCTGGGATACCCCTGAAGATCTTGCAAGTAAATGAAACTATGCAGGGAGTACAAGAAGTTGCTCCTTGTTTGATATTAGGCATGTCATACATTTCTCCAGACTTTGAATTTAACAGTTCAGTGAATTGAGAACTCATTTTGCAGTATTTTGCTGTACAAGATAGCTGTTTTCAATATGTAAATTGACCTATATATTTTATTTAACTTCATGGATTTTAAAAAGTGGAAAACTTGGAAAATAAAAGCCAGAGGACAGATTTTTGTACTCTGGTGTCACAAGACATTTTGGTTGCACAAAACCCAGTGGAGCCACCTTCCTGAACATTGCTTTAAATAAGGGGAATCTCTGAATGGAAGAGAATGGTATTAGCAACTCTGCACCATGCCGTCTCATCCTCCAGGGGCATTACCAGGGGATATCTGCTCCTAGGTCCTCCCAGACTACTGGAATCTCCTCTTGGGTCTTTGAATAACTTGGCTTAAATTAGATCTGCTCTAGCGTAAGAATGCTAGGCAGGTGTAGATTGGAAAATGTAAATGTCACTTAACGCCACCTCCCCCCTGCCAATTCTGTAATGAGAACACAGGTCTTCTTTCATCTGCTCTGGCCCTTTAGTGAAACGGCTGCCATAACACCAGATCTTGAAAGGGAAGAATCAGATCACTCCCCCCTCCCTCTCCTAGACACACACCTCCCCTGTCTGGAGTTTGCACAAGGCAATTTATGCTGCCATATGAGACCCATGCAAAGAGAGCATGTCTAAATAGGGTAGCCAGATCACAACAGTGAAATATCAGGACACCTGGGGACAAAGCAGGGTGATATACTGTATCAAACATGAACACGTAAAAAATCGATATTATTAGTAATCGTATATGTATAACCTCAACAATTACAATATAACATCACTAACACAATATCCTATAGACATAAACTGATAATTAACCCATTGTATTAATTACAAACTGGTTTGATCTTACACATTAAAGCAACACTAAAATGGTATTTAATGCTGAGTAGTTATAATCCGTATATAAACATACAGCTTTGTTTGTACACTAACCAAGAAACAGAGGAAAAGAGTACAGATTTTTATTCAATAAATCAACTTCACAATTTGCATAAATGTCAGACATGCCAGCAGTCAGTCTTGTACTTTGATGCCTTTGCCATAGTTATAACTTGCTTCTGGACTATCACACAACTGTAGAAGTCTGCACATCCAGAAATTCATTTTGACGAGGGTTTCATACCGCACCAAGTCTATGCTAGTTCAGTTCCAGACATCAGTTCGTGTACCTTTCATGATTGAAAATACATGCTCTGTGTATATGTTGCTGACTGGTATGCTGAGCATGTATTGCACCAGCTTTGTATGTTCAGGAATTCAGTGCTACCATCCTTGTTTCTCATCCCTTGAGACCAGAGTGCCCAACTGAGTATTTGCTAGATTCCAACTTGGAGCTGATATCTTTGATGATACAGTACTCATCACAGAGCCACTGCCCTCTGTAGGTTTACAGCTGTCATGGCTGTAGATACATCCCTGTATTCAAATTTCCCATTAACTTTGATGTTCAAGCACAGCGTATTGAACAAGTAACCAGTTGATGAAAAATGAAACCATTCTCCAGATATTGGACTGACGCACTTGAAAATGTCATGAAATCTTACTGGAGACATTCAACAGTGACAGGCAGCATCTCCGTTAATGTATTTTCAACTTTGGAGCCAAAGTATTTGTCATTCTCCCGGGCCCTGGTGCAATGGGGGCACACCTGTGACACAGAGCAGGTCCGGGTGAAAATCAAAGACCTCCGCCAGCAGTACAGCAAGGCCTGGGAGGAGAGCCTGTGCCTGGGGGACATCTTCCACCACCAGCTGCCCCTATTACCAGGAGCACCCTCGACTCCACTGAGCCCCCCTCCCTCGGCAATGACCAGGAGGAGGGCTCAATGGAGGAGGACATCATGCTGGAGCCAGGTGACACCAGCCACCCCGAGGGCACCCCACCAGCCCCACCCTGGAGCCAGCCTAGAGCTGATCCCGGCCTCAGACCAGGAGGAAGATGAAGAAGAAGACCTGGGCGAGGGGACATCGCGCCAGGCATCTGCAGCACCTGCTGGTGAGTTCTCCCTCTCTCCTTCCCTTCCTCCCTGCAGGCTGGGCTGGGCATGCCTGTGGGACAGGCACCGTGGGGGGACATGGCCCAGAGACAGGCAGGGTCCCAGGGAGCTAGCTAATGGGAGGATCTCTCTTCTCTGCTTTTCTCCAGCAGCTCCGGCGCCCTTACCATGGGCCACCCCCGGGACCCTGCCAGCTGCCACCGGGTGGAGGAGGAGGAGGACACCACGCTCCTGTGCTGACCACTTGGGGGACCTCGTCCACCTCGCCGGGGAGTCGGAGGCGTACCGGGCAGCCTGGCAGCAGGAGGTCTCTGCCCACCTTGATGCTGGACGGGGGATGCTCCAGCGCCTCGTGGACCTGGTCGAGTGCCAGAATTTGGTGTTGGAGCAGCACAGCCTGGCCACAGAGCGCCAGGCAGAGACCCTCGTGCGCTTTGAGGCACACTGGCACCCTCGGCCTGCCGAGAGTACTGCTGCATCGGACCCTGGCATCCCTCCTCGCTGGTGCCCCAGGACCAGGGGCAGCCATGTCCATGCCCGGGACCCACCTCCCCCAGGGCAGTAGCCCTGGTCTCCCACCCTGATACTCCTGCCCCCCGAACTCCCTCCTTCCCCCCCCCGAGTCCCTAAGCCCTGCTGCTCCCACCTGCAACCCCCTCACTCTCCCTGAACCCTCCAAGCTCCGCCACTCCAACCCCCTCACTTCCCCACAAACCTCCCACGCCCCAGTTCTCCTTGTAAATAAAACCCGTTAAACCTTTTATTTGGGTCTTTTTCTTTTTATTGGTTTGGAACGGGGAGGTGGGTGGGTGGGGAGGGGGCCAGGTGGGGGCTGGGCATGGATGGGTGGGGAGGGGGGGACGGGTAGGGGTCGGGCATGGGTGGGTGGGGGAGGTGAGGATGCCTGGTGTCACGGCCACCCCTCAGGGCTCTTCCGTGACAAAGTGGTCCTTGAGCGCCTCCCGGATGAGGACCACTTGCCGCTGGGCTCGCTGCATCTGGGACATGTCGTCGGACTGCTCAAAGTGGCCGGCGAAGCTTCGGCCTCCCAGAAGTGGGGGGCCCTTCCCCCCTGCAGCTCACACAGATTGTGGAGCACACAGCAGGCGCTCACAACCTCCGGGATGGTGTGCTCGGCCAGGTGTAGGTGCATCAGGAGGACCCTCCAGCGCACTTCGAGCCATCCGAAGGCCCACTCGATGCTGAGGTGGCACCTGTTGAGGATCGGTTGAAGAGCTTCCTGCTGGCATCCAGGTTGGCTGTGTATGGCTTCATGAGCCAGGGGAGCAAGCGGTAGGCAGCATCTCCCATGATGACCTGCACATCCCCGAGGGTGATGGTGTGGGGGGGGAAGAAGGTGCCCTCCTTCATTCGCCGGTAGAGTCCAGAGTTCTGGAGGACATGGGCATCATGCGCCTTCTCCGGCCAGCGCACATAAATGTTGGTGAAGATGCCCTGGTGGTCTACCAGCGCTTGCAGAACCACAGAGCTGTAGCCCTTACGGTTCTGGTATTCTCTTGCCCAGTGTTCTGCGGCTCGGACAGGGATGTGGGTCCCGTCCACGATGCTACCACAGTTGGGGAAGCCGAGTGCTGCGAGGCTGTTGAGGGTGTCCTGCAGGTTGCCCGGGGTGACGAGGTGGGCTAGCAGGACCCGGTTGATGGCCCTGCTGATCTGCAGGAGGACGATCCCCATGGTGGCCTTGCCAATCCCAAACTGCTGGACCACGGAGCAGAAGGAGTCTGGGGTTGCCATCTTCTAAAGTGCGACAGCCACTCGCTTGGCAACAGGCAGGGTGGGTTGGAGACGGGTGTCCTCGCACTGCAGAACCGGGGTGAGCTTGCAGACCAGCTCGAGGAAGGTCCGCTTGCTCATGTGGAAGTTGCGGAGTCACTGGTCGTCGTCCGAGGTGGTGAGGACGACTCGGTCCCACCAGTCGCTTCTGGTTTCCCATGCCCAGAGGTGACTGGGGGCGGGGAAGAGTAGGGGGCTGTCAGCGCAGCGGCTCGCAGGGCCAGCATGATGGTGGTGCTGGTGTCTGCCTCCACGCAGTCAGGGTCCAGGAACACAATGATCCAAGCAAAGAGAGTGCTGGGCACTGCGTAGCAAGTGTCCAGCACCGCCCTGACGAGCTGCATGAACAGAGTGTGGTCCATGACCTCTTTGTGTTCCATCTGCCAGGCACAATGCAGGCTGCTGATCTCACTTCTCCTTTTATTGGGATTGGCTGGGAAAATGGGCTCTCTTGGGTGCCATGTTGCCACACTTCCCATGGGGCACTCCTCCTAATTTGAACTAGCAAATGCCCTGCATGCACATGCTAGTTTGAATTAAAATTCCAGTGTGGTCATGTTAGTTCAAATTAAATTAATTGACTAACTAATTAGTTAATTTGCACTAGCATTTGTAAGTGTAGACATAGCCTCTGTGTCTTAACCACAAAGGCCAGGTGGGAAGGTACAACGGCATAGCTCTTCAGGGCTTATGTTAATTTAGGCAGTTCCCCTGACCCCCACAGTGTTAAATTACTCAAGGAGCCATGCTAAGCTGTTGAGCAACCCAAGATTGTCAGGCCACAAATGTGGCTTGAAGAGACAGAGCCCAGGAGCTCACCACTGGTCTTTCACTTCTGTATCATTAAACAAATTGTTGCTTGCTTATCTTTCAGACTGGCCCTGAAGCCCGTGTACTGGCTGATGATGTAAATTACCCAATGTTTAGTATTGTACTACTTTATCTTTGTGTACCATGTGCGCTTTCTTCTTTTCCTTAATCTCAGTTGCTTGTTTTTCTCTGTCTTCTCCCCTACTGTTTTGTAATTTTGTTCCTCTGAAAACAGTATACCCTTAATCACAAGCAAATTTGTAGTTTTTCAGTTCACCTTTTAAGCAAAGCTGAAAAAAAAGCTAGATTAGTTAAAAGTATGCAGAACAAACTGCTATTTAAATGAGAAACCATTATCAACACAATTAACTCTTCAGTAAATTCAGTAAATACAGAATTAGCTCAGTGACTCTTTAATTAAATGTCAGTTACCTTGTTGAGCATGCGTATTTATCTCCGTTTCCACTATAGTTATATGAAGTCTAGCAAGTTTTGTGACTACAAATCTCAACTTCATCTTGTTCTAGTAAGAGTTGTTTATTTCATCATGGTTATCTATAAATACCCTAAGAGTTCTGTGAAGCGACCATTTACCCTGTCATGCAGGGAATAAGTTGTTACACATTTGTGTTAATTTCAGCCTCCATCTTGTGCTATGTGTGTCAGTTTCTCTTACAGCTGGAATTGCCTGCCTTGTCGCTGGTGATGTACACACTACAGGAATCATCGCGCAACAAGACCATTGCGCTTTAAAAGTCACGTGGTTTTTGTAGCGCAGTATTGCGTCCACACTGAGCTGCTTGTGACGGAACAGAGCCCTCCCCCGCAATTCGCGATTTCATAAGAAACCCAGTTGAATTGTGGGAACCTATCTCACAGTTCCATCCATCTTGATTTGGCGCTAAGAATCCTGGGTAGAAGGGGAGTAGCGCTGAGCACCATGGGTAAAGTCTTGGTTTCCCATGGTGCATTCTGTTCTCCTTGCGTCACGAGAGTTGCTACTAGCAACTCGCGCCCATTTTCAACAGTATTGCGTTGCTTCCCGGAACTCCTTTTTGCAGCAACACGGGTCCAGCGCTGAACTCGACTGTCGCCTTCAGCATAATGAATACATCTCAGCTGGTGGCACAGTATGTGTTCAGCTCTGACTCAGACCAGGATTTGGATGACCCTGGGCTTGTGATTGCCATGCAGAACAACAGCACCGCATTGCTGAGCTCCTTCACAGAGCATCTGCACACGGTGCACCACCGGTTCTAGTCACGAGAGACAAGTACCCAAGTAGTGGGACCGCATCGTTTTGCAGGTGTGGGATGATGAGCAGTGGCTACAGAACTTTCAAATGCAGAAAGCCACATTCATGGAACTGTGAGAGGAGCTAGCCCCTGCCCTGCGACGCAAGGACACCAAAATGAGAGCCGCCCTCACCGTGGAGAAGCGTGTCGCACTCGCACTGTGGAAAATGGCGACTCCAGTCTGCTACTGGTCAGTCACGAATCAGTTTGGAGTCGGCAGGTCAACCGTCAGGTTAACTCTTTCACAAGTGTGCTGAGCCATTAATTGTGTTCTGCTCCGGAGGACTGGGCAATGTGTAGGAGATCATCGATGGATTTGCAGCCATGGGATTCCCGAACTGTGGAGGGGCAATAGACGGCACACACATCCCTATTCTGGCTCCGGAACATCTTGCGATTGAGTAGATTAATAGGAAGGGCTACTTCTCCATGGTGCTTCAGGCACTTGTGGATCACAGGGGGCATTTCACGGACATAAATGTGGGGTGGTCGGGTAAGGTGCATGATGCTCACATTTTCCGAAACACAGGCCTGTACCAGAAGTTGCAGGCAGGGACCTTCTTCCCCGATGATAAAATTACTCTTGGAGATGTGGAGATGCCCATAGTCATCATAGGAGACCCAGCCTACCCAATGATGCCTTGGCTCATGAAGCCCTATATTGGCAATTTGGATCCAAGCAAGGAGTGGTTCAATTACAGGTTAAGCCAGTGCCGAATGACTGTGGAGTGTGCCTTTGGGCGCTTAAAAGGCCGCTGGCGCTCTTTGTATGGGAGGCTAGACTTGAATGAGGACAACATTCCAGCCGTCTTTGCAGCGTGCTGTGTCCTGCATAACCTCTGTGAAAATAGGGGAGAGAAATTTCCCCCTTCATGGGATGTGGAGGCTGAGTGGCTAGAGTTTGCCTTCCAGCAGCCAGCCACTAGGAGTATCAGGGGGGCACAGCTGAGAGCCTTCTGCATAAGGGAGGCACTTAGGGAGTATTTTAGTCATGGGGACTTATGGGACGCTTTGTGTCACTGGGCAGTAGTGTACCTGCGCACTACTGGGTGCTGATTAGGGGGGGGGGGGAGGGGAGGTGGCGGTGGGCATGTACTGGGTTCGAATGAGTGAATAGTAAACATGCAACAACTAACAATTATTGTGTATCAATAAAGACACTGTGCGCAGTTCAAGTGATTCAATTTTATTTTTATAAAACATTAAATATTTACAGTAAGCAGTGCCTGCACCAGGGGCTATAGATGCGTGTATGTGCATGGCTCAGTGCCATAGCTTTGTGCAGGAGTGGATGTAACATTGTACCAGGAACATCCCTGGCCTTCAAAGAACTGCTTTGTGGGAGAATGGGGCGGTGGGGACAGAAAGTGTTGCTGTGGGTGCAGGGGGGTGATGAGCCTGGAGCAACTGTGTCTGCAGGCCAACCATGGTCTTCAGCAGTTGGGTCTGCTCCTGCAGGATGCTTATGAGGGCATCCTTCTGCTTCTGCCTCTTCAAATTGTTTTCCTTACACTCCAGCCGGCACTCCTGCCTCCATAGTCTAGTTTCCCTTGCTGCTGCCTCGTTGGACTGCATCAGCTCTTAGAAGATACCTTCCTTGCTCCTGTGAGGCCTCCTGGCTGGCACAGACCACCGACCAGCGAAGGTTGTTTCTAAGGAAAAATGAAACATCATAAGTAGTGCTATTGTTCTCACTTTGATTAAAGAGCCGGTAATATGCTCTGCCGCCACATTCCTCAGTGCCCACAGGACAGGGCATTGCCGGGGACTGAAAGGGCTTTTGCAAAGGGAGGTTTGGATTGCCGAGACAAGACACACAGCTCCGTGAACTATTTCCAGTGCTTTGGGCAATTAGTTCACACACGGCACGGCCATGGAAGGCGATATCTCACTGCTTAGAGTGCCCCTGCAAGCCAGAATGCATATCCTGCATGTCACTGGATATAAGCCAGGACCGTACGCAGCAGGCTTGTGCGCAGCCATGGTTCCCGCTGCCGTGCTTTGCAACTGGCGAGGGAGAGTATCCCTCTATGGGGGAGGGAACACAGTTGTTCTCCCATCGAATTTAACTAGGAGGCTGTGGAAGTACATCCAGGAGACCTTCAGTGAGCTCTACGGAGAGGATTTCTTGAGAATTACAGCATGCTCGTGTAATGCGGGGTAGACCCCCTCCAGTCCAAAAAAAGAAAAAAGGATGAAACCCAAAACGCCCATCTCCCGCCCGCTCTTCATTTGCCCGCAAAGCTTATCCAGCAAGCACAGAAGCCAGTTCCGATTAAACTTACCAGAGCTCCCTTCTGTTGCATCCAAAGACAGCATGGAGAAGGAATCTGGGCAGCATGTGTTAGGTAGTGTGGAGAACAGCTCCTGGCTCCCTAGGTCAGCTGCACCACTTTCAGCCTCCCGGTCATCCTCCACCTCCACGAATTGCTCGTCACCATCTGCTCTGGTATCCTTTTCATGAGGGGGGTGCCGATGTGTCCACTGGAGCTTTTGGGGTGGTTGTGGGATCCCCGCTCAGGATTGCTTCCAGCTCCTTGTAAAATTGGCATGTAGACGGCACTGAGCCAGAGCGCCAGTTTGCCTCTCTGGCTCTGTAGTATGTTATCCTCAACTCCTTCACCTTCAACCTGCACTGAAGTGTGTGTCTCTTGTACCCCTTCTCTGCCATGGCCAGAGAAATGTGGCCAAAAATATTGAAATTTCGCCTGCTGCCACGTAACTGTGCCTGCACAGCAGACTCTCCCCAGATGCTTATGAGATCAAGCACCTCGGCTGTGGTCCACACTAGAGCACATTTGCCGCATTGAGCCGCCATTGCTCTTGGAGAACACACTGCACTCCACGCTGAACGAACAGGAAGAGCGAACAGTTCAAAAATTCCCGGGAATGATGGGTGTGCGGGTACAGTCACGTCACAGCCACAGAGTGCAGGAGGAGGTGCAGAAAGTATGGAATTAGACTTCTGGAACATTTCCAGAGGCTTCATATTGCGTGGCAACCGTACACACACGAACTATCGCGGAATAGCTGTTCCACAATAGCCGCTACCACCCTCGTTTTGGTGGTTTACATGTTGCGCGGTAAGATGGCTGTTGCCGCGCAACAACATGGATTTGTGTGTGGACGCTGTCCGCGTTATCGCGCAATAACTTTGTAGTGTGTACAAGGCCTCAGAAGCAAGAGATTAGTACTAAAGGGATGTAGCAAAACTAATCCCCTTCCTCACTGTCTGGCTGATACTGCTGTAAAAAAGCCAGGAATGCATCCTGTTCTAGTAACTACCATTCTAGAAACACTATCACTTCTTGTATTTTTTTCTTGTTGCTTATTTTAGCCTTTACCCTATAGCTTTTCAGTGACTTGTGGCTGTGTCTATTTTCTATATTTCTATTTTGAGTGCTTTTCCAAAAAAAGTTTTTTTTAAACTTCTATTTTTTTTTAAAGCTCTTATCTGGTTCTTATGATTATGAAATGATTCACTCTTCAGAATTATCTCTAGACATTTTGAACCCCTGGAAGAATGCACTGGGAGTAGTGAATTTGGAAGCGCTAACTCCATAGGCAAAAAATGGGAGACTGAAGACTAAGCAAGGATAACGTCTTACTTTAAACCTAAAGCTGTAAGAGCTCGGTCCATAATGTCAAGTTGAGGGTTACAACTATTTTCATGTGGTTTCCTGTGTCATGTCAGTGTATTGTGTTTCCCTAAGGTGCACTGAATTTTTCATGATTTTTTCTTTGCTTTGACTTTATTTTTTATGTTCCCTCTCTCAAGGGTTTAACTGCTAAAGATTTCACTTTTTCCTTTTGTGTGTGTTCACTTTTCTCTGTGGTTGGCTCCAGTTTTGTGATGTGTTTTCTTCTTTTTATTCTTCAAATGACTTACCCACTGTCTTGTATTTTCTGTATCTTTGTACACAATATATGGGCTGCAAAAAGCAGCTGTGTCAGCTAACATGCAGGACTGAGCATTAAATGATGGACAAAGACTTCCTTCAATGGAAATTTGACATTTTGCAAGGTCATGGCAAAACAGCCCTTCCTTTTAATGAGAGTATTCTTGCACCTGCAAAAGAAATTATGCACTACTCCAGCACCTCAGCAACCTGAAAGAGAAATGAAAAAAAGTATCAAGGGTCCCCTAAAGGGATCAAATATTTTTACTCACATTGGCCACCATCATTTCTGCTTCTTTCCCCAAACCTGAAGAGGAGCTGTTTGTTGCTTGAAAAATTTGTACTTTCCACCAACAGAAGCTGATCCAATAAAAGATATTACAGCACCTATCTTCTCACCATCATCTCTAGCAGTCGTTGCAGTTAATGAGAAGTGTAAGGAGATTTACAAGACCATGTCAGGAGACAAAGCGCCAAAGAAATTGGATCCGTTTGGTCATAAGGGTTATGCAGTGGCATTTCTTTAGCTCAGGATTGCAAATACAGTTATAACAATAGGACAAAATTGCAGCTTTTTAAAAAACGTTACCTACAGATCTGAAGGATGAATTTAAATTGAATTATTGGAAAAAAACGCTCTGCAAGTAGTTTTAGACAACGGAACTAGATCAGTCTTCAGTGGAATTTCCATGAGAAGAGACTCGTTTATCTGCATCAAGACTACCTAAGGAAGTAAAAATATAGCATGAGACTTAACTGTTGAGGGACAGGATTTATTCAGCCTGAAAAGAGATGAAACATTACATCTGTGAAGGATTATAGGACCACACGCTTCTAGAGGGAGGAAGGAAGCATCATAAATTATAACAGATAAAGTTACAATAAGAAAATATTATATGGTATGGTGTGCTTGTGAAAATGGCTTGACATTATTTTAAAAAGTTGATCCTCTCTGTACGCTCATTTTCCTTTTAATGTTAATTGACTAAATTACAGGGCATTTCTCTTAATGCTGGGCCAGTCAGAGCAAAACATGCACATATATCATTGCTTCATTAAAGTATAGAATGATGCAGCATGTTGCTTTCGTGAATGAGTGCTGCAAAAATTGTGTCAATTGAACATACAAATTAAGAAGCAAAGGGAGGTTTGTATGAGGGGGTTTACGACAGCTGCACCGCAACCTGAGGCAATCCAACGATTATTTGATTTGATTTAGATTACCCTTTGTCATTGGTGTGACAGTGAATCTTTGTTTCTGAAATAGGCTGTTTCTTTAAAGAAGTGTTGGCCCATGCTAATGCTGAAGCAGGTTTGGGCTTGTTGCTTTAACTCTTCATAAGCAATGGCTTGGGACAATGGTAACTCATGGCAAATTTTACATACATTTTGTGTTCTATTTTATTGGTCAATGGTGAAAGCATTAATTGGTATTATTCCTCTTATAGTGCCTACAGGAGGGGTTTGATTAAGAGTAGGACCACTAACACCAGTCGTTCCAAAGAGTTTCTTAGGTGGGAAATCAAGGATACCTGCACTATGTTTTTTAGAATCATTTTGGAGACCTGGATCCCTAGTTACATATGAAGAGCAAAAGAGGAGTACCTCAGCGCCTATAGTCATGATATCTAGTTTGGAAAGTTGAATGAAGTATTTCTTGTACAGGCAAACTGAGGTCTCATTTTATCTAGATTTTGATTACCTTATGATAGGAAAGGAAGAGACTTCTCAGAGAAATCTCAAAGATAGTAAGCAAAGATCTGTATGTTCATTCATTTTAGCTTCCTTCTGTTGCAACATTCAGGTGCAGGTTTGTACTCACTAGTGAATTCTTAAAGCACTCCATAACATTGCTCTATGCAGACTTTTTAAGACAGGAGCTTTGCTTTCATATGTGTTTGTGCAGCACCTACTCTCCCCTCTAACAAGCTTGGACCCACCTAAAAGTTCCTAAAGATGAGAGATTAGATTTTCTTTCATTGTGATTCACTAATGAGGCGTCGTCACTTCAATTTCATTCTTCTTTTCTCTTCTTTAAGAGGTCACCAATGAGTAACCAAGAGATTACACAGGCTTCGGCATTGTTTTCTTTTGGAAAGTTCCTCACTGAAACTTTGAAAGCAGGAGATCTGACTAGGAGATGAGGAAACACATTTTTGTATGTTAATTGGGTACTTCAACCTAGCAAATCTAAACCAATAATAATTTCTGGGTTTATTATATCTGGTTTTGACTAGCAGAAAGTAAAATTTCAATAAATTACTTGTTAACATACTACATAGTTTTTGTTTCCTGATAGTGTTGTTTTCCTAACTTTCTAATTATGGTTGAAGCGGTTCTTTGGGTCCAAGTCCCTGCTTTCCATGTGAGTGCTACAGGTAGATTACATACTGTATTTGGATTTTGGTAGACTAGACATTCAAGTAACAGTGCTGACTTGTTCTTTCCTTCCTGCATACCTGTGTGAAACATCAATCATGATATTGTACTAACAATATTCTCCAGCTAAGTTCTTGTGGAAGTGTTAAAATATGACATTGTCATCTTAACATTGCTATAAAGAAGCCATTTTATTGCCTTCTCAATTGTATTTCACGTTGCCTAGGAATTGTGTTTGTGTCCTTCCAAACTAGATTATCTATCCTACCTGCATATTAATTACAGTAGAATATATACTCAGCTATTTGGTTTTTGTTTTGTTTTTTTCTCCCTCAGTCTGTTCTTTCCCATGGTGCTGTGACGGATTGTGCTGTGGTTGGCCAAGAGGATTCCTTAAAAGGTCTTGTCCCATTAGCACTGTGCGTGTTAAGAAACGGTGAGAGCTCATTATATGGTTCATAGACTCATGTCACTAAGATTTGTATAATGTTGTAAAGTAATTACACAGCAAGTGAAATTCATTGCCAGGTATAAAGATAGAAGAAGGGAAAGTTTTGGAGGAAATTGTTAAGTGTGTTCGAGAAAGCATTGGACCAGTGGCAGCTTTCCGAAAAGCAGTATTTGTGAAACAGATACCCAAGACACGTTCTGGCAAAATACCACGTTCTGCTCTTTCTGCTCTTGTCAATGGCAAACCATATCAGGTAAGCTATCGGTGCTCTTTATTCTAACAAGAAACTCTTGCACACCTTCATTTTTTGATTCTTTAAAGTGTTTTATTATTGGTCCACCATATCTGATATTGTAATGCTATTTTATTTTATCCCTATATCAAGCAAAATATACTATTTTATCTTCAAGCTCTTTATAAATGCATTGTTCCTGATTACTTTAAAAAAATTTGCATTAGAAAAATTATTGAACCGATTTCTCCTTTTCTGTGTGTGGTATTTGGCAATTCTCTATCATATGTTTATGTACATTCTTCCCTCTCAGATAACTCCGACCATTGAGGATCCCAGTGTGTTCAAACACATAGAAGAGGAGCTGAAGAAACAAAAAATATAATATGACTTCATCCATCATACAGAGTCATTTAATAATAAGTTTTCTAATGTCTGGACTATAAGAAGATTTTTTGTACTTGGTAACAGTAACAGAAGATATCTTTGATGTCAGAAATAACCTAGCACTAATTTTATTACTACAAAACTGTTGCTACTTTCCCTATAATAGCAATCATTATGGACAATGAAACATTTTGATTTTTGGCAGTTTGTAATTTGTATTATACTGAATGTTTAGGCAGTTTAGAAGTAGATACTTACAGTAGAGAGTTTTAACGGAGTCCTGTAAAGAGGGTTCATAGAGTTCAAGTTCAGAAGGGATCATTAGATCATATAGTTTGACTACCTATATAACAGATGTTCTTAATTTCACCCAGTAACCCCTCCATTGAGTGAAATAACTTGTCTGACTGAAGCATAACTTGTTTGGTTAAATTCCAAAGGGGTAGCCATGTTAGTCTATTGTAGAAAGACAACAGAGTCCTGTGGCACTTTTAAAGACTAACAAACAGATTTATTTATCGCATGAGCTTTCGTGGGAGAAAATCCCACTGTTACAGCCTGACCTGATGCTATGTCATACACTCCCCTGCATTTAATTTCCTCCCATTCTGTAACTTTCCCATCTTCAAAGCGTCTGACGAAGTGGGATTTTCTCCCACGAAAGCTCATGCGATAAATAAATCTGTTAGTCTGTAAAAGTGCCACAGGACTCTGTTGTCTTTGGTTAAATACTGCATATCTTCCAGAAGAGTATCCAGTCTTGATTAGATGATTTGGAGACTCCACCACTTCCCTTGTAGTTTGTTCCAGTGGTTATTAATCTCATTGTTAAAAAATGTGTTCTTCATTTCCAGTCTGAGTTTGTCTGGTTTCAGCTTCCAGTTACTGGTTCTTGTTATGCATTTCTTCACTAGATAAAGAGGACTTTAATATGCAGTATTTTCTCCCTGTGAAGGAACATTGTAATCAACTCACTTCTCACTCTTATTTGATAAACTAAGCAAATTGACTCTTTAAGTCTCTCACTATAAGATATTTTCTCCAGCCCTTTAATTGTTTTTGTCTTTTTTCTGCATTCCTCCCCAATTTTTCAGCTTTAAAAACCATTGACATGAGCACTGTATGCATTACCTTGATATCAGTTTCATGACTGCTGCGTACAGAGATGAAATCACATCCCCACTCTTACATTCCTGTTTATACATACAGAGATCACATTAGTGCGTTTTTTATTTTGTTTGCATGGGCGTCAATTACCAAATTATTCAAATTGCTTTGTATGACTGAGCTGTCTTCATCGTTATTTACTATTTTGACAATCTTTGTGTCAGTCCCAAATGCTATTGGTAGTGATTTTATATTTACTTACAGATCATTGATGAAAATGTTGAATTGCATTGTTCCCTGGGGATTCCCACTAGAAATACCCCCCCATTCATTGATGATGCCCCATTGACAATTACTATTTGTGAGATGTTAGTTAACCAGGTCGTAATCTGTTTAACATGTGCTTGATATATCGCTAATTGTTTTTAATCAGAATGGCATATGGTACATAGTCAAAATCACTTACAAATATGTATGTTACATCTATATTTTTACTTTTGTCAGTCAGACTTGTAAGCTTTTCAAAATGAAATCTTGTCTGAGAAGACCTATTTTCACAAAACCATGTTGACTGGCATTAATTATATTTCTATATGGCAATTCTTTTTCAGTTGAATTCTGCATCAGCTTTTCTTTTAGTTTGCTCAGGACTAATTTCTGGCTAATTGGCCTATATTTGTCCTGGTGATCTCATTTGTCCTTTTTGAATATTGGCACATGATTAGCATTCCTCTAATCTTCTGAACTTTTCTTGCAAGTTATCCAGGCCCACTGAGTTTAAAATGTTTATCACTAGTATATTTGGCTTAACATCCTCTTGGCTCCTAATGGACTGGATGATACAAGCACCTAATATTACTTCATTTCAAATATAAAACACTTCTGCCTTTTCTGCATAATTTACAATGTTGCCATCGCCATCCAGTAATGGACCTAAACTGTTAATAGGATTTCTTTTAGTCCTAATATACTTTAAAAACTCTTTCTTATTCTCCTTAGCCCTAGTAGCCATGGATTTTCCCCTGATGTCTTTTGCTTCCCTTATCCATATTCTTAATTTCACAAATTCTAACTGCTATCACTTGCTCTTTCCCTCTTTTTTTCATTTGCTGTATGTTGGGTTTTTTTATTCCTAACTGCTGTCTTCACTTGAACACTGAACCAGGATGGGCTTTTAGTCACAGTTGCCATCTTTGTTGAGTGTGGACTTATGACTTCCTGGCCATTGATTTTTGTGGTGGAACATCCTCATTTGACTGATCCTTTTCATGTATAGCTTTCTTTGCTTTAAAGTATGGCTGTCAATTAATCACAGCCTATGATTAACAGAAAACAAAATTGACACATTAATTTTTTTTTAATGGTGTTAATCACGTAATTTTGGGCAGAGAGAGTGGCATTGGCTGCAGAGGAACCTGACACTATCTGGTCAGGCACAGAAACCCAATCCGCCTGTGGAGGGCAAGAAAAGGAAAAAGGACGTGGTTCTCATTCCAGCCCTGGTGGAGCAGTAGGCATCCTGATTCAGCAGTATCGAATTGCCCTTGACAGCCTTTCCTACAGAGACCAATTCCACCCCAATGCTTCTTACTGGCCCCTCCCTCCAGGGGTGTACCCCATAGATAACAGGCGCCTAATGAATTTAGCCTTCCTGCGCCAGCGTTTCCGCCCCTGCTGAGTTGCTGAAGTAAAATCCACCCTCTCTTGCACCCAGCTGAAGGGAGCCCACCTAGCTCCGTAAAAGGAGACAAGCTAAGGGAGCCCTGTACCAGAAACCACTCTTCGAAACTCACCAGCAAGAGACATCCTTCATCCTTCTCTTACACAGGTCATGGCATTATTTAACTAAATGGTCATTATTGTTCAGCAGCACTATTTAAACTGTGAGTAATTGTAATAATGTTTTTCATGTCATCATTAATTGTGATAAAGTTATTTCACAAAGAAAGGGAAGCAAAAGCATTAAATTAGGACTGGAGAGCTTTTTAAAGTATAGCAGCTCTGGTGCATACATAGGTTATGTAGGAATTACTGGGGGGATTTCTACAATAAGTGGTATGTAAGAGGTGAGTATAGACAATCATGCTGGTGCTTTCCAGCCTGAGAAGCCAATTATGGCTGACCATCAGGTTATCCTTAATTTGGATCATATTAAAAAAGAAATAAGCCACAGAAGGTTGACTAAATGATCATGTGCTTAAATGTAGACTTTTCTAGCCGTTTTTGGTCTGCATCACTCTTAAGACAATGAAAGGGATAACCAGATGCCATGCGTGTATGGCTGCTTAGCTAACCACATGCTTCAGACTTGCAGTGAGGCTCGTGAACCGTAGCAGCTACCAACTAGCATGGCTAATTAATGACAGAGCCCATTTTGCAAGGCACTAACTATCCTGGAAGGGTGATGGCGCACCCTACCTTTGTGAAGCCCATGGGGGCTACAACTGCTAAGCACATCACAGGATGGAGCCTGTACATTGTAGTGTGCTCTGCTTTTTAAGTGGTACCTTTTAATGCATAATGAAATTAATATTCCCCTGATTCATACAACAGACTTAAAATGACATTAAGCAATATGTGAATTCTAAAGATGCTACAGTGAAACACAGACTCCTTAGTGAAGTTAGTTCAGGACTCTCCAGTTATTTTCCTGATCCGGCCACATTGAAGGAATTATATTATGTTGTAAAGAGCATCTATATTGATTATACGAGCACCCCTTATTTTTTGCCACAGGCAGTATGTTCTCAAAAAAAGACATTCAGCCATCAACTAATGAATAAAAGTAGGGGGCTGTAGAACTCACTCTTAAGTGCCATAATGCTGAAACCAGGTAAATCAGGGATGCTGCCCTGTATGGCTATACATATATACTGAAAGATGACTCCCATTTATTTGAATGCTCTCTTGGGTCCAGCAGCTGCAAACTGTTCTGCATGGGAAAGGGGCTCCGCCTTTGCAGAACAGATTGCAGGACTGGAGCCATAGTTAGTAACTGAAAAATATTCCAGAAAGTGTATGTCTTGCACTGAAAACCTTGGACCAAAGCAATGACATAGTGGGACTGGGACCAAATATGATGGATGAAACCTCTGCACCTATTAGCTAAAATGAGTAAAATGCATAATAATCAAATCTATAGTTAATTTTATGCTTTAGCAAGCATTCCGCTAATCAATTTACCATACTGCTCTTCTATTAAAAGTCAGGTGACATCTAGGCATGGCCCAACAGCAGAGATAAGCACTACTTAAGCCCCCAAAATAAGGGTGATTTACATAGTAGATAGGCCCGCGGAGCAGGTTCTAAATTTCATTCATGATCCACTTAAGAATGTGAGCAATCCTCTAAGTCACCTGTGTGTTTGCAGGATGATACTTAATTTTCTCCATTGCACTATTAAAGAAAAAGGACATTTTGCTTATAATTACAAGGGAGGAAGAAAGAAACTTGTGGTGAAGGCAGTAACCTAGGCCTTTGTAGACCTGGGCAAATGACACGTTCTCCCTGTTGCAGTATCCCACTGCAAACAAAGATGATGGACTTTTTCTCCCAGTCTCTGGCTATCATGTTGATTTTATGCTTGGGCAGGTGGGACTGTCTCTTAATGTGTATGTACAGTACTTAGAACTGAATGAAATCATCATACAGTCTTTGGAGCCTTCCCAGTACTTTGAAAGACAGGTTTGAATGGCTGCAGAACTTGCTAAAGCATTTTTTTGTCTTTCCTTTCTGGGTTGTTTTTTTCAACGCATTCAGAATTATAACCCACTAAATCTATGCACACAGGACATTACAAATCCAGATGGTGTCTGATCAATAATAGTTGAACTGAGTGTATAAGATACAAACCAATATTACAGTTGTTATATCTGATTTCTGAGAATGTCATGGGCCCATCAAATGCAATTTCTTGTATTTAGAGGCAGTCCCTTTTAGAGCAGGGTTCAGCTGCATTAGTGGGTGTCTGTGTAATGCTACCCTTAATGGTGCTTTAGTTCAGAGCTCAAAGATGCCAAATTGATAATTCACCAATTCATGGAAAAGTTAAATTGTGTATAGTTTTCACTGCTGATACAAGTATAACAGGCAAAAATTAGTGTTTAGTGAACATTGTGTGTCCATGATGTGATGGTTTGAGTGCATTTTATTTGTGCTACTGTTTATTGGTCTATGAAAAGCACATTACTTAGGACTCGTGATGGTCTGTTGCATAGGTGGTGAATGCCTTTTTCCAAGCATGGGTGCTGTCTAATAAATATTTTCATTATCAAGAGTGTAAGCACACTGAAAATAGGAGCCGTGATTAAGCGGGGTTTGTTTTTAGGGGGGAAAATGTGAATGAGCAAAACTTTGAAAGCTGTTAGAGTTTGAGCCCAATATAGTATTTTGGCTTCTTTCTGCTAAGTATGTGTAAAGAATGAATGGACACGTCTGACGTCAGCAATCACAACATTAAAAAACCAATAGGGGAACACTTCAATCTCCCTACTCACTCCATTGATGACTTGTTAGTAGCTATGGTCAAACAAATGAATAACAAATTGAAGCATCAAAGAGAAACTGCAGAACTGGAATTTATATGCAAATTTGACACTCTTGCCTCAGGGTTAAAGAGGGACTACAGAATTTTTTCTCATTACAACAGGTGATTTGCCCTCACCTTCCTCTATATGCTGTTCTCTAGTGTCTGAATCTCAACATCTACTTTGATTTTCTGTTACAGCCTGACCTGATCCTATGTCTTATACTTCCCTGTATTTAATTTTCTCCCATTCTCTAAGTTCCCCAACTTCAAAGCATCTGACAAACTGGGATTTTCTCCCATGAAAGCTCAGGCAATAAATAAATGTATTTGCTAAAATGACATTGTGACATCAACCTTGGCCATCTTAGGTTGGCTTAGATAACTGTGGCAAAATCACAATCTTACATAGAACAACTCATCTTGGTGAACAACATGCCAGCCAACCAACACCCAAAACGATGGGCACTTGGTCAGGATATCTGTCAGACATGAATGACTACTGCAGCTGCAAGTTTTTAATGTTTTCTTTTTTTCCTGATTGTTGAGAACGGCAATCTAATTCATCAGTGGGAGAGGATAGGAGGGGCAATTAGATACACTGGATGAGAACAATTCACATCCAACTTTTATGGGATTTTCCTGTTCTGATCTTCCAGTCTACAGAAGTAAGAGATTTTATTTTAGGGGTTAATCTTTATTCTCAAGCAGTGGTTATAGCATGGGGCTTTCAAAGTGGCCAGCGGCTCCTCTCTTGCTGGCTGCCTAAGGGACCACAGCCTAAGGATCCAGGTGGGCTCAAAGGCTATGTCTACACTACAAAAATTTAGGTCGATCTTGTTAGTTTGACCTAATAAGGTCGCCTTTAGGTTGACCTAAATTCGACCTTATTAAGTCGACTTAACAAAGTAGAGTAACTCGACAACGTTAGGTCAACTTAGTTCCCTTTGTTAAGTCGACTTAATAAAGTCGATTTAAGGGTTAATCCCAGTTCAAGCCATACTTAACATCAACCTAAGGATTCGACTTAAGGATTAGGTTGACCTAATGGGTGGTTCTTATGATGTCGACCTAAGCTTTCATTAAGTCGACTTAAGGAATGTCTTAAGTAAGTCAACTTAATGAAAGTCTGGTATAGACAGGGAGTAATTTAGGTCAACTTAAATCGACCTAAATTGTAAGGGTAGACAGACCCAAAGACCGGTGCAGGCTCCTTGCTGCAGCCAAGGGGATGGGAGATCAGTGCTCCCCTCACTGGCTGCAGCAGGGAGCATGGCAAAGTGCTCTGCATAAATCCATAGGTGCTGGGGATCCCTCCTGGAGTCAGAGGGAGGAGAGCATTGATCTTCCATCCTTCTGGCTGCAAAAGGGAGCCACTGCCTAGGGGTCCAGATGGAGCACACAGCGCTACAGGACTTGTGTGGTTTCCCTCTTACAACTAGGGGGTATGTCTACACTGGAGGCTTTGTTAAGTCGACTTAACAAGGTCGACTTTAAGTCAACTTAAAATCGACCTTGTTAAGTCGACTTAGAGTGTCCACACTGAAAACTTCAGTCGACTGCCTGCCTCCACACTGGCAGGTGCTAGGGCAACAGAGGAGTGGCCAGGAACTCTGGGAGGGGGCCAATGTTCCCTCTAAGCTGATGATGCAGCTGAGCAAGATATCGTACTTGTTGAGAGGCAATTTATGAGGCATGATGCCTCATGGGCAACAGTTTTCTGGCACTGGAAGCATCAGCAAGCCTAAGTACCTTAAGTCAAAAGATATGTTAAATGTTGTCTTTTCATTTCAACTTTAATAAAAATGTTAAAATGAACTATTGTAGTTTTAGTCATTTACTATGGGTTGGGCTGGAGAGAAGAAAAAGAGCTGCGGCCATCGGGCTGGGGCGAGCCGCGGCCAGGGCGATCAGGCTGGGGAGAGCAGCGACTGGGGAGGTTGGGCTGGGGAGAAGGGGAGAGCCACAGCTGGGGAGAAGAGGAGAGCCATGGAGCTGCGGCTCTCCCTTTCTCCCCAGTCCAACCTCCCCAGCCGCGGCTCTCCCCTTCTCCCAGCCCAATCTCCTTGGCCGCAGCTCTCCCCTTCTCCCTAACCCGATCTCCCCAGCTGCGGCTCTCCCCTTCTCCTCAGCCATGGCTCTCCCCAGCCTGATGGCTGCATCTCTTTTTCTTCTCTCCAGCCCGACCTATAGTAAATTAATAGTAAACGAATTCGCAAATTAATTAATTAGCAATGTAATTTAATTAGTAAATTAATTAATTGGAAATTAATATTGGAAGCCAATTAGGTCAACTTAAGGGCTATTTCCCATCTACACTGGCTTAAGTTGACTTAATAAGGTTGACTTAAGCCTTAGGTCGACCTTAAGAGGTGGTGGTATTAAGACGACTTAAGGAAGTGCTTAAGTCGGCTTAATAAGCGCCCAATGTGGATGCAGGGTTCTTTAAGTCGACTTAACCCTCCTAAAGTCGACCTAAGGCTCCAGTGTGGACGTACCCAGGGAGACCAGCGATCAGCAACCTCCTCACTGAACACCTTCCATCTAGCTGCAGGGGTGGAGGGCCTGCTAGCAGAGACTGGTGGCCCTTCAGGGTTATAATAATATCTGTGGCCCTCAAACCAAAAAGGTTGGGAACCACTGTTCTTGAGGTATTTAACTTTTGTCTCAACTCACAGAGGTTTGCTGATTCTCCTTCTCTATACTTCCTCATTTCCCCCCTCTGCTATAGTCTTGTGTTACTCCTTGTGTTACTCCTGTCTGAAATCATGTGAAAATTGCAAATAAAACCATAAATACTAGACTGCACATAGGGAGGGGTTTTGCTCAAAAGATACAAGAACCACTGAAAATGTTGGAGATTGCACTGATTTTACTTATTTACAGTTTTTGCTAAAACAATTAAAAGACGGGGAAAACATTAACATGAAATCTACTTAAGCCTGAGGAATTTAATGTAATGTCTTTATGCCATAGCTTTGTCGTCTTTACAGTTTGATCAAATTCACCATAGCCTACAAATAAGCAAGGTCAGTGCTCCCTCTAGTGGCAGACTTAACATTAAGTTGATCTTGATAACAGTCCATGCCAGGGAAAATTTTCTTATGCTTATGCTTTGAGATGTGCCAGTCATCCAAACTACATTTCCATGCTACTATGTACCCAACATTATAGATATTAAACACAAATAGCACTGAATATTTTTATTGACAATGGGGGAGAAAAATCTGTCACCATTTGATTGACTGAAATATGTCAAATGAAAATAGACAAGAAAACAAATGGTTAGGTTCGTGCAAACATTGCAGATAAAAATGCTAAAAGAAATAACTAAAAGACAGATCTTGAGATAGAATCAAGCAGCAGAAAATTAGCAAATAGGTCAATGACATTATTAAATAGGTCTTACTTTGAAACTTCCCATATAAACAAAGAATAAACAACACTAACACCACCAAATAAAGCCACAGCAGGTAATAAATTGCTCTCCTAAACTTTTATACATTATAGATTATCTTTCTGTCTTTCAGTTATTTCCTCTGATAAATCTGACTTCCAAGAAGTCTCAGCAAGGCCATCTTGGCTAAAAGCATAACGTTAGACAGGGATTTGTCTAATGCCCAGTTACAATGAAAAAAATGGTGGGGTTTGGCTTTTTCAAAATTCTCTTTTTAATAGGAAACATGAACATCAGATTTTTTGCAATGTTCAGATTTTACGTCCCACGCTGGCTGGCATCTGAAGAACTTGGAACAAAAATGTGGCTCTTGGTAAAACAAGGTTCTTCTTGGTCCACAGGCAACACAGGAGAAGGTTTTCTTTTATTTTGTTTCTTATATAAATTATTTTCCATAATTGCTTTTGACTCCTGTAAACAGTTTTGTTGTTTCTGTTTTTAAAAGGAGAGCCATCACAGTGCTTTTCTACAGGTATCTGATGTTTCCGTTTGACTTTATGGGTTCATTTTGGCTCTAGTTCCAACTTAAATCATCCTATTATACATCATCAGAGGCAGGGATTCAGCTTGAAATATTGACAGATTTTTAAGTAGGAACATGTTGAAGCTTCTAACTCTGCTAAACATATTAATTTGACTGTTACAATCCAAAAACTGTAAAAATGGTGGAATGGAAAGATACAAACAGTATTATTGACACTACTGTCAAGTGTTTGCACTGAGACCCCATGTACCATAGAGTTTATTTTTAAAAAATCATATTTATATCCATTTACATACACAATTTAAAAGAAATACGTACACAGTAAATACGTGATGGTGAGTATATTACAATAAAACAGATGAACAATGTAAAAATGACTGGTGCCATTGGATAAAACCATCAGTTGTGCACTACTGCCAAATTTATGATGACAGAAATGCTTTGTTTTTTGTTTGTAAAATGATTTAGCTATTTTATTACTCGTGTATTAAACTAATCAATAACTTAATACATGAAAAGAACGTCACATTTGTTAGCTTGATAAAACTTTGTGTTCTCTTCCCTATTACCCTGTTCTTGAAGAGGCCTTTACTGTTCCTTTTTCCTAAGATAGTGGTAGTGCACTTCAGGTAAAGTAGAAGAAAGAGATGATATCTAAAAAAAAAAAAAGGAAAAAAAAAAGTAAGTAAATAAATAAATACATTACTTAGCAAGATTCTTGATTGCATTCTTTTTGCCCATACTTACTTTACAGTGAGCCCATGTTTTTGAGGAAATGGAATTTCTCTGTAAATCTACATATTGTTTAATCATAAACTAACACTGAAATTCAAGCAAACACTACAACGTTATAGTTTTAGTATATTATAAATAGGAAGGTCATACAAGGCCTTCCAATATAGAAAGTTGTATACACTTCAGGTGTTTATACTACATACACTCCATCCTGCAAACAGTCAAGGACAGACAGAATTATGACTCCATCAGGAAGAAAAAACTGTTAATCGTATATGGAGTCCTAGTTCATCCACTGCAAAACTTACAGTTCTTTTGCCTCATTGAGTCAGGAAGCTTAAAGCTTGCACATCAATGCTCCCTTCTCCTAATTCAAGTTCTTCTCTTTTAGGAGCAAGGAAAAAAATATTCTGGGAACTTAGAATTATTTAAGAACAAAGAAAAACAGAGGTAGAGCCAGAATTCCATGTTTCAAGCTTTGGCTCTTGCTCAGTGGATTTTCTGGTTCTTTCACCTATGTGTCCCCATTCCATTTCATGGAGTTCACAGGGACCCACTGCTTGAGGGTTGGGTGGTCTTGCATGGTCTGAGACTCTCTCCCATGCAACTTAGCCATTTCCTGTCTTAGGCCTCAGGTGAGAAGGAAAAAGTGGACTTCTGAAAAGCAGACCTTGACTCCTTCAGGGAGCTAAAGGGCAGGATCACCTAAGAGGCTATTATGAGGGGGAAAGGAGCTGGCTGTATTTTAAAGAAAGTTTATTGAGATTGCAGGAACAAACCATGCCGATGTGCAGAAGGAAGACTTTGGTGAGCTTAAACACAGAAAGGAAACATACAAGAAGAGGAAGCTTGGACAGATGACTAGGGAGGAGTATAAAGCTACTGCTCGAGCATGGAGGAGTGAAATCAGAAAGAAAGGCCAAAGGAAAATTGGAGTTACAGCTAGCAAGGGACATGAAGGGTAGGAAGAAGGATTTCTATAGATATGTTAGTAATGAGAAGGTCAGAGAAAGTGTGGGCCCCTTACTGAATGGGGGAGGCAACCTAGTGACAGATAAGGAAAAAGCTAATGTAGTCAATGCTTCTTTTGTCTGTCTTTACACTGAAAAAGTACCCAGACTAATGCAATGGGCAGTCCAGTATGGGGAGAAGGTGAGCAGCTCTCACTGGTGAAAGAACAGGTTTAGGGCTATTTAGAAAAGCCGGACATATCCAAGTCCACGAGGCTGGATGCAATGTGTCCGAGGGTGCAAAGAGAGTTGGCTGATGTGATTACAAAGCCATTGGCCACTATTGTTGACAACTCATAGCAATGGGAGAGGTCCCGGACAGTTGGGAAAAGGCAAAATGGATCCCATATTCAAAAAACGGAAGAGCAGGATCTGGGAAACTAAACCGGTCATCCTCACATCAGTCCCTGAAAAATCATTTGGATTTGGAACTTGAAAAATCATTGAGCAGCTTCTCAAGGAATCCATTCTGAGGACCTTGGAAGCAAGGAAGGTGATCAGGAAAATTCAGCATAGATTTACCAAGGGCAGGTAATGCCTTACCAAACTGCTTGCCTTCTACGATGAGATGACTGGCTCTGAATGAGGGGAAAACAGTAGATGTAATACATCATGACTTTAGCAAAGGTTTTGGCATGGTCTCCCATAGTATTCTTGCCAACAAGTTAAGACCTATGGTTGGATGACTGGACTATATATGGTTGGATGACTAGTGGATAGAACCAGTGCCTATTGCTGCATCCCCATCACTTAATGAGATGCTTGTTCCCCTACAGCTGTCTCTGCCAGATGACCATTGTCAGCACCAGGACTTGTTCCAGAGGATAGTGGCAGATGTGGGTATCTTGTTGGAGTTGGTTCAGGACATCAACATCAACTCCAGGAGCCTTGTCTGCTAGCTCTACCCATTAATGAATTCATCCTCCAACCAGCACAGGCTGCATGACACAACCCTGTCTCCAGTGATTCCACACCTAAATGGGCAAAGAGGAGGTATTTCATACCTGCAATATGGGTGGATTTTCTTTTCAGATATCCACACCCCAGCTCTCTGGTTGTCTATGCAGCAGCAGAGCAGGCATACTAGAACCCTCACACATCTATCCACACAGGGAGGCAAAGAGGATGGCCTGCTGGGCAGGAATGTGTGTTCTTTGCTGGGACTACTGTTCTGGATTGCCACCCATGTATGATTTTAACAACAACAGGTTAGCAGAGTTCAAGGACAAAGCTGCTGCAGGAACAGCAGCAGCAATTCCAGACATTGGGAGAAAAAGGATGACTGGTTGCCAGGGTGGACCTCCAGGCTACTGTGGACACGGCCAGCATATCCTCACACTCTAGTGACTGGGGTCGTTATACACCAGAACTTGTGGTTACAGTTGTCTGGCTTTCCAAAAGAGGTCCAAAATATTATCAGTACCTTCGCTTTGAGAAAAGCTGTTCTATGAAAAAAAAAGGACAAAATCCTCCACTTTCTGAAGGATGACAGGGCCACACTATAATCCCTTAGTATATATACCTCACCCCCAGACACAGGCAGCAGAGGCAAACTTTCTGTCCACATCTACATACTCCCCACCTGGCCTACTATCAGCTTCAGCAGGCTTTATGTAGATGGCACCTCTGTCAATGGCCATGCTTCCCCACATTTGCCACAACCACCTTGGTCCTTCCCAACAGCAGGCAAAACTTCATTAATTATGTGCATTTCAAGACCCATGACCCTCCCCTGATGCCACCCGTGGTGCCTCATATTTTCTTGCCCTATTTGCCCACAATTGGAGCAAGATCACCACAGTTGGGTACTGTCATAAGATCAAGATGGAGATCACCCATCAGGATACTCCACAGAATCCCCCTCATTCCCTCTGCATCAATACTGTACCCATCAGGGTCCCACCTCATCAATGCATTCTCCAGCAAGAAGCACATGCTCTGCTCAACAAAAAGGTGATAGAGCCTGTCCAGCCTTACAACAGGGGATGAGGTTTCCACTCACTGTATTTGTTCATCCCAAAGAAGGGCAGAGGGCACCACCCCATTCTAGATCTTTCGGTGCTCAACACTACTATCATAAAGTCCGAATTCCATATGGTAACACTGGCATCGATTATTCCTTTACTCCCCAGGGAGCCTAGTTCGTGGCTCTCGGCAAGAAAAATGCCTATATCCACATGACAACAGAGAAGTGGGATTTTCTCCCACGAAAGCTCATGCGATTAATAAATCTGTTAGTCTTTAAAAGTGCCACAAGACTCTGTTGTCTTTCTACAATAGACTAACACGGCTACCCCTTTGGAATATATCCACATGGTTATTCACCCAGCCCACAGTAAGTTTCTTCATTTTTAGATAGGATGCTGACACTACCAATTTCGAGTCCTTTTATTTGTCATAGTGATAATGCCGCAAGTGTTCCAAAAGATCTTTGCTGTGGTAGCAGTCTAAATATGCTGCCTTTGTTACTCGGTGTACACCTACCTCAATGCTTGGCTCCTCATGGCACTATTGCACTAGGAAATACCCTCTGTGATCCTCGTTCTCTGCTCTTTCCTGGCATCTCTAGGGTTTTACATCACTGAGAAGTCTGTCCCTCCACAGACAATGCACTTATTGAAGCAAAGCTCAATGCCGTCGCAGTGAGAACACTTCTAGCGGACAGCTTTGCATCATTGGCAGCCCTCATTGCGGACATGTGTCACAGACCACATGCTACCATGCACAGTTCTCTCTCTCTTTGTCCATAGGCATATGGCTGCCTTTATCTACGTGACACAACATACACATCTCCACAAATGTTGCTCTCAAGCTTTTGGCTCCTCGCCATCTACAGACCTTCACCTTCAAACGGTGGGCTGACCTTTCCAAAATCATGGTTGAAACCCCCTTTGCTCCTTCCACACCAGAAGCCACCATCACAACAGATGACTTCCTTGGGGATTTGGGAGCCCACTTGGATAGCCACACAGCTCGAGGTGTGGATGCCATGAGACACCATGATACATATAAATATGCTAGACTTGCTGGCAGTCTACGTACTGTTGCAGGCCTTCCTTAGTCAGTCCCTCCACATTCAGCTGCTCTCTGACAACATTGCAGTAGTGGTATACATCAACAAGCACAGTGGTGCCAAGACCCCATCCCTCTGCTCCAAGGTGGTTTGCCTTTTAGAACTGGTGCATCAAGAACCATGTGACACTTAAAGCTACACACATACCACCAGACTTCCCTGGCTGATGTGCTCAACAGGGCTTTCTACGTCAATCACAAGTGGGAGTCACACAATGCTGTGCTATGGTACCACTTATTGAAGTGGGACACCCCGTGATGGAATTCTTTGCCAATCACGAGAAACAAAAGCTGCCCCTCTATTGTTCCAGAAGAGCAGTATTTAAGAACTCTTGGGGCAATGCTCTCCTCCTCCCCTGGATAGGCAACTTCCACTATGCCTTTTCTGGCATGCTTCTTCTGCAAGTGCTATGCAAGATTTGCCGGGACAGGGCCACATTGGGTCTCATAGCCTCATCCTGGCTCTGTCAATTCTGGTTCATTGACCACATCAGACTCTCCACCCACACAACATTCAGCCTTTGCACACTCCTGGACCACACACAAGATTGGGGGACGAACCGGCCTCTTTTCACCTCACAGCCTGGTATGTGGATGGGGACTGAGGGTAAACTGGGCATGCTGATCCCCGGTACGATGAATCCTTACAGACCAGGAGAAAATCCCTTAGGGCCAGCTACTGGGCTAAGTGTAGGCACTTCACAATATGGGCTCGCCACTACCACCACCCACTGAGCACAGCATCTATTCCAATCATCCTCAACTACCTCCTCACTCTCAAAATGGGCCCAGCCCTCAGTTCTTTATGGGTGTACCTGGAAGCACTCAGTGCCTTCCCTCCCTCCTTTGGACAGTGCTTTGGTGTTTACTCACTCCACCACCATCCACTTCATGAAAGGTCTACTCAGCACCTTTCTATCCGTACTGAAGCCCACACCAATGTGCCCTTGTTCTCTCCATACTCATAAAACCATCCTTTGAGCATGGCCACCTCTTGATGAAAATGACATTCTTGGTAGCCATTATCTCAGCCAGATGGGTCAGTGAACTAGTGGCCATGGTGGTAGACTCCCATGCTCCCCCATGATATTCCACAGGATAAGATGTCCTTATAGCTATACCCGAAATTCCTTCTAAAAATGAGAGTGTAGTTCCTCCTAAATCAGTGCATCCAGCTGCCAGATTTGGGCACGTGGTGCATATGTGTACTGCATGAGTGGAATACAGCTAAGGAACACACATCTTAAAAGATCTCCAGTTACAGGTAAGTAACCTCCTCTTCTTCCTTAGCTTGGCCCTTTGTCTGCTCAATAGGGAGCTACCCAAGTTGCATATGGATAACCTAGGTTCATGCTTTACTGCAATTTCTTTATTAAGTGGAGCTGAAAGACATCTACCTTTGTGTAACTCTATCTAGCACACTGGTGCTTGCTACATTCTGTGAGACAGTTGTTTCCAATTCGCCACCCATCCTTGTGGGACATTCCTTTTCCTTCCATTTTTACAAAGATCCATGTAGATCTCTTTGCTAATGGTTACATCTGTATTTGGATGTTATCTTTAACCATGTCCCCTAGTCAACTCTCTAAGAAAAGTCCCCAGTGCTCACGGGAATCTGATCAGTTGTTGCAAGTCTTAGCAGTGAATGGTCCTAGACACCAGAATAATAAAAGTGTTTGTCTCCTGAGACAGGTTACCAGCTATACTGAGCTTTCTTCCCAGTTCTGACCTGGTCAAGTTTGTTCTTTGGCATGTTGGAGCCTGTGAGGATCTAATTCTCAGGTGTCACCTTCATCTCCAACAGCTGAAGTCTTTCCTTCTGTCCAAATGGCACTCTTCCCTTCCCTTAAGGAAATACTTCATTCCTTAGGAACTTCGGTTTGTCCTATTATAGCATTCCCATTTGCCTCACATATTATTGGAAGTCTCCTAACCAACTGTATATCCCCTCAAATGTGCTCAGCTTGGACTGGGGTACTTCTGTGGGTCAGTTCTACTGGAGATGTCTCTACTAGGTCCTTTTGCTTATACGTAGATCAATTAACCTTAGAAAACAAATATATGACCAAAAGAGTAATAGAATCATGATCTTTCCCTATATGTGTTTTATATAGCTTGTTTGTATCTACAGTTATCACATTTGCTTTTGTACACGTTTATTAAGATAAATTTCTAGTATACTTGAAATGTTTGCAGTTGCATATAAAAACAATGAACAAGTTACCCTATAGTTAAGGCTCATAATGTGCTTGGCCTAAAGCAGGGCTCGACAAAACCCGAATGCCAGGTCACCATGGTGCCCGGGAATTATACCCTAGCATCTAATTATACCCTAACATCTAATTAGCATCTAATAATACCCTAGCATCTAGCCACAGTACTAAAGGGGGCAGAATGCCACCTGGTGCCCCTCCCCCCATACTGATGCCTTCAGTGGTGCATGGCTTTTTTTTTGCAGCAGGGGGCTTCTTCTGCCACACAATGGCATTTCGGCTGCAGGGTCCATTGGAAGAGGTGGCAGTGGCAGGGCTTCTGCACCCTGGACAACCTCTGCTGCTTCTGCATTTGCAGTGGGTGATTTTTCAGCAGTGGAGGGAGGAGCTCTTCACCCCGCACTGCCACCAAAATTGGTGGGACTTCATTGGTGGGTGACCTGTTTAATGAGCTCCACACCTAAGTGCCTCAGTCTTTGGTCTATAGTGCATAGATGTTTGGCACATTTGTTGAGGCCTGGGCTGATGCATATTTCCCAGAAAGGCACCCAGTCTTTATATGAACATGTCAAGAGATGGAGAATCCACTCCTTCCTTTGGCAGTGACAGGGTTATTTGGCTCCAGTTGAGGTACATCTCAGATATGTATATACAGTAACAACATTAAATGTTTTGTGAGTTTCAGCAGTAATCACCATTTGTGTTATAGCTAGCTAAATTTTATTCAAACCATCAGATGATCTTGAGTCTGCCAAAGTGGAATAGAATAAGATCTCCTGAAACTTACTGCTTCCAGACTTGCTAGAAATAGGACTAGTCACAAATTCTTGACATTTTCAGCTAAAGGCAGAGATGCATAAAACTTTAGTTTTGTTTTTTAAGTAAAAATTCTTTACCTTCCCAAAAAGTTTAGCTTCAATACTGAGTGAAGAGCTTCCTTCAGTTTGCTTATTAAGACAGATTAGCTTAACCATCCCTAACTTATCCATATCCTACTGCCAACTCTAAAACAGTATAGAATAGTATTCATTAATGGCTGTGTTTTAATAAAATATACATCCAAATTGTGTAGAGATACGTAATTCATCAGGAGAGATGATCTTTGATAGATAAATGCACTGTGCAACATTGACTGTTCTATTTGCCTTGGCCTGCTAATTATTTCCCAGGACTTGAACATTGTTTTGAATTGCCATTCTAAAAAACAGCCTCACAGAAATTCTTCCTCCTCTTCCTCAATATAAATATTTGCCTTCCTGAGGCATGCGACTGACCAGACTCAATCCTGAATCTCTTCCAAAAGGGTAGTCTAAGTCAGCAAAACAAACAATGAGTCCTGTGGCACTTTTAAAGACTAACCAATTTATTTATCACATGAGCTTTCCTGAGAGAAAATTCCACTTTGTCAGACGCTTTGAAGACACTTCAAAGTGTCTGACGAAGTGGAATTTTCTCCCATGAAAGCTCATGTGATAAATAAATTGGCTAGTCTTTAAAAGTGCCACAGGACTCCTCATTTGTAGTCCTGAATCTGTAATAGTTTCTCTCTCTATAAATATGATGTGAATTTTAAGCCTTATTTTACTACTTTGCATGTCTGAAAAGAAAGCTTTGTACTATTGGAAAGAGGAGATTTTCAGCTTCCCTGAGACACCCAGAAGTTGTGCCCTTGTGGCACAGAAGTTGCTTCTAGCCTAGGAATTGCCTAACTTTTATTGAAATCAGTGAGAGCTAGGCCCAAATCCTTAAAGATATTCAGCTGCTTATGCCTCCTGCCTTCACAGGTGAAGAGCTACAAAAAATTCTCAGTTTTTTTACAAACTTTTGATGAAATAGTTTTTCAGTAACACACATGGCATATATAGAACAATGGTTATGTGGTGTAAAGTTTCTTTTGTACTCACTGAGGGGAACTTACTCACTTGTGAGTAATGCTGTAATCCAAACTCACTGTTTAATACACTATTGTGTATTTTTAATCTCTCTCTGTACATGTATATGGAAAGGTAGAGGTAACTAAATACTGTAGTGACAGGTGCTTTATAAATGCCTATCACCTGTTGAAACTTAAAATGGAAAGAAAAACTGTTATTTAAGTAAAATTAGCATGAAATGGTGGCATGTTAATGAAAGTGCTTATTATGTTCTTATTTTTGCAAGACTGATGATTTGGTAGCAAACAGCATATTTTAACAGCTGTATTTTGTTCAAAAGTATATTTGTGCAACAAGTACTCTTGTTCAGCTGATCAATGAGATATTTATGTGATAGTAACTACTATACTGGATTTGACCCCTGTCTACATCTAGTTCAAATCTTGTCCTTGGCAGTGACGAATAGTAAGTGCTTTGAGGAATGTGTAAGAACTTTCTATAACTGATAATTTTGAGGACCTTATCCACAGGAGATGTTCTGTCCTACCTCATGCCAACCACAACCCAGCTTATGTTCTAAAGTGGGTTTGTATCTAAGACTTCTTTTTCTTAAGTAAATCTAGTGTAACTGCTCTCTCTCATTAGTCTCCTAACTAAAATGAAGGTCCTTCAGTGCCTTATATATGTGAACTCCTCCTTTTACATTGCCATCTCATCCATATAGTGAGACCCTGAATTTTTTCTGTTAAACTGTCTCTCCTTGTGGCACAGAAGAATTTTAGAGAAAGCTACCATGGAAGCCTGGCTCAATGCCTTCCTCCTAATTAATTAGCTGAATGTGGGTTCCAAAAACCTACTCCTCCTGATGTCACTGGTACTTACACATATCATGATCACAGATTCCTCCCCAACTCTCACCAGAAACTCATCTAGATGTCTATCAACACATTTAGTTATCAACAGAAGCTATCTATATTACAACTACATCCTTATCTCTTGTGGGGCCTGACCAATTTAGTAGAAGGGATTCCCATGAAAAGGAGAACCCACTGTTTGAGATGGGAGGAGAAGTAATAAACTGGCATCCCCCATATTGAGCTGCACTCACTTAAGAATTTTTGTTAGACTAGACCTTCTGGGAAGTGTGGACCTATCTTGACTTTCATTTCATTAATGTCAGTGAACACTGGGTATAGTGTACATTTATGCAGCCTCCATGATGGCTTTTTGTGAATACTCACAGCAATTCAGTGCTGGCTTCTTTGCTAGCCTTGTCAACATGAGTATGTACGAACTGTAGAGCTGTCTAACCTCTGCAATCGTGATGAAGCAACTGCAAATTGGAAAAAAACCCTCTTTAGAATAATGAAGAAAATAAATTAATATATTTTCCTTGCCTGAAAGTGTTGACTGTTGAATTACTACATTGTTCATTCTGTCCAACCTTCTGGGTTCAAACTTGTCTATAAAACTCATTTAGAGTTGCTATGTCTGAGTGCTGTTGAAAATATGACTCCTTCAGGAGAAATAAGAAGTTTGCAAAATTACCGATGCCATTATTATTGTTAACACAGCATCACAGTTTATAACAAAATAATGTTCATATCACAGGAAGATAGGGAGTATGGTCCTGGAGGAGGAAGAATGGTTTAATGGACACAGAATTGAGAGTCAGATAGCCCTGAGCTCAATTCTCATGCCTGTTACCATAGGTAAGCCACATCATCTATTTTTTTTGTTTGTGTTTTGCTTTATTTCCATAGATCTAAAATGGGAATAATACTTTCCAACCTCCCAGTGGTGCTGGAAGAACAATATCCATCAATGATGATGAGACACTCATATGGTGGTGATGAGGGCTCTGTAAGTACCTAGTTAGATAGTACCTTAACTCATAGCTGGAAACCACCTTTGAAAATGAACCCTTCTACTCTATGACTTTGCACTATTGAAAAAACTGCAGAATTAGAGAAAAGCATGAACATGAGCAGTGCAGTCAATGGAATTAGTAATGCAGTTAGCAACTTATGCCATTTGTGCTACTAGATAAGATTTAAAAAAAAAAAAAAAAAAAAAAAGATAATACATTCAATATATGGGAAGCTAATTATACCAAGTTCCAAAGGGGTAGCCATCTTAGTCTAGTTAGTCTAGACTCCTTGTTTGTTTTTATTATACCAAGTTCTTTAAACAGATGCAAAATAATAACTACCGCCAATTTAGCAATTATTTTGAAGACTGAGAAAATTAGAAGCATTATCAGATAGACCACAAAGTCTGCCAAAAATGAAATAGTATTCAGTAGTAAAATGAGTGTATATTTCTTTTTGTGTAGAAGAGCTAGAGGGAAAATTACTTTATAACATCAATAACTGCAATATGGCCTTTGCCTTCTGCTTAAATCCATGGTCTTGATATTTAGCTGCCTGCAACTTCATGGTTATACCTGGGGCTCAAACAGGAAAATAAAAGTAATAGTTCTGAAAACTGAGATTCTGCAGCACACTTGAAAGAGATGGGCTTCCACTGCATTTGTCCCCAGTTTAAATCCCCATTAAACCTCTATTTTATCTGTGGCTATACTGAACTTTTTCTGTTTTAGACTTACTGTGAACTGCATACGTTCATGGTATTAGATTGCAAGACACACATAAGTCTACAAGTCAATGCAGCCAACTAGCATAAACCTTTTGCTTTGGAAAATAAGTGCAAAAAGCACTTCATACCATCAGTTGCCATTTTTCGTGATTGCCCTGATGTTGTAGTTAATCTGAATCCAGCTGGAAGTGTTTCTGAGGAGCCAGGCATCATGCTGATTCCATGGACCTCACGTGGAGGAAATTGTCTTCGCCAGGAAGGACCACGTCTGAAGTTCTTGTCATCGCTCTGTCAATACAAATGTTTGTGTTTGATAAAACTACATTAAATTCATGATTTGTTATCTGAATGGTTGCTTCAGCTCCAGCTGTTAAGTTTATTTTCTAGGAAAGAGAGTACTACATGTTTCATTTCATCCAATAAGAATAAAGTGTATTTGATTCATTCTTATAAGAGCAACTGCTTTAGAAACTAGGAAATACTAGAGCAGAGGGGTTTTTCTTAAATCTTTTGCAAGACTCACTGTCAGGTTTTGTCTGCTGACATAGAATTTTCTGAAAAATCCAGAAGGTATAAAGTATCTCTACTATGAGCTGTATTGAATTTAAAGATAGGCAATAAAGCAGCATATGCTCAAATGACGAGGAACAAAAGATAAAATACGATAGTCAAACTGGCTGTTTGGATTTCAAAGCTGTGGTCAGTTCAATTTCATGTCTGATTTTCCTGTTTAGGTTTGGAATCATGTACATATATACTTTTGTCAACACGCATTCAAGTCAATTGTCATATACTAGAATTTAGTTATTATTTTAAAACTTTTACAGGCAAATATGTAACATGTTTGTATCATGGTACAAATCTGTACCATGCAGAAAATTGTTGCTAAAAATACTGATTCTGATATGTGAAAAACTAATAAATGGTGTCTGTTCTTCTCTAGATAAATCGGTGCCAATCTGCATTAATGTTAATGAAAGCAATTTATGTGTATCTAGAGGGAGATATATTCCTAGCAACTCAGCAATTTATAAACCATTTATCAAATTTTAGTATATGGTTCCTGAATAGACTAATATCGGGTAAAAAACTGGTGAAGTCCAGTTCTAAACAAGTTCAAGTATCAGTATTTTCTCACAATCTGCTTTAAGGAACAAAGTATGGTTCTGAAAGTATTTTTCATACATCCTACTTCTTTTATTCTATCAAATAATGCTGTGTTATGTCTTCTCTGATCAAAGGCAAAAATCTGCCAATCATAGGCTATGTCTACACTTGCAAGTTAGTTCGAATTAAGGAAGCTTAATTCAAACTAACTTAAGCCTTGGCCACACTAGGCTTTCATTAGTTAGAATTAAGGGTTTCCTTAATTCGAACTAATAAATTAGATTATACCTTTCGAACTAATCTTTAATTTGAACTAGTTAGTTCGAATTAAGTCAATGTGGCCATGTTAGTTCGAACTAACCAGCACATTGAGCTTAATGCTACTGACTAATTCGAACTAAGCAAGAGCCATGTATGGCACTTGCTTAGTTTGAACTAAAATTCCAGTGGGGCCATGCTAGTTTGAATTAAGTTAATTCGAACTAACTAAAATTATTTCAAATTAGTTAATTTGAATTAACTAATTCAAACTAACTTTGGTAAGTGTAGACATAGCCATAGATGGTATATAACCCCTTACCCCAGCCACTTCCATCCAATGCTTTGCCTCATACATGGGGCACCAGCTCCTTTAATCCTTCTGATTGTGTCATCTTAGCTTTGCTCTGCTCCAGCAAGAAAAATAGCTGAAGTAAACACTAAGACTTTAATATCTCTCTTTCTCAAATCTCCATCTTTAAAATAACCTTCCTATCTTATAGGACCATTGTGAAGATAAACACATTAATGTGTGAGGTATGCACCTACTATGGTGAAAAATGTCATAGGAGAAGCCTAAGAGGAAATTAATGATTTCCTGTTTAATGGATGGTGTGCAGTGTGACTATGGGACAATGATGATGAAATGAAATATTGAACTGCTGCCTTATTCGTTAAGTGTTGTGCAGCCTGAAGCAAGAGTCCTGGGGAAAATATAGAATGTGGTCACATGAGTAACTTTCTTAAGGCATATACACAAGAAGGAATAGTAAGATTGCACAGGCAACTTTAATTCTGGCATTTCCTAATTTTTGACTCTGTGTCCCCTCTTGAACATACAGGGTGTGACTTTTAGGGTGTGTGGGGTTTTTTGTTGTATGTGTATTAAATTACTTACTTCATCAAGTCGTCTCTCAGTTCCTAGTGCTAACAGATTGTTGTATTCTCTCTCCAGGATTTGCCGTGCCTATACATAACAAATTAAATTGTTAAAATAATTGAAAAGGAATACAAATAAAATCCAGACAAACTAAAAGTCATGAAAGGACTTGCCTGGGTGTTCTGTGTTGGAATCTGTAATAATAAAGCTAAACTGCTGTAATCAAAGTTTTCATCCAGGGCTATAAGTGATCCATGTACACCACTTTCTAAGACATTATTTGCATATTCTCGTAATCCAATAGCTTGTATCCAGCGTATGACTCGATCATTGCTCCAGACCAACACATCTACAAATACACACAATGTGGAAACAGTTCATTTTTAATTGAACTTTCATAAGCACACAGATACATATATCTATATGGTAGCTGACTTTCCATACAAGGTATGTTAATACATGATTAAAATAATCTCAGTGGTTTCGTTGTTGATACAGAGTTGAGAAAGTTGATTGCCTGTGCCTCCATGCCCACTTGTTATTTAAACATACCAAAAGACAACCCTCAGCAAGCACAGCAGTGTCAGCAAAGGACTTTATAATTTTCAGGGAAGATTTTATTGTTTCCCGGGAAGATTTTATTGTTTCCCGGGAGAAAAGGAATCACCTCCCTAAGGGTCAACTGGAGGGAAGGGTGAGGTGGGATTAGTTAAACATCAGCTGCACTGATATTTTATAAAGCAAGACCTATATATCAAAATCTATAGGGTTTTTTTTTAAACGTGCTAGAGCCTTAAAAAACCCCATTGTGTTGACATTTTTATTAATCAGGTCTTCTCATTTCTGAAAGCTGTTCTATTAAGACTCATGCTCATTAAAAAGACATGGACAAGTAAAAGAGAGATGAGGTCTTGTTTGAGGACTGAATTGTAAAAAAAACTCCACAAAAAGATATTTGTAGCACATTCTTAGTATTTGTTATCTTACTTGCATGTGTGATGTTTGGCATCTCTAATCAAACACAAGTCAAAGATTGCTTTTTAATGATCTCCTTAACATCTTAAGTCCCAAGTGGAAAAACCATGAGCCACTAACATCAAACAGCAATAAAGTTTATTTAAATGGAAGCATAAAGACCATATTTCTTCCTTTGCTCCTGCCTCTGTCTGCTGCAACACAAGCATAAGGAGGCTGAAAATTGTTATCTTTCCAGTTGGAATTCTGTGAGAAGAAGCCATCATCTGGTGGAGAGCCTGTGTAATTGTTTCCTAAGCTACCCATTCTGCAGTCCCTGACACAGGGAGTGTTCCAGGGTTTGTGAGGCGAAGTGACTGAAACACAGTGTGTTCCAGCCATCCTTAGCTGCAAAAGTCTTACTGGGGAGTGGGGGGAGGTAGGAGGGTGTGTCCTATCAACACAGGTTGGAACCACCTGAGACTGCTGTAACCTATGATGGGGCCAGGGCTAGCACAGAACCAGCACCAGTAACCAGTTACTCAGTGTTCTTCTGTAGGTATACCCAGCAAACACCAGACACAGCAGAGAATTTGACTCAAGTCAGTGTCTGCATCTACACTGGTAAATTAAGTCGACTTAAGCTTGCTTAAATCAACTTAATTTACCCTGCATCTACACTACAGTTTGCTTAAGTTGACTTAAGCAGCTTGCTTAAGTCGACCTAAGGAAAATAAAGTCGACTTAATTAAAATTAAATCAACTTTATTAAACCTCCTTTCCACTAACCCTAAGGCTGAAGTCGACTCCCTAGAGTCAACTTAAGCCAGTGTGGCCGTGGGGTAGCCCTAAGTCGACTGGGGAAATCCTCAGACAGTTGGACTTGCCAGTTTTATGCCCAGTTTCTACTGTCAGACTGTTGCAAAGGCCCTGTAGTGGGATCTGTGCCAGAGTACCTGCCCCAAAGAACTTAGAATCCAATTTGGCTAAAATACATACATACCAACACGTACATGCAGCAACCATTCAGGAATGTGTCCTGAGTTAGCAATGTACTTAAGCATGTGCTTACTTTTAAGTGGGAAGACTAGGAATAAAATAATCACACTGATAAGGCTACCACTGAGTGCACGAAATCGGAGGGGGGCAGGGCAAGGAGTGAAACTGGGAGGGAAGCATGACTGCTGCATTCCAGACAGGGCCACCCGCTGGACTCATGTGGTGGGACTTGGGAGAGAGGTGGGGCTGGGAAGGGGGAGTGGACACCATGCTCCAGCCAGGGCGCCACTGGCCCCAAATGGTGTGAGGGGGTGGCACCAGAGGAGCATCTGCTGCACACTCAGCAGGCCTAGCTAGAAGGCCTGATGAAAAGGTCTTACAGTAGGCTGTAGAAAGATTTTTGTTGTTGGGTTTTTTTTTTGTTTTGTTTTTTTTCAGGAAGACCATCCCAGCACTCCTTGAGTGCATCAGCCACTCTGACATTTGCCAGAACTGCCAGATGGCCAGTCCCCCTTTGACTGTAAGCGAATGCTTAAGTCCTTTGTTGAATAGGCATAGACTCATGTGTGCTTAAAAACTAAGCACATGATTAAATACTTGGAAGCCTTACAAAAAAAACAAAAAACAAACAAACAAACAACCCAGTACCCATTTGCTGAAACTGTTACCTTTTATTTCATGCTGACTCACTTCTCTTCTTCTTTCCAGTTCTTTTCTGTCATAATTCAATCTCTTTAAGCACATGATTCCATATTGCAAACTTGTTCTGTTATTTAAAAGAAAAACATTTACATAATAACATAAGCTATTTAGAAATCAAATAACATTGGGGATGTGAACATATCGGAAATATATGTAAGAGAGCTCAGCTCATGCATCAAAACATAGGGGACAAAGAGCCCAAAAACAAGAGACTAAAAAATGAAATGGACTCAAACTCAAATGAATGGGTTTAAATAAGTTAGTGAGCATAAAAACGTTTAACATTAAAAATGTGTCCAAAACAGGCCAACAAACTATGTGAATTGTGCTTAAATGGTCTATTGCATGGGGACCAATGCAGGAAGAGGTATTTATTGTCAAATCAGACAGTAAAGAATGCATCTTTGCAGGACTGCCAACTGCCTTTGGTAATGAACCTTCTGCCCGCTTGTGTTTCCCACTGCATTCTGAAGTAGCTTAAACATTTTCATAGTCCTTGTCTACCATCTTCCGATGCTGTGCCTTTTAATATTTTATTTTAATATATGTACGTTACAGTTACATTTAAGTATTAAGGCTACCGTGTGCATCATGGAATTGTAACCTCTTAGTTATGGAGTAAGTAATCACACTTACGATTGCTATGTCAAAAGGAACCTCTCTCTTTTTCACATAGCTTGTTGGTGTTGACTGTTTATATTTCCATGTGGTGGTCCAAAGTTGGAACAATATTTTTTTAAAAAAGGATTACTATCTTATCCTGCACAAAACATAGTATTACATCCGTGTGTTCATTCTGAGTGGCCTTTGTACAAAACATACCGATGGAAGCTATCCACCATTTTTAAATGCACCCGGAGATCTTTCTTCGTCAGATGATCTAACATCCTTGCGTCTACCAGGCACTCCATAAAGTAACTTCGGTACTGAGGTAAACCCAGACTGGGGAGCCATTCATTACCAATCCATTCATGGTTCATATCACCATAAGCAAGTGTCTACAGAAAAACAGGAGACTTCACTTTTTAACCTACTTGGGTACGTGCCACAGAATGACAGCAGATGATATGCTGTGCCATTTATAGTATAGTAGGAGTTCACTGTCCAGGAAACACAGCTTTTTGTAGCAATTCTGACAATACTACCATTTGGATGTCAAATATGCAAATAAAGCACTTAGCTCTCTGTACCATAAAATATTTTTATTAAATACAAATATGATCACTCTGTAACATGTCTACCGTCTTTTCAAAATGGATTGCTGTACTAAGAAATAATTCATCTGAAAATTCGCATTATAGCAAAATCAAGAAAATCAGACATATAGATTGAGGGAAATTGTTTAGAAGCCCCTCTGTAAGGTATGAGTACAATTCCACAGAATTTCAAAGGGATTTCTTCTAATGCACCTACTTTATTTTGAAAAGCCTTCCTTGTATTAACACAAGTGATAAAACAAACCTTTAGGGTGAAATCCAGCCCAGGTTAAAGTGAGAGGAAATTCTGTCATTGTTCAATGGGGTCAGGATTTAACCCAAAGGTTTTACACAACTTATTCTACCATATCATTAGTGTTACACATTTTAGTCCCTCTGAAACAGTGATAATTTGTAGTTGGTTGTTAGCCAAATCTCTGCTTCTTGCACCAGTAACAGCAGGTAACCGGATGCATGCCACTAACAATATGTGTTAAAGACAACAGAGTCTTGTGGCACTTTTAAAGACTAACAGATTTATTAATCGCATTTTAAAAGTGCCACAAGACTCTGTTGTCTTTCTACAATAGACTAACACGGCTACCCCTTTGGAATATGTGTTAAAGTGTGACCAGCGCAAAACGAAGTGCAACTTGAGGAACTGTCAATATGTGAATCCTTGCAGAGAAAAAACAATCTTTTGAGAATTCAAAAAAACACTGCAATTCAGGAATCCTTTCTGGGTTGTGAGATTTTAGTAGAAAACAATAGTGAGTATGGGGTAAATGCATGCCCAACTGCTTTTGTCTGGTGTATCTGTATGTCATCTATATTTTAGGAAGAGAGAGATTCTGCCTTCACTAATGCTCTGTGCAATCCTATTGAAATTAACTTAAAAGTTGCAGGAGACTCTTGTTTTATTTATTTTTTAGAATCTATCACTTCTCACACTAAAACACAATTTGTGACCATTCTTTGTTATGATAATAGTTTCTTGTCTTAGATGGTAACAAACTCTTTGGAGCAGAAACTGTCTTTTAGTTATGTGTGCACAGTGTAGAACAAAACAGAACCCTGATCTCTGACTGACACTGTTGTATATTTTAGTGTCTCACCTAATGACCTAGGTTGCCATAGCAACCCAGCTCACTTGTTGTCCTAGTAATAGAGTTAGACTATTACGGGTTAGCTCAGCCAGTCCTGGTTGGTTTTAGTGCTTTGTTAAATAAATGAGACTTCAACATGGATTAGCTCGCACTCTATATTTCCTGCTGATCTCTTCCTTAATAGAAGCTGTTCCAAAGATTCAACATAACAGGCACTTCTAGTCACTATTGCAATATAAATAAATAATAAATCAATCATTTGGTGTTGTGAAGAGCAGAATTGGGCCTACAGGAGCCTACTACAAGAACTATAATTTGGAAAAAATAATTCTCACAGTTGTTCCTTATTAGCAATATTACTGTTACAGCTAACAGAGGGCTATGGATAAAATTGAATTTGAGGAAAGAGATGTTAAAAGCTTCATTCTTTCAGATACTGAAATGATATTTTGGCTAATTTTGAACAGAGAGAAAAGTGATGTTTACATACGTATGAAAGGATGAAACTGCATGTCTTTTACAGTTAAATAATCAGTATACAAGTATGCATTCATATTGTTTCATTTTGTTGTGCTCCAATTGTTTTGGAAATAGATGTTGGTTCTCAGAACTGGAAACTATACCCAGGAAGAAAAAAACCCCAACAAAATATGTCTCTTTGGTACCGCTTATAAAATACCTGCAACGGATAATCCCAATAAACTTAATTAGTAATGAATATACAATTAAGCAGTTTAACATTCATGTACATTAAAATGATGTGGCGCAAATCTGAATTCTAACAAATACAGCTGTAGAAATGATTTATTTTATTGCTTCCATTATCGATGTGCTTGGCAGCTAGTTGTGAACTGCGCATTCTAATGGCATTTTTTCCATCAGCGTGAAAGTGATTAGTTTAAAATGCCAGGTGTTTTCATCCTTAAGAAAAACTGCAAACTACCAAGATGAGTGAACTTTTGATGTTAATATCAAATCAGTATAATAATATCAACGGCCAGATGATGTTACATTTTGTGCTCAGTGGGCGGTGTAATTATAAACGTTGAAACCCAATTTTAGCTTCATTCAAGTGAGGAATAGCCAAAGAAATATTTGTTTCTAAAAATGAGTCTAATGTACATAAAGTAAACACACAAAAACAAATGCTAATGTTCAGTAGGAACATTGTGTTTCTTGCTATCACACAATATACATATTACTTTTATATATAAAGTCTTTCCTTAGATGCTTTCATATGACAGTGACAGCAATACTTTGCTGTCACCCTCTGGATGATTTCTCCATTGAAAGTCATAGATTTATATGAACCAAATATAAATATTTCCTTTGCCTCATGCTGCTTTATTTACACCACCTTGGAAAAAATTAATTGAATTTCATGTACATCTAAAGAGATTGCTCTTTGAAATGTAAAATATAATGAAGGGAGTGTCCATGCTGAGCTGGTTCAGGGAAGCTGCATATTCACCTCTGGTGTAGAGGTCTGGTACAAACCCTCTGGCTCACTGTGGGGGAGCAGACAGAGCATCCATATTGTGGGTTGTCTTTTCATCTCTTGTGTAACATGAAGAAAAGGCTCTGTGCTGCCCCCAAAGGGCTAGTATGAAAAAGAGTGGGCCGGAGGTAGTTGCTTGGAATCAAAAACATATGTGTACTCTGTGTACCTTGGGACGGGGGGGGGAAGAGAATGTTGAATTAGCACCTGTCAGTTACCATCAAAGAAAAACCCATATTTAATTAAATAGCAAGAGGAGTTAGGATCACATTTGCTTTAACACTTGAACTCGGGACAGTGAGAGCCTAATTAGCATTCAAAAACATTTTGAACAAGGAAGCTAATCCTTTTGGCATATGGAGAGAATGCTAATATAACTTTAGGTTAAGAAGACAATGGGAGACTTGAACAGTTAAAGACATGCAAAAAGACTTCCTACGCAAGTTGTAAACAGATAAAATTATGGGATCATCAAGGGCTTGTCCTTACTACAATTTTGTTTTGTTCTTTTTAACCTTGAGTCCTCCGCTCATCAATAAGGCTAATTGTAAACCATACATTTTGTAGGCTGGAATAAATATTTGGGAAATGTCCAGAGAAGCCTTTATCGAGGTGTTAACTACCTGGAGTTAATTGGCAAACAATTAATGGATGTTACATTATAGAGCAGAGACTGGTGATAATTTCAAAACCATGGTCATGAGCAGTTTTCATTGTCAAGTTGTTGATCATGGCTTGAATTTGGGAGGGGATATATGGCAATACAAAACACACACAGCTTTCCAGAGCTGCCATCTTATTTTCCAGCGTCTCGGCTTCTTTTTAAGAATCTCTCTAGCTCTCTTACAGTTATGAAGAAAACCTCCAAAATGTAACCCAAGTGTAACTGATCTATCAAAGTCTGCCTGACTCTGCATTCAGCCTGGAACAATAGATCTGAACTATGACATTCATTTCAATGGGGATGACAATTCAGCTAATAATTGAAATGTCGCTTTTGTTAACAATTTCTCTGTATATTATGTGTAAGAAAGAAGGACTAGCATATTAGGAAGATTATGGCATCTCAAGTGAGTAGAGCTCAGCCTGTGACCATAGTTTTGGAAAAAAGTTTGCTCCTTAAAACTAATAGGTATTACAGATGAAATGATAATGCAGGGATGATGCCTAATGATCAGAGTGAGCTGAGTATATCTAATGGGCTGTGTTAGATAATGAAGGAAAGAGGAAGGCCAAAATGGAGAGACAGACCTCATAGCAGCTGGACAGACAGAAGTCTAATAATATAATACTTGATTCTCTGACCTATCTGAAACCAGTGGTTTGTCCCTTAACTAGTCAAGGCTGCTTGTAGATTTAAATCTATGAATTTTCTCTTTATGTTCTAATAAACTTTCTAATAAAGTCCTGTTTTTGTTTGATTGTGATGAATTTCCATATAGGAATCAGGTAAACATACTGCAGCCAGGCCTTTGGAGTTAGCTAAAAGTGGGTCCAGTTCTATTCAATCTCTTTATAAATGATTTATATAATGATATAGACTACAGAACACACTTTTAAAGCTTGTATGCGATACAAAGCTGGGAGAGGTTGCAAGTGCTTTGGAGTACAGGATTAGAATTCAAAATGATCTTGCCAAACTGGAGAAATGGTCTGAAATAAATAGGATGAAATTCAATAAGGATAAATGCAAATTTCCTAATGATATGGGTAGTTAAGCACTAGAACAAATTACCTAGGGAGGCTGCAGAATCACTGTCACTAAGAGAAGGATAGACAAACACCTGTCAGGGATCATTTAGATAATACTTCGTCCTTATTCAGTGCAGTGGACTAGATAACCTTTTGAGGTCCCTTCCAGTCCTACAACACTGTGATCTATGATTTAAAAGGCATCAGTAGATTTGGTGTGGTTTTCAAAGAAAATCATCATCATCATCATCGAAACAGTGCCATATTTTGAAAAGCGTCAACATTAATTGTTCAGCTCCAAGAATTAGCACAATTGCCTTGATAGCTGTGTGTCATCTCAGCACGCTGCACTTTGGGTTATCAGATGAAGCTAGTCTGCTGTGACATTGTTGATCCTAAACACAATTTTTAAAGAGTATTATTTTTAGTAGTTCTTGAGCATTCAGCCTTTAGTGTAATTAATTCGGGCTTTCAGCTTCTATATGTGAAGTACATGATGACTGTAGCCTTTGTAGGCAGAGCATGTGAGGCCCAGATTTTTACAGCTATTTAGGCACTTAACTCCCATTGAAATCAAATGCTCTTAAATACCTTTAAAAATCTGATCTATTTTGTAAATGACACATACAAAGAGCCTTCAAAAATGTATAAAAAGAAACCCAAATGTGAACACACTTAATTGTGTGTGAACACACTGCTGCACATATAAATGATGATCCATGTATGAACCAACCACAAGATGGTACCAGGATGTCTGAAGGAGCTTCTCCCAGCTGAACTATCCTCCTTTCTCCCCCACATTCCCCTCTTCTGCTTGTTTCTTCATGAAGGAGGAGCACACCATCTCTTTGACATGAATGGCCTTCCAAAGACAGAGAGGTATTCCAGAACAGAAAAGTCTGTTGCTGATGCTGACACGGGTTGAAAGACATTGACAGTTGGAGCAGGGATAATGCTTGCATTGTTTACAACAGTCTGATATTAATATCCCATCTGGATAAGCAGCACATAAACTTACGTTTACTGTGACATAATTACCCCCAATTTAGGTATGTATTTAGAAAAGGTATCTGCAGGATACTGCAGAAAGGAGATAAGGCATGCTGGACCTTACTATTGAGTTCCTGTACAACACCCTGCCTCCATGAGCAAACATGTTTCTAGCCACTACCAGGATGGGTTGAGAAGTGGATCTTGCTGGCATCGAAATCATGTAGCAGATGCCCTCATTTTTTATGAGCATTGGGGACTGTATCAAGGCACATATGGCCCCTGCCATTAATCTGCTTATTATTGTGTTGTGTTTTACTTCCTCATCATCCAGGAGGCCTAACGAAATCATACCAGTGCACATAATAGATGTATATAGATGAGTATAAAAGATCACAGAAATCTATCTAAAGAAAAGAATTTGCTGCAAAGGTTATTTATGCTTCATGTACAAACCTGTGTAGAAAAGATTTTCTTTGAATTAAAAAAATATATAAGATATTCATTATATTTAAATTACTAAGATGAAATTGCAGTATTAGACTCTTATACAACTACTGATATAATATTACAAGGTTTTCTATTTCAGTGTTAATTAAATTATTATTAGTCTTCCATCCCAAAAGTATAAAATGCAAAAGATTCATACCTGAGCCCAGCTGCCTTCCTCAGACTCTTTCTGTATTATCGGCAGGCAGCCATTAGTAAAGCAGGTACAAAATACAACAAACACAAGTCAAGAAGCAAAAGATGATTATAATGCAAATGTTAATTCTCCTAGTACAAAGTGAAATGTACAAATAAATATACCGATAATGCATTTGACCTAGTGCAGGGGTTGGCAACCCAAAAGATAAGAAGAGCCATTTTTAAAAATTCCTTCCATAACCAAGTGTTTTGAGAGCCGCAATGGGTAGCCTCCTGGTTAAGAAACTGAATAATAGAACAGATATGCATATTGATTTTTAACAACAAAAAACAATGTTTAATGATGTTAATAAACAATTTACATATAAACATTTTAACGGTGGAAGGAAAGGAAGAAGGAAGGAAGGAAGGCAGAGAAGGAAAGGAAGGAAGGAAAGAAAAAAGAAATAAGGAAGGAAGGGAGAAAGGAAGGAAGAGAAAAGAAAAAAAGACAAAGAAAGAAAAAAGAAGGAAGGCAGAGAAAGAAAGGAAGGAAGGAAAGAAAAAAGAAATAAGGAAGGAAGGGAGAAAGGAAGGAAGAGAAAGAAAAAGAAAAAAGAAGGAAGGAAGAGAAAAAGAAAAGAAGGAAGAGAAGGAAAGAAAAAAGAGGGAAAGGAGAAAGAAGGAAAAGAGAAAGGAAGCAAAGAGAGAAGAAGGAAGGAAGAGAAAGCAGGAAAAAAAGGAAGGAAGCAAAGAGAGAAGAAGGAAGGAAGAGAAAGAAGCAAGAAAAGGAAGGAAGAAAAGAGAGAAGAAAGAAGAAAGAAAAAGGAAGAAGAAAAAGAAGAAAAAGGCACAGGACAGCCCCAGCTCGGGCGATGGCGGGGGCTGCTGGGTGTCCCTCTAAGCTGCGCGGCCGCGTACCCATGCAACTTACAGGGAACATAGCATGGGGGTGCGGGTCAGGCTGGAGAAGAGAAGAGACAGGCTCGGGCTGGAGAAGGAGAGAGGCAAAGGTCGGGCT
>ML685831.1:6089144-6157929 GCA_007922175.1 Pelusios castaneus
GAGACCGGCTCGGGCTGGAGAAGGGAAGAGACCGGCTCGGGCTGGAGAAGGAGAGAGGCACAGGTCGGGCTGGAGAAGGGAAGAGACCAGCTCGGGCTGGAGAAGGGAAGAGGCGCGGATCGGGTTAGAGAAGGAGAGGTGTGGGTCAGGCTGGAGAAGGGAAGAGGCGCGGGGAGAGGCTTGACTCAGAACCAAGGGGGCCTGGGAGTCGCGGCCAGAACTCCAGAGCTACTTCACACCTGGCTCCCTGGAGGGGATTGCCAGGGAGCCACAAGGGGGCAGACAAAGAGCTGCATGCGGCTCTCGGAGCCACTGTTGCCGACCCCCGACCTAGTGTCAATGGCAAATGGCTTAGCTAAACTACCAAAACTGACACCATTATAATTAAGGCTCAGTAAAAAATTTCTTAGTGCTGAAAATTCCAGCAAAATATTAAAGATATTGAATTTTTTCACAGTTTTGTGAAATTTTACAAGCTCATATCAAATGCCCAGGGTGGTTTTCACAAAAGCAGGTATTACTCCAAATTTGGCCATTTTGTCTCAAAATTTTGTAAATGAGGGGAAACACACTGTTTTGTCCAGCCAAGTCTCAAATCATTCATTGTGTATATTAAAGCTGTGTTTACAGGCAGAACGGTTAAAATTTTGCACTGATTCACACCTGTGAATACATATACATCTCTTCTGTTTGACATGCACGTACTCAAAGGGAAAACTAACAGTGTCAATCAATTCTATCAACAGTAACATTTTATACAACAGATTGCAATGCGCTTTCATCTATCAAAAGTATATTGTTTTCGCCTGGTCAGTTTCCCAGGCTAGATCTGTGGCTAGATCTGTTGATTGGTGCTCAAGGTGTTACTGTGTTATTGTTTTCTTTACGAATACTGATGAGGTTGAGAAGCATCTCAGTTGTAAAAATAATCAGTAAGGAAATTACTCCATGAAATTTATAGTGAATATGTAAAACAATATAGCAAATTTGAACTAATAATAAATCCATCTTTGCTGCCTTAAAATGTAGATTTAACATGTCTACTACTATTTATGGCCAGGGCCAACCATAAATTACTATGAACTGAGAATATACATTTTTTTTTAGGGTTAGTTAATTGCTTACAAGCATGTTCTCATGCTGATATAGAAAAATCTTACTTTGGGAAACAAAAATATAATTCTAACCTGAGGGTTTGGGGAATGAAAAAAATCAGAGGCATTAAATGGGGGATATATAGAGACACATGTTTTAAGTCTCTACTAAAATCAGTGAGACATTGGCCAAAAAAACAATTAAAAAAAAATCAATGGCACAGTATCATTCTAAGTCCCCAAAATGTGAACAATTTTGGTCCCAAAAGAGAGAATTGTGACTAAAACATTTTGTCCTGATTACATACTGTTTAGGCTTCCTCTAGATTAACAGCTCTCAGGGGCATCATCACTGCAAGCTTCTATTTAAAGTGACACAGGGAAGGAGATTTTAGGAGCAGGTGCAGTGCTGAACTGTTATAAATTCCTTTTTAACAGACTAGATTTCAAATTGATAGTGTTCCTTTATATTAAATACTCTTTCTTCATATTCAACACAATGTGACATACAAATTAATGTTTCAGAAGATGGAACTATGGCTGTATAGTGAAACTTCATTACTGTGTGCAAGTTAATACAGTCTCTGTGACTAATATGTTTGGTATTTTATTTTTTTAGGGAGCTGTTATGTTTTTACATTCAGTTTCAGCACTGCTTTTACCTTTCTAATTGTATAATTGAGAAACAGCCACTATTTGATCTGACAGTTGTATACAGCTAGAAACACTTCAGTTGTGTTCTTGGTATTAAAATAAATATCACTGTTGTTGTTCAAATAAAATTAGAAAGACTAACCGTTTTGGCTGAAGCTGCAAGATTTTCCATTTCTTCATGGGTCACCCAAACATTGCCTGAGGGCTGTTAACATGGCCCACAGGGAAGCAGGTAGAATCCACATTAGGTAAGCAGTGTTAAAGAAGAAAGGCAGCACCACTGTAAGTTAACAGCGTATAGCATCATAATCAGCACAACCATGTTCTTGCCTCAATTGAACTGCAACTAGAGAGAACTTTAGACAACTTGCTTTACATCTTGCTTCACTAAGATGTGAACAGATGATTGTTTATTAACTAGAAGTAGTTGATGAAATGTTTTACTCCTAATGGGCTGGAAATTCTCTGACTACCATAAAAAGGGAAGAATACAGTAAAAACAAGTATATCACCCAAAGGTCGGACATAGCTTTTATGTGGTAACTGAATCCTGAGGAGAGCTCTCAATCAGTGAAGAATTCACAGCCTAAAAGTTCTACACATTTTCTGTACTTCAATTGTAATATAACAGAAGACTCCTTTCCCCATAGTACTGTAAGCCAAACATTCTTGATTAATTTCTTTTTAAAATGTTCTTTCCCTACCCCTTGTTCCATTGTTTTTAATAAGGGTTAGATTTTGATTTGCCCCAGTGTGACCAGGCCAGGACATATGGAGGTGCAAGAGCTGACTAAGAACACCAGGCAAAGGCTGCAATAAATTATCTTTGTTCTGGAGAAAGAGAGAGGACAGGTGACTTATGACTCACAGTACAGCTGCATGATACCAATCACTCAGGGCTAAGTGCAAAAAGCACAATCCAGTCCCAGATTTGTACCTTGAATATGTGACATCTCATGCAGTAAATCTCCATGATTTTCTTGTGCTACGAATGGAACTAAATGCAAATGTCTGCTTTTGTTTAACCAGAACAAAGTTGTCAAAATTGTAGTGCTCTATTCATATGAAACATCTTTCTTTGTGGATCAGTAGTACTCTGGCAACAATATATATATATGAGGGATGTTGGGTGTGGGTGTTTTTGTAACTATAGCTCTCAGGGCCTAAATTGATTTGAAAATAGTACTTAGGTGTGCTTGAAAATTTACCCTAAGTCATTGTTGTTTTTTGCTGTTGTCTTCAGTAAGAGCAAGATTCATCCTTGAATGAGGAAAGCCACCAGATTTTGAGTACATATGCCAGATTCTTAAGGCCAGATTAATGATAGCAATACCTTGTGTAGTACTACTTTGAGGAGGAGTATTTTGAGTAGTAGAAATCAGTTCAATTTAGGGAAAAAGTCCTCCTCAAAGTAAGAGTAACAGATGTTGGCACTTCCGAGTTACTGAAACAGCAGACATGTTTTGATTGCATACATAAAGCTTAAATAAATACATAAAGATGTTTAAAAATAGATTATAGGGCTCAAAAACCACCATGGTAGACACACAATAGATAAACTGATTATGCAAAGTTGTACTTGACATAGTGAAAGCACAAATGTGAGCAGTGTTGTGAAGAGTCTTATGGGCACTTGATTATGGAGCAACTTGCAGCTACTGTTTGCTCAAAATACATTTCACTGTCATAGATACAAGTCGCCTGTGTCTTCAATTGTTTCCTTATATAGTTATATTATGATTTTAGTTTGGTTTCACCATGCCAAAGTTTGATCTCTCAGCCAAGGAATGCTTTTCTAGTTAGCTCATTCCATACAAATAATACAACTCTTAAAAATCAGGTTTAACTTTTGCCTATGTCTGTATATTTAATCAGTAAGAGGAGTGGACTGCCCTGTGTAAGGGGGAAAAAACAGAACATAAACCCAGATATACATCTTTGCTAACTTTACGACTATTACTTAGTAATAGATTTAAAATTTATGTACAACACTGATCACACTTTATCTCACTTTGTAAACTCAAGAGGTTTGTATAATCAGCATCCAAACCAAGGCTCAGTGCCCAAATAGAGAAGTGAAAGTGTTAGTATTCCTATTTCAGCCCTTCCCCGTCATGCTGCCTCTGGCCCTCTGCATTTTCAATCAGGTGCCCTTTTTCTGGTAAGAAAATACTATATTACATAGAAAGACAACCTTTCTTAATAAAACGTACTAGCCTTAACTTTGAGTGTTGCCTTAGGTGTTTCCATTTCTTTTCTCCTTGATTTCCTCCCTTTTTCTCTCACTTTGATTCATTTGCTTCCTCTCTTTCCTGCTGTCTACTGTTTTTATTTTTGGACTTTCTCTCTACCCTTTTTCTTTCAGGGTCTCTATGCCTCAGACTTTCTCCCTCACTTCTTTTTCACAATTCCTATCTGTCCATGCCACCTTTCTCCTTCTCTGACTTCCTATATCTCTTTCTTGGTCCAGCTTTTTCACCATGCTTCCTGCCATCCATTTCTTAGCCTTCACCACTTGTCTCATGAATCTCTCCCTTCCTAACTTCCATTCTTTATTTCTCTTCTCAACAGTGTGGTCCCTTTTTTCTCCTTCTCCCCACCTCCATTCACAATTTTATCATAAAACAAACACACACGTTTGTGTGCATGCAATCTCACCCTCCTACACTTACACTTCTCACCTTTGTTCTCTTTCAAATATGCTTCTCCCCATCACTTTCATTCTCTCTCCTATTCGCACTCTTGACCTGTCTCCTCTCATCACCCACACCATTATATTCTCTACTTCTTTTCCCTCTTCTCACTACATATTCACATATTCTTGTTGTTTCTCAGAGAGAGGAAAGAAAAGTAGGAGGATATTGAAGTCAGCAGATTCAGGCTGGGGAATAATTCGAAAACACAGAAAGAGGAATGATCAAGAGAGTTCTTTGGGAGAAAAGAGCCAAGACAGGAAAAATATATGGTTCACTTTGGCAGAGGATGTGTCTTGGAGAAAGGGGAAGATAAAATATCTGCAAAAGTACCAGATATTTGGTACTTTGGTACAAACATTTGGATGTTTATGCAGAGCAACTGTGAGCATTTTGAGATTTGCCCTTATCTCATATTGAACACTGACATAATTCCAAGGCTAATCGGAAGCACAATGTTAAAAAAAAATATTATTACAGGAAAGTATAAATGATCAACAAGCAAGAAAGGCACTTCCACTCTTTTCAGGACAATTCATAAAGATTTTGAGATGTGTGTTGCCATAGATTCACTCTTGTACCACACAACTTTTGTTATGGATTCTGACATAGCGTTAAGTGTGAGAAAGAAAGTTAGGTGAACGTGACTCACTGTTCTAGAAGTGGGAGGAGCTGATGGACTTGTAAGCGATACCATCTCCTGGATTGCTAGGCGGAGCTTTAAGCGATGGAGAGGATTGCTGATTCCAATTTCTCTCTGAATCTCGGTATCAGACAAAGCTGACATAATGGCTCCACTCTTCACATTTGCACGGCAAGCAGCAACATACCATGCAGGCATTCCCAACCATAACTGTCAAGAATAAAGAGACCAGTTAAAGACTGTAGGACTCTATTTCTGAGATTTCATACATGATTTCATTATTAAGACATCTGCCCACCCTTGTGAATCACAATGTAATGCTCAAGTGCTCACATCAGTTTGTGAAAGGCCCTTCTGCACATGCAGATTCAGGCTTTGCACAGGAAATAAATCTTATGAAAAAGTGATTTTTACGTTATGAAATCACTTTGGAATTCTGGACCGGGGTATGACAATTCACACTCAACTGCCTGCAACACTCCTACCTCTCTCTTCCTGACCCTCTTTTGAGCAGAGACCGACCATAGGACTGAACTGTGCTAACCTGTTTGGCAGCTTCCTCATGCTGAAAATCCAGTTGAAGAGGACACGCTCAAACTCATTTACTCATAGTCACCTGTGACCCAGGACAAAATGTGTATTGCCAGAAATGAAAGGCTAGTATACTAGCCCTTTGCTGCACCCAACTCCCATATTTTGGGGATTTTAATACTACGTCATGAGACAAGAAATGTCTTAGAACAATTATTGTCTTCCCCGGTGATGATTCTGTCTTGAGTCGTCTGCCTTAATAGAACCCACGCATTTGCTAGACATGAAAAAAGACACACTGCCTGCTGTGTCATTTTATTATTATGATTGCAAGAACATCCAGAGTCATAGGAAAAAATTCCACAGTAAAAAAATAAAATCATCTGTGAACCTCCCAAAACACTGCACCCTCAAAAAACAAAAACAAACAAAAAAAACAACACGCCTCCCAAAAAACTATTCACAGAGTGAAATCCATGAAATTATAATGAAATGGGCAGAAGCAGACCAAAAGACATAACTTGTCAAAATTTTCAAAAAACAGCCCGTAATTTTGGGTGCCCAGCTTGAAAAATTTAAAGGGCAGAGATACTCAGCACTTTCCAAAACTCAGGCAATTTTAGGTGCCATATTTTAAAAGATACCTAAATTATGCCACCGAAATTATACGAACACTAAAGCCGTGATTCTGAAAATGTGCATGCACTTAATTGTCTCATAACACAGATTTTACAAGAGGCTACAAGTATTCACCAATTCATTAGTGCTAGGATCCTTTTGCATTTGCAAGTTCAGGTGCTGCACAGGCAAAGGCTGCATGCACATATTTTGCAATCTCATCACAGACTCACAAGTTTCCAAATTTGATTGAAAGTAAGGTGTTTTTTTTTTTTTAAAAACCCACAAAAATCTATAACTAAGCATTTTCTATTCTCTTACAGGACACTCAAGGTCTGTTTACATCTAAAATGTGTGTCTCTGTGTGTGCATACACATACACACACTTATTTCATTATAGGTATTGAATATAGAAATGAAACAAGTACTTTTCAAATATAAGGTGTCACCAAGCACATATCAAATTAATGCATAAGTCACTATTCTCTTTCTTATACACACTCATCAGCATGGAACTGAATGCCTGCTGAGCACCTAAAATACTATACAAATTCAGACTTACATTTCCCAGAGTGTTCACTAATTTTGAGTTTCCAATTAGGGATACCTAGGTCTGGAGTTTCATAGAATTAATAGATTCCAAGCCATAGGTGTCCACTGTGACCATCTAATTGACCTCCTGCATAACTCAGGCCACAGAACTTCCCTACAATAATTCCTGTTTGAACTAGAATAATGCCTGCTTGAACAAGAAATATTTTCACAGGTATTAAGCATGTGCAACTCTTCCTTAAGTAAATGGGAACCACCCAAGTGCCATTTCAGTGAAAATTCATGTTCTGTTTGCCTCCAATTGAACATTTAAAATGAGCATATAATTTTGAAAATGTAAGCCTAAATTCTTTAGTGTCTTTGGGTATTAGAAACTGTTTACAAAGGGTATGCCCCTGAGGAGAATAGTGCTACAAAGAGGACAAGGAGAGTCTAGGAATAAGTGGTTCCCTGCCTTTCCATCCCACAATAGTCTACGGAGGAGCATTGTGGGCAGAAGGCTGTGCTGAAATATGGTGTGTCAAGAATCTTGGGAAAGAGGTTTTTTTTTTTTTTTTTTACACAGTCCCCTCCTTAAAGTCCTCCTGAAGTGATGTAGCACCACACCGAGTCTTAAAAGTTGAAGTAAAAACAAACTGAATTGGCATGTAAAGTTCCATAGGGACATGTAAGCAGATCGAGTCCAGACTCTATGTTTGGAAATGCCAGCACAACTAATCTTAGCCAAAGGACTGTGAAAAAATCGTACATAGCTTCATAATGCATCTTTTCTCATATTTTCCATGCATATATTCTTTAAGCAATATATATATATATATATATATATATTTGCTCCTTTTCAGACTCTCTCCAAGCCAAATACTTCACTTAGTTTGCAATATAAGAGTTCCTTAGAACAAAAGATAACAATTTGGAAAGTGATGTGGCCTAAGTAAAACAAACAAGGAGTCCTGTGGTACTTTTAAAGACTAACAAATGTATTTATCACATGAGTATAAGACATAGGATCAGGGCAGTCTGTAACTGCCAATCAAAGTGGATGTTAAGATGCAAACACTGGGGAACAGCATAACATCTTAACACTTGCTTTGGTTTTCTGTTACAGCCTGACCTAATCCAAAGTTTTACACTTCATTGCATTTATTTTCCTCCCATTCTGTAAATTCCCCCTCTTCAAAGCGTCTGACGAGGTGGGATTTTCTCCCACAAAAGCTCATGTGATAAATAATTTTTTTAGTCTTTAAAAGTGCCACAGAACTCCTTGTTTGTTTTGCTGAACTAGACTAACATGGCTACCCCTTTGGAACCTGGCCTAAGTAGTTTGAGTCCTTCACTTCTGATTCATTAAGCTATGTAAAACCTGATTCACATTTAAATTACATTAATGGGTAAAAAGGTGTGTGCATGTCTTAACCAGCTATTCAGCAGTCACTGATCTACATCAGAAGCAACCACTTAGTGTGATACAAACAGCATCTCTGAAAAATATACACCCATTGTACCAAGCAAGCAGGTTGATTAAGATTGAGAATTTGTTAAGGAAGCTCACAGCTTTTAAGATTCATCTGAGTGATACATACATAAATTATATACCAAATAGCTATGTTGAAAGGACGTTAAGATGATAGTCAAGCAATGAAAAGTTAGGAAATGCCAGAATTACAGTTGCCTTAGTTTGCCTCCCTTCTACTTATGCATTCTGAAAAGTCTTTAAATTACATGACCGCAAACTGTTTGTGAGGGTAAGATCCTCTACACACATCTACCACTAGGAGAAATTAAACAGACCCACATAAATACTCAACCAGTGGATGTCCTAGATATTTACTGACAGCAGAAGAATATTGAGACTCAGGAATTCAGGGTTCAGTTCCAGGTTCCCAAGGGGAGCATTCTCCAGAGCTAATAATTCCCTTTATCTCCCCCTCCCTCCCATCCAACCTGCTTTTATCTCCCTCCAGGCAGCTTCTGTCTCCACCCTTCACCCTCCTGTTCTTACCCACCCGCTGCTGGAGGTGAGGCTACAGTTAAAAGAAAGTAAGAAAAAGAAACATTCAAACTTTCTTTCAAAATACCATCTCTTAGAGTTTGTGAGGGTAAGATAAATACAGAAGTTTTGTGAATAAGATCCATGTTTCCAAGTTTTCCTCTTAATACTTACCTCTAGCCATGCAACCACTGTAGGCCCATCCCACTGTGCAAAAGGCAATCCCTTTCTTCGAGCTTCTTCCAAAAGTTCATGCCTAAAAGCATATCATAAAGTGTTAAGTAGGTGGCCGTACCTGGAATAGCACACATGCAATTACAGTACCAAGGCTAATTGCAACAATAATCCTTCTCATTTACACCGATAACCTTTTTAAAGTACAAACACCTATGAAAAACCAGTTCCTTCCTCATTTGGACAGACTCTTTTCTCAACGCCAAACTTTTTTCTCGTCGTGTTCTAGGACTTGTTTTATCTTGACACCCTTTGACAATACCTAACATGTAAAGGAAATACTTTTATATTTTAATTTTCAACATTCCTGGATTGCATATAGAAATAAACCACATGGCAGAAATCCATTATACAATTCTGTTACCTGTTTTGACACAATTAGTTGGATAAGCATGATGTGATAAATTATCAGTGATCTGTGAATCATTACAAAGTTGGCCAGCTATCAATCCAAAGTCTGCATCTGGACTTCAAAGACTGTGGAACACAGCAATCCACAGTAAGAATTTGGCTTTTGCCGTTTTTAAAACAATGAGTGTAACATCACAGTATTGAATATTGTACAGATTATATACATTTTAAATCTATTAAAATACCAGGAAAATGGTAGCTTTACATTTCACCCATATTAAATAATTTTATCAAGCATATAGCAAACTCTTGTTGTACAGGGCAGAGGAACCACAGGATATTAGATGGTCACACAATTTATCATTCAGCCCCTCTAAAATCTATTTCTTATTAACCAAAGTATTTCTGTCTGCCTCCCACGGAGAACAGTACAGAAGTTATGTTTTCAGGAACAAACAGTAATGGAACAAATTAGATAAGGACTATGCTAATACAACATTACAATTTGCTGACAACATCTCATAAGAAAGAAAATTTAGAATTATTGCTGCAGGCTATGTGGTTCAGAGATCCCTCAACAACACTTTTTTTGCCTTAGTAGATCTTCACGTAGGGATACCGAAAATCCATGGCACAACAGAGCAGAGATAAAGGTGAGAGAATGACCCACTTAATTTAATAAAAAAACTTGGGGTTCCCAAAACATGAAGAGTCAGATTCTGTTACTTGTGCTCCCAGTGAATAATCCCTCACTCTGTAAATTGCTTCATTGTAAGCAATGGGACCACTTATGGAGTTAGATGCTATTCAATTAGTCAGAACTTCAGAAATGGGCTCTAGTAGAAGAGGATAAAGACTGATTAAGACCTGCACACTCCTTTTACCTGACAATCTAATTTTAATTTGAATCAAGTTGTCAAGCAGTGAAGAACATAAACTACTTATGTCAGTCCTTTCCAAATTCATATCTTCAATTCTATAGACCTGTTTAATTCTTATATGACAATATCCAAGAATAATTCAAGTTTTTTTACCTAGTTACCCCACCAGCCACTTAGATACCTAAATACACAAAATTAATTTGCACACATAAGAAGAATCTATTTTCTTTTTAAATGTGGCTCTACAGATGCTACAGTGTTTGTGTTTCTCCTATATTTGCAGACAATGCCACTGACACCTGAGAACACTTTCCAAGCAAAATTATCTAGGCTTCTGTCTCAACATAAACACCATCCTCTACTGCAGGGGATTTTGCAGGTGTTGTAGGAAGTTAGTTTTATATCTGCCACTTACTAGCCATGACTCAAGTCTTCATCCTAAATCCTAGCTGAGCCAAAGAGCCAAAAACTAGCAGTAGAAAAATCAGTTACCTACTTGCTTTGCAAGGACGGTATTTACCTTCCTCGAGTGGCTGGTGAAAGTGAGGTTTTCTGCTGCAGTTTCCCAGTGAGGGTGGAGTGGCCCTCTCTACCACACTGCTATTCACAGTTGCTACTCAATAATTGAAGATCACTCAATCACCCCTGTCCCATCATCAGCATAAGCTTCCATAGTGCTCTGTGTTTTGTGGTAAACTTTGGTCTGGGGGACAAATATGGGCATGTCAGCTCTCTTTTACATGGCTTAACTCTGGAACCAAAATGCCAGCAAAGGAGATAAACTTTAGGCTCCAGAGCCCCTTTATAACGTCTTTTTTCCTGAGGAACATCAGCCTGGAACATCAGCAAAATTATTGAGCACTTTCAGTACATCTCTGATGTGATTCCCATGAGCTCATTTTCCATGCAATAATCAGAGTGGTGTCAGGTTTCATCTCTCAGTTTCACGTTACACAGATGCTTCTCAGGGAAACGTTTTCCTCCAGAATAGCAAAGAACCTCTATAGCTGCATGGCCAGTCAGACTCCTGGCAGTATGTTGGGAGAGCATCTCTGCATATTGCTTTTGACTGAATAGAACACGGCAAAAACTGAATTTCTTACTTTCCTGGTTGCTACTATCAATGACATCACACAAAATCCTGAGGTTCTTGGCAGGTACAGCAAGTCAGGGAGGAAATGATTATAAGTAATTGTAAAATCCTCTATTATTCAGTCGCCTATTAGATTAGGGTGAAATTAGTCCCTAGGCAGAGTGTCAGCAGAAGACTGATACCCTGCTTAATGATTTGGGATCGTAAAGGTACTTTATTTAAGTATTTCAATTTATATTTAAGAGCTCCCCTAATAATTTCCTTTTCTTTTATGGTTTTGCCTACAAATTACGAGGTGCAAATTTTATTTCAGTTGAATTCCCCTTTTAAAAAAGTTGTGGTGTTTGTGTGTGCATGTATTATACTCACACCACAACTTTTTAAAAAAGGGAATTCAACTGAAATAAAATTTTCACTTCATTTATATATATATAAATAAAGTGAAAATGTATATATGATTATATATATATATATATATATGATTTTATATTATATTACAAAATTATGAATTATATCACTTAGGCTGTCTACAAGGTTTAAACCTTGGATCTGTAGAACTAAAAACAGAGTCTCTATTATGTCATCTAAAAGCAGTAATTTCTAAGTGTCAGTTATAATACACTCTTATCCTCTTATATGAATCAGCCAGTAGAGGGGGACTAAGACCCACACTTTGTTAGAGTGGGTTACAAAAATTAATTAATTAACCTGCATTATTATAGAAAGTTACACTAAACTGATGACTTTATAATCTCTGTACCTATTAAAAGATTGCTCATTTGACAATATATTAGCTTATTTTTTACAGAAGAAATGCCTTGCAAAAAGAATCATATAATTTTTCAAACTCTGTGAAAATGCCTAAAATTGTATGCAATTTTCTTAGTTCCAGGGTAATAATAGCTATGAACAGGTTTACATACATTTGGATGCCATTTTTAGAGAAAAATGTATCCAGTGCCCTTCATCAAAGTAGTTTATGAGTCCATTGAGTTATCCAAAGTAAAAACCGCACACTTCAGAACTATTAGACACGTATTAGTGACCCATGTCTACACTTACCAAAGTTGGTTCAAATTAGTTAATTCGAACAAACTAATTCAAACTAATTTTAGTTGGTTCGAATTAACTTAATTTGAACTAGCATGGCCCCACTGGAATTTTAGTTCAAACTAAGCAAGTGCCATGCATGGTTAGTTGCTTAGTTCGAATTAGTCAGTTGCATTAAGCTCAATGTACCAGTTAGTTCGAACTAACATGGCCACATTGACTTAATTTGAACTAACTAGTTCGTATTCAGGGTTAGTTCGAAAGATATAATCTAATTTATTAGTTCGAATTAAGGAAGCACTTAATTCGAACTAATGAAAGTGTAGTGTGGCCAAGGCTTAAGTTAGTTCGAATTGAGCTTGCTAGTGTAGACATAGCCTAAGAGTTTCTGGCTCCAGAGAGTAGGCTACTTCTTGCTCAGTAGATAGAGAAGCCCAATGGCAGGAAGCTACTGCCTGCCTAGCTAAACAACTGATCATTAGAGGAGGAACAGAGCGTGTTCTCAGCTGCCTTAATAACAGTCTCTGACTGTTTCCCTCTGCTGTCACCACCCCCCACACTCCCAACTACCATGGGAGTTAATAGTTGGAAATGTTGTGCTGCCTTTCTTAATCTGAAAGCTGCCAGGGGGAGGGTGGAATAGCCCATTGTCAAATGTCCCCTCTCCCACAAATAGGCTTATGACTCTGTGTCAGAGAAACTACTATATATCGTCACTTTGTATGTATCTTTAGGAAGACAAAGATTTTAGAATTAAAAATGCCATTATTTCCTTGTTATCCCATCTGATTTTTGGCAACCTATGAAGCCAAGCTAGTAAGGAGAAATGACATTAATTAGTCTTTACTGGGAATGGTATTGTGTAGGTAAAGCACTCTAAAAGAGATTGCTAGTATTGGAATGTTTATGAAATGAGAACAATATTTTTAGATATTATTATTTAAGACTAAAATCTCTTATGAGAAACATGGGGGGAGTAATTGTAATATGAATGTAAGACTGGAGGCACCTTGATCACTCATCTACTCCAGTCCCCTGCACGGACAAAGGACTGAGTGTTATAGATCATCGCAGACAGGAACTTGTCTTACCTGTTCTTAAAAACCTCCAATGACAGAGATTCCACAACCTCCTCAGGTAATTTGTTCCAGGGCTTAACTACCTCTACAGTTAGGTAATTTTTCCTAGTATCTAAACCTAAACCTCCCTTGCTGCAATTTGAGCCCATTACTTCTTGCCCTGTCCCCAGTGGATAAGGAGAACAATTATCATCCTTCTCTTCATAACATCCTTTATGTACTTGAACCCTGGGCAGGTCTACACTATGGTTTAAGTTGATCTAACTAAAATTGCTCAGGGATATGAAAAAGTTAGCCTCCGAGTGATGCAAATTACAGTGACCTAAGCGCTATCCATTCCAATGCTAGATCAGCAAAGGATCCTCTCCTGCCATCATAGATTCTGCCTCTCACAGAAGTGGAGTAATTATACGATGGGATGGGAAAGCCCTCTCCTGTCAGCAGTGTCTTCACCAGACATGCTACAGCGGGGGAAGCTGCACTGATGTAGCACTTCTAGTGTAGACCTGCCCCCAATGTTTTTGTCTTCAACTACACAAAACCAATTTTCACCTTTCCTCACAGGTTATGTTTTCTAGACCTTTAACCCATTTTTTGTTGCTCAGTTCTGGACTTTTTCTATTTTGTCCACATTGTTCCAAATAGATACAGTATGCCAGTTGAGGCTTTATCAGTGCTGTGTAGAATGGAAGAATTACTTCTTGTGTTTTGCTTATGACAGCCATGATAACACATCCCAGAAGATCGTTTGCTTTTTTTAATTTGTGAGCCACTATAACCCCCACATCTTTTTCTGCAGTAGTCTGTCCTAGGCAGTCATTTTCTATTTTGCATTTGTGCAGCTGATTATTCCTTCTGAGGTGGAGTACTTTGCATTTGTCCTCGCTAAATTGTATCCTGTTTTTCAGAATGTTTCATCTGTTTGTCAAGATCATTTTGAATTCTAATCCCGTCCTCCAAAACTCTTCCAACTCTTCCCAGTTGGTATCATTCACAAATTTTATAAAAGTACTCTCTTTGCCAGTATCCAAATAATTTATTATTGTGTCATTAACTATCTTCTACTGGCCTGGGTAAGTGTTGCAAGCTAAGGAAATTGTATGATAGTGGACTTTAGCTATTCTTTGTCCAAAGCTAGGGTGACTCTTCTGTTAATCTAATGTTTTAGAAAGAGCACCTGATTCAACTTATCCTCATAATTAGTGCAATCAGAGAGGGGCACAATCAGGTGTGTCTGGATTGGATGAGGTAGAAGTGCTGGATTCCCCCAGCATTGACCTCTCATCTCTAATCCCAAGGCAAATAGGTTCCAGGGGCACGATTGTTCTGGGCTGCCCTCAATTGCCTCATCCTCCCCAGAGCCCTGTGGGATTGTTTTGCATATGATTATGCTGGCCTACTCAGCATTATTATAGAAGGGTTGCCCTTCAGTACCTTGAAACTCCTTTGAAAGGAGCAATGGTCAGAGGGGACAATATGGGAATTGTTCTTTCAGTAGTGAGATAGAACACAGTAGATCAAGTAGTGACTATGAATGTTTTGAACAATTGGAAATTTAAGGCAGTGATTTCCAACCTGGGGCCCACAGACTATGTCTCGGGGTCCATGAAAGGTTGTCATTACCACAGAATAATGATTTTCAACCTGTGGTCTTGGGGGTCAGCCTCTTGGGGGTCAGATGATTATGTCTAAGGTTTCCAAAGAGGCCCACACATGCATTTCAAATTTTTTAAGGACCCACAAAGGAAGAAAAGTTGAAAACCATTGATTTAGGGGTTGTAACTGATAGAGTTTCCTGCCACTGTATATTTTTTTTCCTACAAAGGTGATTTTTGAACCCAGTATCACCAGCTGTCAATTGTTCATTATGTAAAAGTAAATGAACATTTTATAAAAATGAAATCTGGATTAAAAAAAATCTCTACTTTGATGTTGTTTGCAAATGTCACAGAAGTAAGACTTGCCTAATGAGTTTTAAAAAAAAACAAAAAAACAAAAACCCACAACCAAGGACTAGCAAGTAAAGTAAAGAGTAATAAGTGCCACAGGACTCCTTGTTTTTTTGACTGACCTAGTCTAAGATGGCTACTCCTTTGGAACTTTCCTAATGAGGTGAGAAATAAATAGCAGCTTAGCATGACTGACATCTAACTTCAAGTGCAGGAACAAAATACAAATCTAAAAACTTCTATGATAAAACTTAAATTTCAACAATATTTCAACATGCAGCTCCATACGTCTGTGAAAAATAGTGTTAACAGATAGTTCCAGTTGATTTCACATGTAAAGTCCCTAATAATACAAATTATAATGGGTCTAATTAAAATTCAATAGTAAATGTGAGGCAAATTGAAAATCAGCCATGTAAAAACAAGAACAACAACATTTTAATAGTATGGGACTAGTAGTTTTCACTTAGAAATGCCAACTTATAGACAAAGATACTAATTCCCATGAAATGATCATTCATAAAAGTTTTTAATGAAGATATTGGCTAAAAGTCAAAATGCTATCGTAAAGACAAAATGCAACAGATTCCCCTTCTTATTAATAAATTAATGTCTTTATTATTTTTAACACTGACTAATGTAAATATGATTATTAATTATATATTCTTTTAGATAGAAATATTTCACAAATTAGAATAAATCTTTATACATATTTGATTTCTGTAAATTAAGAGAGGTCTAAGATGCCATTCAATGTGAGCAATTTGATGGTTTCAAATCAAAGTACAGATACAACTGAAAAATAATATTCAAATATAGTAAAAATGTGCAGGAACTATTGCCTTAGAATCAAAGATCTTTGGAATCAGGAAAGAATCTTTCCATTGAACACGGAGAGCTTTGGATCAGGTGTTGTTAGTGAAAGGAATTTTTCATTTCTTTGTACTGGCATATTTTAGTCACTATAGAGTCAAAGAGAACTATTGCCACATACTTTTGCTATCACCACATATTTTTGACTTAATCATTTTTAAAAGGGTCTGTATGTCTTTTAAAACAATCCTTAATTAAAAATTAACTTAGTTCTTCTTCAGCCCTTAGGCTGACCTTGACTTTAAATAATTAAATCAACTTTATATCTATCTATATCTATATATCTATATCTATATATCATATATAAAATAACTTGTACAATAGGTGGACTGGGAATGGTGGGCAAGATTCAATCTTCACTTTTTTGCAAAACTTTTTCCAATTAAGTGTAAAAGACTTTTCAGGGAAGAGTAATTGAAATATTGAATCCGGCAAGTGTAAGTAATGATTCAAGGAATAAATAAAAAGTTTTTAAATATAAAAGGCAAGGGAAGTTTTATTATTCATTTAATATGAGCATAAGTAACATAGTTATGGACAGCATTTTAAAATATGGTGCAATTGCTGTGTATAAGTGCATGTTCTACAAGCAGAAGTGTATTATCGCTTTCTTGAAAGCAAACATTATGCAAACAGAAGCATATTCTGGAACGCTGAATAGCCATAAAAATACAGACCATAACTTTAAATTAGAGCTGCAGAGAATTGCTATTAAAATATAATAAAAACAATAATGAACCAAACAGACTTGCCTAATACACAACCTTGCAATCTAGCATGAAGTTTACTAAATATTATTAGAGACTCTTGGAGCATCCAGGTTAATTAAACTTTATTAAATCAGGTTTTATACAACCATTGCATAGTAATGCATTTTAAATTAAAATAGCAATTCCTATCCTTTACACGTTTATTTCTGGTCTTATAATCTTAGAAAAGTCATAGTTCATACATATTTAAGATTCTGTATGCTTTGTATAGAATTTTCTTTTATAAGCTCCATAAATGGTTTGTTTCAGGAAAAATAAAAAACTTGCACATTTGATCTAAGAGGAGATGAGGATTTTAAAGCTGAATTCAGGAGAACCATTAAAACAAATTTCTATACTGTTAAAACAAATGAACTGGTGAAAAAGGAAAATAAGCATGAAATTATATAAGCATAAAATGAAAATATTGTTATTCTATACGCAGAGCATAAAGACCCAACAAGCCAATCTATTTTTAAAATGGTCTGGCATTATCCCCAGTGTCTACTCATAAGAGTAAGGGTTGCAGGATTAAGTCCTGAATTTGTGAAGAAATTAGAAATATTGTGCATTAAAGTATTATAACATTTTAGAGTCTTCTGATGATTTGGTTTGGGGTTAGTGCTCTGCATAGTTCTGGTTACATAATTGTCAAAGAAAAAGGAAAAGGAAAATAAAAAAGAAGGGAAAAAATAGAAAATAAAACATGGTGCTGAAAATGAACATGTTCAGCAGCCACTGTGATTTAACTTACCCAGATATGCTTTTCATGAGATGAAGAGAGATGGACGGAAAAGAAAAGCACACAAACATTAATGAATATACGTCAATCCATAAAAAAAAATCATGATAGATAAAATAATAGCACAATCAGAAGTATGGCAAATCTCACTACGAAACAGATCTCCTACTAATTTATTTGAAAAGACACATGCCCCTGTATGGATTTTTCAAACAGAGATAATAGCAGGTTATAATTAAAGTGATATCTGTTACTTATTAGCTATCTCTTAGCACACCAGACCTACAATAAATGGTTGAAACAGAAGGTCTGACACCAGAGTATATAGTAGATGTTATTCACAAACAAATGCAAGTTATCCCAACTTTTATCATTCATAATGTTTTGTTCAATGGTATGTAATGTATATTTTAATTTCTGTTCTTCACACAAAGGCTATGCTACACTACAAAAAGTTAGGTCGACTTTGTTAAGTTGATTTAATAAGGTCGACTTTAAGTCAACTTAAAATCGACCTTATTAAGTCGACTTAAAATCAACTTATTAAGTCAACTTAACGAAGTGCTGTCCATGGACGTAGACTAAGTCCACTTTGTTAAGTCGACCTAACTGCCTTTAGGTTGACTTAACAAAGTGGACTTAAATGTCCACACTGGGCTTAGGTCAACCTAAGCAGGCTTAAGTCGACCTACCCAGTGGTTCTTATTAAGTCAACTTAAGCATTCATTAAGTCGACTTAAGGAATTTCTTAAGTCGACTTAATGAAAGCCTAGTGTGGACGCGGCTTTGTTTAAGTTGACCTAAGCCTCCTTAAGTCGACTTAAACTGCCAGTGTAGACATAGCCAAAGAGTTCTGTGCAATGTGGATTTAGCCACTAACAAATTACCACAGAATAATCTCCAGCCCCCACACAGAGAAAATACACAGCAAAGGGTGAACCTGGATTTGCACCCTTGCTTACGATTTAACATTATTACAGCAACATGCCCCCAAACTAAAATGGTGTAGGTCTGGTGTTTTCTGAAACATTATGAGAAATGTCAGGATTCTGCCATCCTTACTCATGCTGAATAATATGTGATTCTGCGACTGGTTTTATTCTTCTAAAACTAGTTGTCATAGTGATTTAAGTGCTCCTGTAATCTGAGTAAGGTGTTATTCAATGTAAGGTTAGCACCATCTAGCCCCTTAGTGAGGTCATGGATTTTTACATCCAATTCATAATAAGACTATGTCTAAGAGCATGCTGAGTTGTGCATGATTGTGAAACAGCCACGGTTTTCCAAAAAACCTGAATAGAGAAATATCATTAGGATTGTGCACCAATCACAACAGAAATTTAAGCATTAATTTTCCTGTTGACACAAGTATGAACGTCACACAGAATCAAAGGTGAGTTAATAAAAATAGTTTATAGATGAATGAAACTGTCCACTAGCCAATAAGCCTGCTAAATATGCAGAAAAACCAGGAACAAACCAGATGCTGCCAACATAATTTCTAAAAGTGTCTATTGCAGAGACAAGGTGTCACCATTGGCAATATAACCTCCCCAGCATATCATCTGCATCTTATGACTGTCATTCAGTGAAGAACACGTATCATGTGCCTGAATAACACTAATGCAATCTAACAATACTATATTTCAGTTAAATAAAAAAAAGGAAAAGGACAAAAGAAAGGTGTGCTGTGAACTGCTTGGAAAAAATAACTGAAGAAAAGGCTGGCCTAATGAACCCAAACTCTGACTGAGCACAGGCATCTGGAGATGAGGTCCAGACAAAACACACAATGGTCAGGAGGGAGCAGAGGCCAAGAAATAAAGTTTTTGTTTCCAGTGTGTGTGGTGTGTAATGTATGGCATGACAGGATGAGCAAGAGAAAGAGAAAAATGGGAAGAAGGCAGGAGAAAATGATAAAAGCGTGAGGTACGGAGAATTTTGAGGCCAGAGGCCAGAAATATGGGGAGGAGGAAGAAAGCAGGTCATGGAAATAGAGAAATAAAGACATTTTTTGTACAATTCCTAAATTGATGGAACCACCATTAGACTTGAAAGTAGAGTCATAAAGGGTAACACCTGGGAACGGATTCTCTGCATTGCTCACTCTGGGTGCGTCTACACTTGTAAATTAAGTTGACTTAAGCTTGCTTAAGTCGACTTAATTTACTCTGCATCTACACTACAGTTTCCTTAAGTCGACTTAAGCAAGCTGCTTAAGTCTACTTAAGGAAAATAAAGTCGACTTAATGAAAATTAAGTTGACTTTATTAAACCTACTTTTAGTTCGACTTTAGGCTTAAGTCGACTTTTTAAAGTCAACTTAAGCCAGTGTTGACCTGGAGTAGCCCTAAGTAGACTTAGGGCTACTCCAGGACTCCCCCACTGCCCTCCCTGCTGGGGGGGGAGGCACAGGGGGAGCCTGGCATGCCCCCCCACAGGGCAGGGCAGAGCCCTGCCCACCCTGCTCACCCTGCCCCTATGCCTTGCCCACCCTGCCCCTATGCCCTGCCAGGGTCCCTGTCCCCCTTTGCCCCATTGTACCTAGGTACAATGGGGCAAAGGCTGAGCCCCCTGGCACTGGGCAAGGGGTGCCCCCCTGGCACCGTGGACCTGCCCAAGGTCCCCCTAGCCGCCAAAAGTCGACCTAGGCCTCCAGTGTGGATGCTCCAGATCGACTTTGTAAGTTCCCCCCTAAGTCGACTTAAAATCTAGGTGTAGACTTAAAGTCGACTTACTTAAGTCGACTTAGCTAAAGTCGACCTAAATTTACAAGTGTAGACATAGCCTCTGTGAGGACTGACCCTAAAGTGCTAGTTGGAAATACCTCAGCTGTGGGGGAATTCCTAGGAGCCCAAGCCAGCATAACCATCTCCAATGCTTCCCTTCTCAACCTTTGGTTGTTTGTGGGGAGGAGAAGGAAGGGGGAGTAGCTGGAGCGTGATGCATTCTGAAAGTCCCCATCTAGACAATTTATAGTTTAAAACTTCTTAAATGAGTCTAGATGACACTTAGGCTGCTCTAACCTGCCCCCTGAGCCTCACACACTGCAGAAAACTCTGGGTCTTTATATTGTAACCCTTTCATTTTCATAAGAAAACTTTTTAACCCCATTTTATTAAAGGAAGACAAGGATTTCCTTGGTCATATTTCAGCTTGTTGGAAATAATATCTGGTATTTTTTCTTCTCGTCTTTCAACTCTAGCTTCCTCATTTCCTGTAGCTCACATCCTCTGAAGGGCTTGACATGGTGGGAGCTTTGTGTCTGTATGGTGTCCCATTGGTTGCAGAATTATGATTCAAAAGCACAAGTGGATCCACAAGTACACACTTATATCTATAGAGAGTCCTTCCTCTGAAATCATTGGGCATACTATGGACTGAAAGACCCTATCTGCATAGATCAAATTGCAGGGTTGAGGCATTGTTTGGCTTTCAATACTTACATCTTGTTCAAAATTATCTGTTAGCTGAGGTAAGCTACCTTATATTGTATAGGGAGAAAGGAATATAAAATTTGGAAAGAGGGACCTCTATGTCCCTCTGTTTATTTTTCACAAACCCTGTACTTAAGATCAAACGGAAACAGTTTTCCATAAGTAGGAAGAATGAAATTGTGCTCTGCTTTCATTGGAATTTGAGAAAAACATAGAGTTCTACTTTTAGCATACAAATATAACAGCCAGCCCAAGACTCTAAGTCTGCAATCTAATGAATTTCTATCATTACAGGTTTTTTTCTTTTTTGCAGTGTTGTTGTAGACATGGTGGTCCCCAGATATTAGAGAGACAAAGTGGTTGAGGTAATATCTTCTGGTAGGGAGAGAAACAAGCTTTTGAGCTTACACAGATCTCTTCTTTAGGTCTGGGAAACGTACCCAGTGTGTCACAGCTAAATGTAAGTTGGAAGAAATTTTTTAGCATAAGTATTTAACACATATTTCAAGGAACCATTCAAGGTGAAATGTCCCTTTAACATCTGTCCAGTCATAGTGCAAAAATAATCTATGTATGTACGGGAGTGAGTGGGGGGACTACTAGGTTATAGATTTTTTTTAATAAGCCATAAATCCAACATCTCTTTTCCCGCTGTGACTTTTATGTCAAGAGGAGTTATGAATTTAACCAGACTTGTCCTTTGAAAGTGTTGTGCAGACTCTTTTGAGGATGAGGACTGACAGGTTACCTATAAAGTGATCACTTTCTGAAAAGTGTTTACCCACAGGTAACATCGTGTTTTTGTCTTGTATCATTTTTCTGTGTGAGTTCATTCAAGAGCACATTGATTATCTGGTTTCATATCCATAGTTGTTAAAGTCATTTAGTGCACTGGATGAGGTACACTACATGTTGTGATGGGCACATGTGGAACCCATGTATCTTGAAAGGTGTGTTGTGGGGAGTGCTGATCATTATAGCAGTGGATGTCTATAGGTTTTGCATCTGCTGGTGGATTCTCTGAACCTTAACGTGTTAAATTCATGATTTATGGAGTTTAATAACTCATAGGTTAGAGGTTTATTATAGAAGTGGGTGGGTGAGGTTTTGAGTCCTGCATTGTGCAAGTGGTTAGACTAGTTGATCACAATGGTCTCTTCTGACCTTAAAAATCTATGGATCTATGTTGTTCTGGCAGGGCCTGTTTCTGCGTTGAGTTGGTGTGTCATAGTCTGTAGAAAACTTGCTTCTGATGAGCTTGGTGATGGTGGGGGGTTGTGTGAAGGCCAGAAGAAGGGATTCAGGAAAGATTTCTTTCAGGATGTGATCCCTGTTGAGCATGGGTTGTAACTGTTTGATAACCCTATAGAGATTCCAGTGTGGGATGGTAGGTGACAACTCATAGTGTGCCGTCAGAGGAGGTTTCATTTCTGTATCGAAGAGGTGAATCTGGTCCTTTGAAATAGGTGTTAACTGATTATGCAAAACCATCTGATCCATCTTGTATCTAGCTGGCTGTGACACTCCGGATATGTCTTAGGATGACCAGATGGCTCAATTTTATAGGGTCTTTTTCTTATATAGGTGCTTATTACTTTGTATCCCCTGTCCCAATTGTTCACACTTGCAATCTAGTTATCCTCTGTCTACACTGCAATTAAAAATCTACAGTTGGCCTGTGACAGCTGACTCAGACTCATAGGGCTTGGGCTGTCTAAAGATTGTTAAAATGCAGTGTAGACATTTGGGTTCAGGGTGGAGCCCAGGATCTAGGCCCTGTGGGGCTGGAGGGTCCCAGAGCTCAGGCTGTAGCCCAAAACTGAACATCTATACCACAATTAAACAGCCTCTTAGCTGTGAGCCCGAGTCAGCTTGCACGAGTCAGCCATGGGTTTTCAATTGTAGTGTAGACATACTCTCTGAGTACCTTTCCCAGACCTGAAGAAGGGCTCTGTATAAGCTTGAAAACTTGTCTCTATAGTGATCAGAAGTTGATCCAATAAAAGATATTACCTCATCTATCTTCTTTCTCATACATTTGTAAATACACAATATTTTAATTAAAGCAGTTACTATTTTGGGTTCAGGAGAGAGAAGGTCCTTGAAATATCCAATTTAGTAGCATTATATATTAATAAACTCAGTGCTTTTTTCTTAAAAAAAAAAAAAGATGTTAGTACACCAGCAGCAGTGGTGTGGGGAGGGAGGGGTGTCAGGACCCTCCATTACCGCCACCCTCAGTGGCCTTCCTAGGCCCTGCCTTTCCCGCCTGCCGGTTCCCCAACCCCTCAGGCCCCTTTCCCGCTTCTCTCGCCCCCCCCCCCGAGTCCCTTCCCCCCCCCCACTCCCCATTACCTGGCTGGAGCTGCAAGACAGTCCAGAGTCCCTCCTTGGCCAGGCTGCTCCCACCCTGAGCCACACATCTGAGCATGCTCAGGGCAAGTGATTTGAAAAAGTTCCAGCCTGGCTGCAGCTCCCAGGCATCCGTAGGCCAGATTCCAGCCCCTGGCAGTCCGGATTCTGGCCCATGCTGCTCCTGACCCCTGCCAGCCCCACTGGGCAGCGGGGACAGCAAGGGAAAAATAGGTGCCAGTACGCCATACCAATACGTACTGGCAGAAAAAAAGCCCTGAATAAACGTAAGGAAAAATATTGGTAGACACCTTTACTGATTGTTTCAGAAAAATGTTTCAATAAATGGAGAAGAAATGCATTTTGCAATGGAATAAACTTGAAATAATAAACCCAATCTTATCTACATAAAATAAAAATTAGGCCCTGATCCTGCAAGGAGAACAGTATGGGTGTATGAATGCAGAACCTCACTGACTTCAACAAGGCACTGTGTGGTTCTCCTACTTGGACTACATCCACAGAATGCATCTTTGTTTATGGCAAAAAAGAAAAAAAAAAACGACACCTTGGGAGCTGTTACATTAAATAATTTGTCATGAGTGAAAAGACAAAGGAAAGAAATTAAGTAAAGGACAATTAAAAATAATAAGGCATGAGATAAAAAATATTCTTATGGACTAATATACAAGAAAGAATGCACTCTTAGAGAATAATGGGGTTTTATAAACATTACAAATACGAGAACATTTAGCTAGATGGCAATTATAAAGCTTAATTAATGCAATTTTGATTAATTTTTAAAAACGGCTTGCAATTAACGTCATAATTAGGAAAAAGCACTTTTATAGTGCAATGGGCAGTGATTTTTTCTAATTAAGAACATAAGCCAAATTCTGCTTTCTGTCACACATATAAAAGCACACTGAAGATACAGGTGCTATGTTTTTGTATAGCTGAGAGCACCAGATCATCTAGTTTCACCTCTTGTGTATCACAGGTAATTAATTTTCATCCAGTTGCCTCTATTTTGGGCTCAAAACCTTGTATATGACTAAAGTATGGTGTCCGGTAAGGTATCCAGTCTTGATTTGAAGAGGTACCTACTACAAAGGTAGTTTGTTCCAGTTGTTAGTCACTCTCTCTTTACCTTATTTCTAATTTGCATTAAGACAACAGAGTCCTGTGGCACTTTTAAAGACTAACAGATTTATTTATCGCATGAACTTTCGTGGGAGAAAATCCCACTTCATCAGACGCTATCTTCAAAGTGTCTGACAAAGTGGGATTTTCTCCCACGAAAGCTCATGCGATAAATAAATCTGTTAGTCTTTAAAAGTGCCACAGGACTCTGTTGTCTTTCTACAATAGACTAACACGGCTACCCCTTTGGAATTTGACTAATTTGAATTAGTTTGGTTTCAGCTCTAGCTATTTGCTCGTTATGCCTTTCTTCACTAGATTAACGAGACCGTTAGCACCCAGTATTTTCTCTTCATGATGGTACTTAAACACTGTAATCAAGCCACTTCTCAATCTTCTTTTTGAGCACCTAAACATATTGAGCTCCTTTAATATCTCAGCATAAGGTATTCTCCAATCTTCAAATAATTTGGTGGCTCCTTTATATACCCTCTCACAATTTTTAGCAAAATTAAACAAAAGTAAAATCAGCAAAAGGAAAGAAAAGGAATGGAGCACTATTATGAATATAAGTAGCCAACGATCCTTTTTTGCTCTATGCAAAGAAAAATTATGCTAAGTAACAAAAATGTCCCTTCTCTTTAATGTAGGAATTGTTCTTTCTTGATATGTGCATTCCTGTAATAAATTATGCTCAGTGTGCTTCCGGATTAAAGGCTAGCCAATGGTTAGTGAAATAATAAATTTTATGAACAGATTTAGATATCTGGTATAGAAAACAGAGTTTTTCTTAATATAGATTTTTTTTTAGACTGGACCAGTCAGTCCCTGATCTTGCAAGGACTTATGCATATGTGTAAACAGGTGCATAAGTCTCTGCATGATCAAGGCTTTTTTGCTACCTGAGTTAAAAGCAGAAACTTGCATTTTGCAAATATAAGGCCTAATTGTGGTTTGTGTAATTAACTAGTATCAGGGTTCCAAAATCACATCCATAGTATGGGATATTTTCTGTTTTCCTTGGTAATATTAACTGTAACGTTCATGTGTATTTTGGGGACATAAGTGTATTCTGAAGATGTATATTCATGTTTAAAGTATCAGAGCAAGCATATTGTCATTCAGATTAAAGGGAAACAAAAGGAGAGAAAAAGTTGAAGCTGTCACCTCTGGCCTTGACTCATTCTGGTGTTCCTGTTATTAGACTATGGGCTAGAACAGTACCACAAAGTTTAGTAAGGTGAACTGATTCTTTTGAGGACACCTCTGCATGTTGGTAATATTGGAGCTTCTGTCCTCAGACTGATATTGACAAATGCAGCACAGAGCACAAGAAATTTGTCATCTTCAGATTTGGAATCCTGTCAGTATATTCTGTGGAAGAGGTGGTTGATTTATACAGACAACTTTGGTAATGTGGGGAATAAGTCAACCTTAGGATCTGCTGAAAGAGTAAAAGATGAGTCTGTTTCAGGTTATGACAATAGCGCATATGAGGTGACATTCACCATAGTAGTTGGATCAGCCTATTTAAACCTTGCCTTATGCAAATTAAATGACCATTTAAGCAGTAGAGAGTGCAGACACTTGGAAGTATAACGTTACAAATCAGTGTAGATGTAGAAACTTTCTTAATGCAATAACTTTTTATTTTATTTATTTATAGCTAATTGTACATTTAAACAAGAATTTTAATGCTACTTCATATTTGGCAGATTTTTCTATTTTAAAATGGAAATTTCCAAAAATGAAGTCTCCTATTTATGTTTATAAAAAAATTATATGCACTAATGTGCCTGCCTAAAACATGTAGATAATGGTTGACTGCTTACACATTTATCTCTTGGTGCATAAATATAGATAGTTATTTATTTCTGTAATGTGTATTGTAGAAGTGCAGATAAAGTGGCTACATTTGAAATTTGACCCTAAATGACTATAGTATTAATTTGATGGTGTATGTGATTTGAATGTTAAAATCTGGTTCAAGCTTTTTAGGAAGGATAGGTAAAAGAGGTATGTTGGGTATGGGGGGGAAGTAGGGATGCTCTCTACACCATACCTGTTCTAGAGTCCCAGAGGGGTAGCCCTGTTAGTGGATTTCAGCAAAACAAACAAGGAGCCCTGTGGCACTTTGAAAGATTAGTAAATGTATTTATTGCATAAGCTTTCGTGGGATTGTGTGATGTATAAACGTGTTAGTCTTTAAACGTGCCACAGGACTCCTTATTTGTTCGAGAACCGTTGATAACTCTTGAGTGCAGGATCTCAAAGCCCAGGAAGTGGCACCTTTTGGGGTGGAGGGTAGTAATAGATGATCAAATCAAACCAGAGAACAAAATTAGTTACTTCTTAAGTCTATAATGTATAGAAAGAAAAAAAATGTGTTATTACAGGAACTTCAATTTGGGAGACATATGCTTGAAGTCTCATGCAGCCAGGAGTTAAACTTTATTACAGTGCCTAAGAATGATAAATGATGATATTTGGGGGGGGAGGGGGAAGGGAATATTATTTGCCACACAAGATAACTTACATTTGGATTCCATTATGATGGATAAATATAAAATCTCTGTACTGAAATTTGGTGGTTGCCTAGGACCAGTGACCATGACCTGATTACATTCAATCTAGGCAGAGAATAGTCCTAATCAATAATATATACACATGGTGTTTCAAAAGAGCTAATTTTCTCAAAATGAGGAAAATGATGAGTTAAAGTGATTGGGAGGAAAAATTTAGACTGAAAAAATGTGAATGAACATTGGAAATTTTTCAAGGATAATTTATTAGTTGGCCACAAAGCCATAATATCATAGTGAGGAAGGAGGATAACATTGGCTAAATGCTCATCATGGTTCACTGGTGAAGTGAAGGCCACAATTAGAAATAACAAAGCAACATGCAACAAACGGGAAAAAGGAAAAATAGAAATCAATCACAATAAGTTAAATATATGAAGTGCAGAAAATTGAAAAGGAAGCTTAAGACATCAGGAAGAAATCCATGGGTGGCAGTTTACCAGTAAGTAGTTTTTAGAATATAGAAAAAAACAAAAGAAATCTTAGCAAAGGTTCATTATTAGATGATGATGGTAAAATTGTTAATAACAATGTAAAAAAGGCAGAAGTGCTCAATAAGTATATCTGTTCTGTACAGAAAGGAGTAGCTGAGGTACTTATATCACATTAGGATGAAGAACTTTTCACTATATTTGTAACTAAGGAAAATATTAATTAATACTAACTAGAGACAGGCATTTGTAAATCAGCAGGCCTGGATAAGTTACACCCAAGAATCCTAACTGAGCTGGCTGAGTAGATAACTGGAGCACTGAAGCGAATTTTTAAATAAATCTTGGAATATAGTTCAAATTCCAGAAGACTGGAAGAGTCCTAACGATTGCCAATATTCAAAAAGGGCAAGTGGGATGACTTGGATAAGTCGATGTCAGTTAGCCTAACAGCAATCCTGGGCAAAATAATGGAAGAGCTAATATGGGATTAAAATGATCATGAATTAAAGGATATAAATCTAATTAATGGCACTCAATATGTTTTCAATGAAAACATGTCTTGCCAAACAAACCTGCTTTCATTGTTTAATGAGATTACAAATGCCAGCAAGTACTTAAATGTTATAAGATGTTTGATTTAGTACTGCACAATATTCTCATTAAAAACTTACACTGTATAATTTCAATAAAGCACACAACAAATGGATTAAAAACTGACTGGCAGATCTCAAAAAGTAATCATTAATTGGGAATCATCTAGAGTATTTACTAAGGTTCCACAAGGAGCAGAATGACTTTTCTTCCTTGTCATTCACGATCTGGAAGTAAATATCAAATCACTGTTAATAAAATTAGCAGATGACAGAAAAATTGGTGGAATGTTAAATAATGATGAGTATAGCAGTTAGATTAATTGAAGCACTTGGTAAGCTAAGAACATTCAAACAGAAAGTATTTTAATAAAACTAAATTACTCTCAGTTATATGCTGAGGGTCACTGAATACAGGCCATATCTATAGCATGGGAGTTGATATCCTGGAAAACAAACAAGGAGTCCTGTGGCACTTTTAAAGACTAACCAATTTATTTATTGCTTGAGCTTCTGTGGGAGAAAATCCCACTTCGTCAGATGCTTTGAAGATGCAGAACTTACAGAGGGGGAAATTAAATGCAGGGAAATATATGACACAGGATCAGGTCAGGCTGTAACAGCAAATCAAAATAGATGTTGGAATTCAAACACTGGGGAATAGCATATAGAGGAAGGTGAGGTCAAATCACCTGTTGTAATGAGAAAAAAAATCCATAGTCCCTGTTTAAACCTGAAACAAGAGTTGAATTTACATATAAATTCCAATTCTGCAGTTTCTCTTTGATGCTGCAATTTGTTATTTATTTCTTTGAGCACAGCTACTAACAAGTCATCAATGGAGTAAGCAGGGAGATTGAAGTGTTCCCTTATTGGTTTTTGAATGTTGTGATTTCTGATGTCAGATTTGCGTCCATTTATTCTTTTGCGCAGAGACTGTCCTGTTTGTCCAATATATAAAGCAGGAGGCATTTCCGGCACATGATGGCATAAATCACATTGGTGGATGAGCAGGTGAATGAGCTCTTGATGGAGCAGGTGGCTTGATTAGGTTCTGTGATGGTGTCTTCAGTGTAGATATGAGGGCAAAGTGGGCAACATGGTCCGTTGCAGGGATGCATTCCTGCTTTAGTGTTTCTGTTGTTTGGTCTGTAGTTGCTGGTGAGTATCTGTTTAAGGTTGGCGGGAGGGGGGGGGGCTGTCTGTAAGCGAGGAGAGGTCTGCCTCCCAAGGCCTGAGAGAGTATGGGATCGTCATGTAGAACAGGCTGTAGATCCTTGATGATGTGCTGTAGAGGTCTGACTTGGGGGTTGTAGGTGATGACCAGTGGAAAGCAGTGATTGTGAAAAGGATTTCTGGATTATAATGGACAAGCAACTAAACATAAGCGTCCTGTGTGATACTGTGGCAAAAAGGAAAAATGTGATCTTGGGATATATCAGTAGGAGTCAAGAGGTGATTTTATTTCTGTATATGATGTTGGAGAGAGCAAATATTGGAATACATGTAGAGTCGTGGCATACAGATTTCTAAAAGGATGTTGAGAAACTGAAGAAGATGCAGAAAAGATCCACAAAAATGATTCAGTGGTTTGAGAAAATGCCTTACAATGGAAGATTTACATTGCTTAATTTATTTAGCTTATCTAAAAAAGGTTGAGATGTGGTGGAGAAGATAAATCAGGTATTAAGGAACTCTTTAATCTAGCAGAAAAAGGCAAAATAAAACCCAATGGCTAGAACCTAAGACAGATAAATTCAAATAAGAAATTAGTCCCAGACTTTTAACAGTGAGGGTGACTAACCATTGCAACCAATTACCTAATGATGTCATGAATTCTCCATTTCTTGATGCCTTCAAATCAAAACTGGATACCTTTCTGGAAGATATGCTTTAGCCAAACAAAATTTATTTGACTTAGTGCGGGGTAACCCGGTGAATTGTAATGGCTGGTGATAAACAGGATGTCAGAAGAGATGATAGGTTTCCTTTGGGTATTAAATTCTATGAATCTATGACAGGATGTGTCAGCTGCTGGGATACTCATATTTGCTGAATTATATTGCTAGATATGTTCTTTAAGGTCTGCAACACATTGACTATACCCTCCTTCAACAGTTTAGGCTACAAGAAAGCAGACTAGGAGACCGAGGGAAGCCTGAAAAAAATAAGTGTTGACAAGTTTTGTGTGTGATAATCTAAGATAAGTTATCAGGGCTAGTTCATGTGACCAGCACACAATGCACTTCTCTAGGCCGCTATACAGCATTGCTTATATTCTCTGTACCATATATTGGACAAAACGTAAGAATGTGCAATCTTAACAAAACCAGTGATCTACTACATCAATGACATTTTCATCCTCCAGATAGAAAACCTAAAGCTACCCATTCATCAACCTCTCTCTAGAATACCTCACACCAACATCAGCTTCTTGGATACCATGATTATCTTAAAAAAAATGGAAGCCTACACATGACTATATACAAGAAACCCACTTCCACAGATTCAGTGAGCACCCCAAACACAAAAAATCTGTTGTCTACAACTCAGATACCACAGAATTTCCTCTGAAGAGAAAGTTCAGGAAACCAAAACACTCTTAAAACTGCCTTCATTAAACAAGGATACTCCATCAGAGAAGTAGATTGTGCCATGGAAAGGACCATCCAAATACCCTAGGAGAACCTGCTTCAATACAGAAAAAAAACCAAACAAACAAATCATCAAATCACTGACCACAAACATCTAGCTGTCACCTACCACACCACACTGGAACCCATTGTTAGATTACAGATCAGTGGTTCCCGCCCAATATAATGTTTAGAACCCTGAAGAGCCACCAGTTTATATAATTAAAATTGAATTAATTAAATCCAAATACATTTTAATTATAATTAATTAATTAACATCAATTAATTACATTTAAATTAATTTTCATTAAATAGACTAGTGGCCCTTCAGGGTTCTAAAGCTTATATTTGTGGCCCTCAGGCCAAAATGATTTTTTTAAAATTTGAAAAAAAACCTGAAAATGTTTTTTTAAAAAAGGAAAGGAAAGGAAAGGAGAAAGGGACTGAACGCCCATGAATAGGGCCAGCTTGTGGGCATGCGAGTGGGCCCCAGCCACAGTGCACACTCCCGCAGTGACCGTCCCAGCCCGCGCCCCCTGCCTTGGTCCCCTGCAGATGCACCATTCCCGTGCCCCCCTCAACACGCTGTGCAGTCACACTGCCCGCAGCCCCCCCAGAACACCCTGCTGCCGCCCCAGCCCGCTCCCCCCCATCACACCCTGCAGCCGCACTGGTCCATGCCCCCCCCCCAGCATGCTCCACAGCTGTGCTGAGCTGTGGGGCCCCCAGCACACCCTGCAGCTGTGCCTACTCATGGGCCCCCCAGCACACCCTGCAACCATGATGGCCCATACCCCTCGCCTCCTCCCGCAGCCCTGGAGCCTTTTCCCCGCCCACAATCCCTAATCTGGCTCTGGCCGGGACCAGAGAGGAGGTGAGCGGCTGTAGATGAGAGCCCATTTTAAAAAGCCCCACAGGCCACTTTTGGCCCATGGGCCAGGGGTTGGGAACCCCTGCTATAGATATTTAAGCCTGCTTGTAAGGCCTATAGTTTTTAAATATGTTGCATCACTAGCTAGCTACAGTGGTAGCAAATCAAAGAATCAAAACCACAAACTGCTTGACAGGCTGAGGCCTTGTACTTTGGGTAAGAAAAGGCAAAAAACACCAGGGGCAGCTATAAGCTGGGAAGCGTAGAGTCACATCCACACCTACAAACACATCATGCCAGACAGAAGGAGCCACTGCCTTAAGAGCATCACACTTGTGACAAAAATCTACATTTTGTATTGTTTGGTCGTCCTGGTATCTATTGCTCTGATGACTTCTGTCTGCATCCTTAATTGTTTCCATCTGTCTTGTAATTAGTTGTAATCAGTTAAAGTGGTGGGGTATGATTGGGTGGAGAATTATGTTACAATATGGTAGGGTTGGTTATACAATTATCTGGTAATATTTGTAAAAAAAGTGATTAGATAAAATACATTATAAAAACTAAGGTAAACCAGGAATGAGAGGAAGGAAAATTTACTGGGGAAGGGAGGGGGAGTAGTAATTTATTTGGGAGGGTGGAAATTTACTGGGAGGGGAAACTTATTGGTGTAAAGGACTATTGGGTCCTAAATCCCAATAAACCTATCATATTGCCAGCTGCTGGATTCTGGTCTTCTGCACCTTTGCCAGTGAAGCAAGAACTGAAAGGACTTGGGAGGGTCCAAACACCCATATGGCGTAATCCTCAAAGTATAACAACCTGTACCCAATGGGGACTGCATCCCCCCAAAAAATCTTTCCTGAACCCTCTTTCTGGCTTTCAAACAACCCCCAACTTCACCAAGCTCCTCATCAGAAGCAAGCTTCTCACAGACCAAGACACATCAACTGAAAGCCGCAGGCCCTGCCAGAACAACAGATATAAAACCTGTAGACAGATCTTCACTGCTATGATGATCAACACTCCCTACAACAGACTTCCAAGATTTATGGGTGCTACGCCTACTTATCACAACAGCTGGTATACCTCATCCAGTTCATCAAATGTCCTAATAACAGCTATGCATGTGAAACCAGATAATCACTACATTTCTGAATGCACGTACACAGAAATATGATAAAAGACAAAAACACCAGATCACTGTCAGCAAACACTTTTCATAAAAGATCACTGTATATCTGATCTTCCAATACTTATTTGCAAAAGGAAGCAACACCTTCTAAAGGGAAATCTGGAAACTTAAATTCATAAGTCTGCTTGACCTCAATAACCATGGATTTAACAAGGACATTGATTTATGGTTCATTACAACAAATGGAAACACACCACAGTGCCTGCTGCCCTTAACTGCCCTTTTCAAATCCTTTATGCATAATACTCTAATCCCCAATTGTACAGTTGATTTCAAGTGCCTCCCCATCTACAACTTGTGTTACTATTTCTGATTAGCAATCTGTCCCAACTTCTCTTTATCTCAGAGACACTGCCTCCTCCCCCATATCTGTGTAGCTCAAAGTTTGTACCTTTTGCCAACAGAAGTTGGTCCAATAAAAATATTATCTCAGCTACTTTGTTTCTCTCATATTCTGGGACCAACATAGCTGCAATAACATTGCAAAGAAGTCTTAACAAATGGAAGAATAAACCTCTTTATTCTTAACCAAAGTTTCTTTTGCATAATAATAATTTGCAGTTCTATAGTACCTTTCATCGCAGGTTCTCAAATGTCTCTACAGAAATTTATTAATCCTTATAACAGATCTTTAAGGTTATAAATAATCTTAAGCAGTAGGTTTACATAAAATTGCACAGTAAATCAGTGGTAGAATAAGAATAAACTCAGAATAAGAAAACTCCTGACATTTACTTCCCTGCTTTAAACACCACACCACATTTAAGTTACAAATAATACCACTCGAAAATACTCAAATGTGTATTGTTACATCATCTGCCTTTTGTGGTCAGGTTTCACTGAAAACATACATCATCTTATGAATGTGTAGATGATTTATCTAGTGAATGGCTATGTTATTGGATCAATTTTAGCATCACAATGGGATCAAATTAACAAATTCTGAAGAGCTAGTTTCTTATGCCTTTGAAGTCCTAGGATAAAGATTTATAGCTAATGACTAACTGTAATAACCAAATTTAAGATGAAAATTGGCATTCTTGGAAGGTTACACAAGTCTTGCCTTGAGTTAGATTGTTGATTTTACCTTAACGGTGTGTGAGCAGTTAATTCAAATACAGAGAAATATATAATTAATATTCAAATAGCATCTGCTCAGTAGGAATCAGGCAAACTTTAAAGTATGATAATATGTTGATTACACTATAATCATAAGAGTGGGATTTGATATGCAGAAGTGTAGTACTCTTTCAAGAAAATGTTCAGAGTAAAAGATATTGTTCAACAATTTATTTTCCCCATGTAGATAGCTAGTACTAGAGAATTACAACTGCATAATGTAAATTAAATTAGAAATTCAAACAAGAATGTAAACATTTTAAGAGTTGTCAGTTCTTTAAGGCATTTTCCCTGGAAGAGAGAGTTCCTCAGGGCCCCTACTGAAATACTGTGGCTCAAGTTTAAATAATTTAAAAATAATAAATATTATTATCATAAAGCTAACACCTTTGTGAAATAAGTGATGCAACAAAGCTGTGGTTACTCTTTGTACTACTTGTAACTTTGTTACAATATTCAAGAGAGAACCCATCGTCTCCAGCTCCACCGTCTCCTGCCACCTGAGCTGAAGCAGCAAAAAGCAGTATAATGGTAGGGTTTAAGAATGAGCAAATCTAATTTAATTCAGTAGAAGGCAGTGGTACACATATTTCATTAAAGTCACCTGTTTATTAAAGCATTGTATTCCCATTTTATTGAAAGGGAAACTGGGGAACAAAATTATGAGTTGCTTCCTCCCATCAGGGTCTGAGCTTGCTTTCTTTGTAGTGTTCACAGGGCCTGATCAGTGGAAGTAAGTAGTCAAATGAAAGTCTTGTATTCAAACTTAGTAGCTGGGCCACAAGAAAACAAGACAGTCTAAATACGTTAAACCCTCTTAGTTACCTTTTATAAAGATACCACATTGTTTATAAATAATTGCAGTATATTTCTACTAACATTAATGTGAGACACTATAGCTCTCTCTCATTTATGTAACCAAAATTGGTATCTCAGATAAGACCTTCACTATTTATGCAAGAAGGGAGATATGCATTATTAAATGGGCATTAGAAATGAGTCTCACATACTGAGATACTGACATACTTTCCCACTTAAAGCTTTAAAAAGTGAATTATTGGACTGTTTTAACTTCTAATACTTCAAGGTTCACTCAGATTAAATGCTTTTATATTTCTAAAGCAGATCTGGTAATATGCAAATTCTATACCATCCATTTCACAGGCCCCTTTCTCTTTAATGGTCATAATAAATTCTGTAAATACCTGTGACCTACATTGTTAATTTTTCTGTATTAGACTTAGATATACAATTATATAATGAATGAATTAAGGATCTCCATGAAGGGACCAACCAAAGGACTTCCAAACTTGACTCTGCAAATAGCCGGGGGGTATTCAGAAACCAAAAGCTATACTGATCACTCTTAACAGTCTAAAATGATTAAACAAATCTCAATATTTGTCATTCTAGAGGAGATAGATTTATATATACATATGATTAGGGTTAAGTAAATAAAATTGCCACTTGTATATTATTGTATCTTAGGCTATCTGGAAAAATATGTACCTGATTATATTATTGTTGGAAAAATATTATGACCCAAGATTATACTTTAATAGCTGAGTCATAATCACAAAGAAAAGATTCCTTAATGAGGATACCATGTCAAGGTATGATTTGGTTATATCTACTCCACATGGAGCCAATGATACACACATAAGAAAACTTTGAAAGGCTGACAGCATGAGAACGTCCGGTTGTATGAGATTAGACAAAGAGGTCTGTGAATAAGTTATCCTGTATATTTTTATATGTATGGAATTCCAAGATATTCTAGGTATTGTATCAGTGTGATGCAAATAATGTGTAAAGCAGTATTTTCTGTGTTGTTTGTTGTATATAAATTAAAACTTTTACATTCTGTTAATAAATAAGAATCTAACAAAATAAGAGAAGTGACATTTTGAAATGTTTTTATGGGCATGGTGATAGCTTTTAAAATCTTTGCAGCATTAAGGATAAACAACTGATTTTTTTTTTACAATATAAGTCCATAAAATAAGTGTTTAATTGCCATAAAATATATAGCTGAAAGGCAATTTATAATTGATTTCAAGATGAAAAAATTCCAGATGCAGAGGAAAGATTGATCTGTTGTAGTATACTTAAGAACAGTATCCTGAGTTTGGTGATCAAGGTCTTTTCTCTGTTAGGAGAGGATGTTGAAGAAATGCTTTTTTACCCTTATTTGCAGACTGTAAAGCTAGCACAAGTTTAAGCTGAGCACTCATGTTTGTACATTAACCATAAATAGTGAGAGGTGTTTTTTCTCATTATGGCATACGATATGAAATAAGTGGATAAAATACACAATACACATAATCCCACTCAGAAAAGCTAGAAAAGATCCCTGGATTTCCTCATTAGAAATGCAGAATACTATGCAATGTATGTATTACATCAAACCATGTAAAAGATCAGCCAAAACTATGATATGTGAGCATGCTGTAAACATGAAAGATCAAAAGGGGTCTTAAGAAGCAAAATATTGACATTCAAACGGTAACTGAAGAACATGAATAAGCTTGTTTTTTAAAAATCATTTTCAGAGAGATTTTTAAGGAATGTTCTTTTTCTCCTCAGATGTCCTCTAATAACACTGGAATTACGAGACTGAATAGATTTTTTTTGTGTGTGTGGCTCTTTCTAAAATGGGCCTACCTACTTTCTTGCAGCTGTTATGACTCAGAGTGTATCAGCTTTACAAGTAAGTGCAGAAGGGGAAAGCATTTAATTATTCTATAATTTATGTGAACAAAAAGCTAGGTTGTCATTTTCCAACAGACATAAGAAAAAGCAAAGTTACCAGAGTCTATGGGGAATTTTTGTCTTTTATAATAGACTGAAATAATTACATACTCAATAGATAATGCAAACAATCTTGCCTCCTCTTTTTCTTTCAGATAATCCATGCAAAAAGAGTTAGTAAGATGTTTCTTTCATTCCATGTTTAGTTTTAAAAACCACCATTGGCAGAGTACATAATAATTAAACTGCAATGTCAAACTAAAAAAAAAAAAGGCCCTGTCTTTTAAACTCATTATTTTAAACAACAATCCTGGGAAAACACACACATACATGATGGTTAACTGTTACAGCGTCAGACAGAAAAGTAATTTGTTTGATGAAATAAAATGAACTGAACACATACTTTTTCTTTAGTCTTCGGTCTTTTTCTGCTTGAGTTCCAAGTTTGCCTAATCCCAGAGAATCCTGTGCTGCAGCTTCTGTTTCCATAAAACCTCCTGTGTTGAAATAGTAAACAAAAAGGAACATATTTCCTCATAGTTCTTTTTGGGTTATGCCCCTCTTCAAACCAACACAATTTTTATTTTACCTATTTATTTTTCTTTATTAAAGTCTGCTGCTTGCTGAGAATACCTACTACTTATTTATAATCACAGAATTAATAAATAAATCTGGCCAAACCTTGAAAAAATCAGGGTTCTTTTTTTTTTTTTTTTTTTTTTTAAATCTTCTCACTACCCTGAAGACTCTGAGTAATGTTTTTAACCTCACAACACCCCTGTGAGGGAAATTTTCCATTTCAGAGGTGGTATAATTTAAGAACAGAATTGCTGCCAGACTGGATGAGACCATAGTCCATGTTGCTCAGTATCCTTTCTCTGAAAGTGGCCTGTACCACAGTTCCAAGAGGAATGTACGTACTACGGCAGTTATGGAATGATCTAGCCCTGTCTTCCACTACCAGCTTCTAGTAGTCAGAGATTTAGGGTCACCCAGATCATGTTGCTTTCCTGATCATCTTGGCTCATAGCCAGTGATGAACCTATCCTCCTTGAATTTATCCAGTTCTTTTTTGAGACTGAAATCTCATTGCAATGAATTCAACAAGTTGGCTGTGTGAAAAGTACTCCTATTTATATTAAACCTGTTGCCTACTTATTTAAGCAGATAATCCCCAGTTTTTATATTATTTAAAGGGGTAAATAATACTTATCTATTCGCTTTTTCTACACCATTCATGATTTTATAGAGCCACCCTTCCACCTGACTGGAAGATCGGTAGATGTAAAGAGACAGGTGTATTTATATGCAGGGAAGTTCCAGGAAAGCCCTGTTTAACCCATGATCACAAGAGAAACATCCACCCTCCTGCCCAAGAAAACAGTTAAAATTTATAAAGTTTCATCATGAACCTCTGCGGGCATTTTTCCTCTTCTCTTGCAGGGCTTGAGAGGAATTTTCCCTCACTACCAGAGTGGCCTAAGTGATTTGGGTTTTCTGCCTTCCATACAGTGGGTTGGGGATCGCATAGACTCTAAGATAAGAAGGGACCAATATGATAATCTAGTCTGACCTCCTGCACAAAGCAGGACTTAGAGCCTCACTCATCTATTCCTGCAATAAACCACTAACTTAATGACTACATTTTAAAGTCCTCGAATCACGATTTAAAGACTTTAAGATACAGAGAATCCAACAGCCAGTGAGCCATTCCCATGCTACAGAGGAAGGCAAAAAACAAACAAACAAAAGAAACAAAAAACCAGAACCTTTGCCAATTGGAGCTGGGACAAAATTTATTCCTGAATCTGATACGGTGATCAGTTAAACCCTGAGCGTGTGGGCAAGACTCATCAGTCAGTCAGACACCCAAGTAAGAATTCTCTGTAATAACTTGGAACCCACCCACTCACCCACCCCCAACTGTCCCATCGGCATATCTACTGCCAGTAGATAAAGGTCAGTCAATAGCCAAATGAGGCTGTCCCATTATACCATCCCCTCCATGAATTTATCAAGCTGTTTTGAAACTAGCTAGGTTTTTTGTTCCTACTGCTCCTTTTGGAAGGCTATTCCAGAACTTCACTCCTCTGATGCATAGAACCTGCATCTAATTTCAAGTCTAAACTTCCTGATGACCATTTAAGGTTATGAAACAGGGCTTAGGTTATGATGTTGCAACTCTCTCTGTAAACTGGAGATGGATGTCCAGTGCAGGTACTCCACTGGGAATAGATATGGATCAGATACAAAGTAGACTGGTAAAGAATTTAAAGGAGGCATACTTCAAAGGAATGAAGAAGGAGTTTCAGGGCAAATACAAATTGTAGAGCAGGGAGTCTAACCTTCCCTCCTTCATAGCCACCCTCCCCCTTAACTCTCATAGAAGGGAGGTTGTGGGATACCAGAAGCGGGATGGCAGGACCAGGATGGAGGGGAGAGGCATGATTGCAACCCCCAAACAGAGGTAAATGAGAATGGACTGCACTGAACGATTTTATTTGCTGGGCACATTTAGATATTTTAAGACTAAAGTTGCAACCTAATTAAAACCACATCCATTGTCTCCTGTTCCCCTTTTGGCATAGCCAGAAAATCATCTATTGCAAATATTCACTAATGTCTGTCTGAAACTTCGTAAATTGGTGCCTGGGAATTTTAAATGTATTTTTATCAGATTAGGCATATATAACATCAACAATTTTAGATATCATTAAGTCAGTAATTTACTGTCATCTTCTATTGCTTCTGAGACTATCTTCACAGGAATTTTCTCTTCTGCACTGTAAAGAGCAGCATGAAAGACCAATACATTTATTTTATCTTTCTCCTCTGAGCTCTCATTTACTGTAAATTCATACAATATTATGTATAAAATGCCAGTATCAATAAAATTGGTCTCATGGAATGTAAATGGGAATTAATAACCCAGTCTAAAGATATAAAATTCTCAATCAGTGCAGATGGGAACATGCATCTTGACTTGAGAGACCCATTTAATAGATTTTGAAATGCACTGAACTACTAGATGATTGAATAAATCAGATTTTCATTCTTTCCCTAGTGATAAAGCAAAAGCCTAAATTATGATTAAAAATCAGTCCTTGTTCAAGAACACAGGGTTTTAGTAGGCGAAGAGAGGAAGCTATATGTCCATAATATGAGAGATATAGAACAAATATTCTGAATTCTTTGCTGCTATATTGATGAACTGACACTAATATCAACTTTTTTTAATGTGGAACCTTAGATATGATATAATCAGGAGCAGATTTCAAGATGGATTTACTTTTCTGACTTCAGGCACTAAAGTTAGTCAGATACATTTTTAACTGGTTAAATATTTTAAATCCCTCTCTCATGGATTTGTATGGTACTCATTACTGTAGAATGTGAATGCTTCACATTCTTTAATGCATTTATGCTCATAACACACATGAGAAATGGGATAATAGCACTTCTCTCATTTTATATATGGGGAACTGAGGCAAAAAGAGGCTAAGTGACTTGCTCAGTGTTACACAGGAAGCCTATGGCAGAGTGGATGTCTAGTACATGTTCTAGAGTAGGACCCTAATGACCAAACCGAACTTCTCCTCTAAACAGTAAATACCATCTAAAGAACAGTGATTTTTTAAAGTTATAGTTTAGGACCAACGATCTTATGAAGTCCTTATTGAAACAAAACTCATCAAACAAATGTATATCAATAATATTTTACATGAATAAGGAATTCATTATTATACCTTTAGCTAAAGCAAAATGAAGTATGACTATACAGCTGAAAATATATCCAGAACTCATGTAATGTAAACCTACAATATTAGGAAGCTTTTTAATATGAATCGTAACAAACATTATGACTCTGTCATTGTGCTCTATGTTGCAACAAGAACCATGTCAAACAATTAAATCTTTTTGGTTCTCATAGCTATCGGGATGCTATATTCCATCACATTATCACTGATATGAGATTCTTCTGAGCAATAGCCTCAAGGGTATTATAATTAGATTTTTAAAAATTAGTGACAAGAATGACAACCTGGACTCAAGAACCTAGTTCCTAAAATCCCTAGTTTTCTTCTGGTTTTGCTCTGTAAAGTTTGTACATTAAAAAGCCTAAGGTGAGCCAGTCAAAATTGGTGGCAGTTTAGTGCCATTAAACGTATTAGACTAAGAGCTTATCTACACTGAAAATGCTGCATTAGTCCCCACAAATCGATGCAGCAGGATTGATTGAGTAGCCAGTGTAGACCCTCTAAGTCGATCCCAGAAGTGCTGTCCTGTTGACTCAGTAACTCCACCCCACCAAGTGGAGTAATATTGCATTAACGGGAGAGCCCTTCAAGTTGACACAGATGAGTAAAGACACCGCGGTAAGTGAGAGTAACTAAGTCAATGGGATATATGCATTATGCGGCACACAGTTTGTGTATCTCCCATTGATTTAGCCCTGCAGTGTAGACTAGGCCAAATATCACAGGTGATGAAAAATGCAGGAACTGTAGAAACAGAAGGGGGAATTTCAGTGACCATAGCAAGAGGACCAGCCAAGGCATTTTATGTGACCAAAACCCAGTGAGAGACTGGAAAACTGAAGGGTTGTTACATTGAGTTTCGAGAAACTCCCAGATCACATTATTAAGATAAGCTCATTACTGTGGGAACAGAAACCATTACCCTGCTATTTTCATTAATTTACAGTATGTTAGCAATTTTGCCCTACTGCAGCAAAGAATTTAAGCATGTGATTAAATTTAAGCATGTGAGTAATCCCACTGAGGATAACTCTAAGGAGGCAATGAAGCTTGTGTTAATAGATTTCCATTTCATTTATATCATGATTATACCAAATTCCTGACAAATATGCTCATTACAATAGTGAAAAGAATGAAAAGATTCTGCCATTACAAAAGAGGAATAAGCAGTTTGGAAAACAAAAAAGAAGCAAAAACAATAACACAAAAATGACTGTAGAACAGTGATCTTGGCCTGATCAATTAATTCCTTACTAAGCTGTCCAAGTCGAGCCTTCTCCTTTTTACCGAACAAACGTCCTATTGAAGACTTGATTCCTTTCTTCTTGGGAGCTTTGTGTAGAGAGTCCTGGCTGCTACTGGCACTGCCAAGACCAATGATTTCTGGCTCCAATGAAGCAGGCAAACTACTATCAATTACCAAAAAAAAAAAAAAAAGAGAGAGAGACAGGTAATATGTTATTGGCCTGGCTATGTTCCATTTTCTACCAAACAGCTGTGCAAACAGATTTTGTGGAATCTAGTAAGAGTCTCTTCATAAATAGAACAATTTATCAATAACTGATAAAAACAATTCCAAAGGGGTAGCCGTGTTAGTCTATTATAGAAAGACAACAGAGTCCTGTGGCACTTTTAAAGACTAAGAGATTTATTTATCGCATGAGCTTTCGTGGGAGAAAATCCCACTTCGTCAGACGCTTTGAAGATGGGAATGTTACAGAATGGGAGGAAATTAAATGCAGGGGGGTGTATGACATAGGATCAGGTCAGGCTGTAACAGCAAATCAAAATAGGTGTTAGGATTCAAACACTGGGGAACAGCACATAGAGGAGGGTGAGGTCAAATAACTTGTTGTAATGAGAGAAAAATCCATAGTCCCTGTTTAAACCCAAGACAACTGAGTCAAATTTGCATATGAGTTTGAGTTCTGCAGTTTCTCTTTGAAGCTATGATTTGTTATTCATCTGTTTCAACACAGCTATTAACAAGTCGTCAAGGGAGTGAGCAGGGAGGTTGAAGTGTTCCCCTATTGGTTTTGTAGTGTTGCAATTTCTGATGTCAGATTTGTGTCCATTGATTCTTTGGCTCAGAGACTGTCCTGTTGTCCAATATATAAGGCAGAGGGGCATTTCCGGCACATGATGGCATAAATCACATTGGTGGACGAGCAGGTGAACGAGCCCTTGATGGAGTAGGTGGCTTGATTAGGCCCTGTGATGGTGTCATCAGTGTAGATATGAGGGCAAAGTTGGCAGCGTGGTCTGTTGCAGGGATATGTTCCTGCTTTAGTGTTTCTGTTGTATGATCTGTAGTTGCTGGTAAGTATCCTTTTAAGTTTAGGGGGCTGTCTGAAAGCAAGGAGAGATCTGTCTCCTAAGGCTTGAGAGAGTGAGGGATCATCTTGTAAAATAGGCTGTAGATCTTCGATGATGTGTTGAAGAGCTCTGGCTTGGGGGTTGTAGGTGGTGACCAGTGGCGTTCTGTTGTTGTTTTTCATGGGCTTCTCCTGCAGTAGTTGACTTCTGGGTACCCGTCTGGCTCTGTCAATTTGTTTCTTCACTTCTGCGGGTGCGTACTGTAGTTTTAAGAATGCCTGGTAGAAATCCTGAAAGTGTCTGTCTCTGTCTAAAGGGTCAGAGCAAATGCGGTTATATCTTAGGGCTTGACTGTACACAATGGATCGTGTGGTGTGTCGAGAATGAAAGCTCGAGGGATGTAGGTAACTATACCGATCAGTAGGTTTGTGGTATAGGGAGGTCTTTATGTGCCCATCGCTAATTTGCACTGTAGTGTCCAGAAAGTGGATCTCTTGTGTGGAGTGATCCAGGCTAAGTTTGATTGTGTTGTGGAAATTGTTGAAATCTCAATGGAAATCTTCAAGGGCATCTTTACCATGGGTCCAGATGATGAAGATGTCATCAATATAGCGTAGGTAAAGTAGAGATGTTTTGGGATGAGACGTGAGGAAACGTTGTTCTAAATCGGCCATAAAGATGTTGGCATATTGTGGGGCCATCTTCAAAGTGTCTGATGAAGTGGGATTTTCTCCCACGAAAGCTCATGCGATAAATAAATCTGTTAGTCTTTAAAAGTGCCACAGGACTCTGTTGTCTTGATAAAAACAATGAAAGTCCTGTGGCACCTTAAAGACTAACAAATTTCTTTGGGCATAAGCTTTTGTGGGCTGCAACCCACTTCCTCAGATGCATCAATAACTGATGTTTTCTTTCCTGTACAGTTTAGCAACATATAAAACAATGCATCTAATTTTCTTGTTTCAGTAAATCTGACCTGATTCATAAAAAATGGCAGAAAGGAAATAAACGTAAAGAGTCTTCCAAATTTCTTTTTGCTAAAAATGATGTTGGAAAAATGTACAAAGCACAATAATATAGTTTCCAAAATGAGATTTGAGGAAGACTTATTTCTAAAGAAAAATATATGAATGACAGATTTCTTACGTTATTTACATTATATACTTGGATAACTACAGAAAGTAAAACAAACAAGGAGTTTGTGGCACTTTTAAAGACTAACAATTTTATTTATTGTTAGTCTTTAAAAGCACCACAGGACTCCTTGTTTGTTTTGCTGGATTAGACTAACAAGTCTACCCCTCTGGAACTTGTCTACAGAAAGTAAATTTCAATCAAATAATTCCTGTTTGTTTTGTTTCCTTTGTTAACCAAATAAAGCATATATTCTTGACTATATGTTTGAATCAAAGCAAATAAGATTTTAGGCATTTATTAAACTGTGAAGCAGACACATTTATGTTACAGGCTATTTAATGAATAACTTTAAAAATGAATGTTTTGTAAAACAGATTATTATATATTCTATATGGATATTTGGCATTTGCTACTGGAAGTCCACATTTATCAAAAGTTGCCACCTGTGTTATCCAGATGATGAAGTTATTTCCTGTGCCCAGCATTCAATTCTACAGTGTAATAACAGCTAACAACTATTTGGAATTTAATGGTGTGTACTCTACATTGTATATTTATTACACCCACCAATGACCAAGCAAATTTCAACTGGCTAAGATGCAGCCATGTGAGTAAAAGAGTTGATTACCTTTGCTATCCTAAAATAAACAACTATAATTAATTAAGGTTTGAATCAAACAACACTGAACAAGAACACAGAACAATCAGGAAGACACATCCATCTGCAAATATTTAAGGACGTAAACACTGGGGGAAAGAATTAAGTGACAAAAAGGGATATTATATTTAAGTTCTATGTGATGAAATTAAGAATAGGAAAATTTAGGCTGTATATCGAGAAAAAACTATAAAATGTCCCAAGAGCACTGTTGGCATCCTCAGCCTTTGGGATATTTGAAGTTAGACTTCAATACCAATGCACATATAGTAGGGAACAACAATCTTGCAGAATGTATTTGATTTTTTTTCTGTGTGAAATTTGGATCCCATTAAAGTTAACGACAAAACATCCATCTCCTTCTATGTATAATTCCTATCACTCATGCTGAGCCCCATCATTTACCGCCCTCAGCAGACACGAACATGAAAGCAATCTCCAACATGTGCAATATCACTTTGTTAACGAAGGTAAAATCATAAAATCTTAGAAGTGTGGTTGGAAGGGACCTTGAGAGGTCAAGGCAGGACTAAGTATTATCTAGACCATCCCTGACACGTATTTGTCTAACTTCCTCTTAAAAATCTCCATGGAGATTCCACAACCACCCCTAGGAAATATATTCCAGTGCTCAACTATGTTAACATGACACACAAGGAGTCCTGTGGCACTTTTAAAGACTAACAAATTTATCACATGAGCTTTCATGGGAGAAAATCCCACTTTGTCAGACACTTTGAAGATGGGGAACTTATAGAATGGGCAAGGGCAAGGCTGGACATTAGGAAAAATTTTATGTTAAGGTAAGTTCCAAAGGGGTAGCTGTGTTCATCTAGGTCAGCAAAACAAACAAGGAGTCCTATGGCACTTTTAAAGACTAACAAATTATTTACCGCATGAGCTTACGTGGGAGAAAAATCCCACTTCCTCAGACACTTGAAGATGGGGAATTTCAAGCGCCCAACAAAGTGATTTTCTCCCACAAGAGCTCATGCAATAAATACATTTGCAGAAGGACAAAATCTCAGAGAGATATCAAGATGCACTGGGAAATCAGAAAAATAATAGTATTTCAAGAAGATAAAACATAGCAAAGTTGTGAATTTCTAAATCATGTTATGAGCTTCTTACCTTCTGGCATCATTGTGATATGAAGAAGGAAGGGTATGGGTCATCCTGATGGCTCTGGGTGTTGGAGGAGGAGAAGTTTCACATTTTATTGTGGCTTTATCTTCACGTCCATCTTCTTCAACAACTGCAATCTACCAGTCAAATATTTCAGTGAAAGTATGTATCAGCTTTTCAAGACTTTTGGAAATTTCAGCAAGTACTTCAAGTATTTGTCAAATGATCAGGTTTGAAATCAATTGAAATTTTCTGAGCAAATGTTAGCATAATGTAAAAACCCCGTAAAGAATTAGCCTAACTATGGCAACTTAAAATATATATTATTAATGAAAGAAATCATATCTGGAGAAGTAAACCATTCCTGATACACAGAATAGGTTTGATCCTGCAAAGACTTTAGCATACAAATAACTTTATGTACAAGTATGTATGCACAGGTAGTCAAAGTTTCTCTTTGTCACCTGACCAGCTGGAGGGTGGTCTAGCCTAGTGGTCAGAGCAGGTCTCAAGCCTAGTGGTTGGAGCAGGTGTCAGATTTACTGGCTAGAGTCAGAGCTGTAGTCAGGAGTCAAAGCCTAGGTTCAAATTGGAAGGCAGGAACTGGATACCAGAGTTGAGGGTTGAGCCAAAGGGCAGGAACTAGAGTGAGTAGGGTATCAAGTAAGGAGGGTTTAAGACAGGGGCAGGACCAACCATGGGTGCAAGGAAGAAGCAGCAGGAACAAGGTAAGACAGGAATAGGCAGAGTGGTGGGCATGAGCAATGAGAAGCCAGTGAGCTGCTGCCAGTTTAAGCATCAGGCTGCTAGGTGGTGTGACTAATCAAAGTGTGTGTTGCAGGTCAGCTGTACTGATCAAATTGTCTGGAGACTAGCTCTGCTGCAGGCCCTGATTCCTGACACTCATGATCAAGCCCACTGTTTTCACAGCTTCTTTATGAAGGGGTCAAATTGCTAGATAAGAAGAGTGAAGGAAATGGAATTTTGTCACAGGTTTCAATGGTTTTGCTAATGTTTCTCATGCCAACAGAATTACAACATTCTGCATCAGTTATGCATATAACTGCAGATTGTACCAGCCCAGATAAAACTAAACCTTAAAGATTATTATTGTTCCATCAATAAAAAAAGTGAACAAAATGTTCTGTGAAAATACTTAGAATGTAACAATGCTTGGTTTATGATGGTATATTTGTTAATGGCTACACTGAAGGATGTATTACCAGAAAAATTCACCTGAGAAACTTAACTTCTAACACTTGAATTAGTTATTGATTGTCACTCAAAAGCTTTTCCAAGTTGGAGTAAAATGAAAATACATTTTTCTAATTGATTAGATAAAAAGTATGAAAATGCCTGATAAACAAAAGCTATGAAGAAATTTGTACTATTGAAATGAAAAAAAAGATGGTACAAAAAGCTGCATTAAACTTTAAAATTTTGAGTATCATACCTTTCGCCGATGTTTCCTTAGATCACTTGGCTAAGATTGATGAAAAAAGCAACAATAAAAGAGAATTATTAGTAAACCTCATTTGATCAAAGAAACACTGAGATTTCATATATATTCTGATTTATGCTTCAGGTGCCCTTGGCATAATTTAAAAATACATCCCAATTTAGAGAAACCAACATAAATTCTCTCTCTCCTGCAAATAATTATATACTCCCACTAGTCCCCTTAATTTTCATAGGCCTAGAAAGAAATAGTTTTTTATACATGAAAAAAAAAACCATTTTTAGATCATATTTCCCCCAGATCTCCCATAAATCCTCCTCAAAGAATCAACAGTAATAAAAGGATAATGCTTCCGTGCAACTCTCTAGTGTTCCAAACTTTTTAAACATTTTACTAAAAATCAGACAAGAGAGCAAAGCGTCATACAAGCTGCAGTATATGACAGAGGAAAATGTCTCTCTTGTTACAATAAATCTGAAGGAATATTTTTGTGTATCTGACATTTTCAATAGCAGCAGTCCTCTTTGCAGCAACCATTATCTCACAATAGATGTATGCTAGAACATATATTGTTCAACCACTTACAAAACTTCAAAGTTAGGCAAGCATTACTCTGCTGATATACAGCTAGAGCTCATGAAACCCTGTGGGGTTTGTTTAATGCAAGTTGATGCTATGAAAACGGGATGCAATCATTATTGGCATCTAGCTAACCCTTACAGGTTTATTTGGAAGTTTGTGTACTATGGAACCTAAACCTCCAGGAGGATCTTGCAGTGTAACCCTTCCACCCAAAGAGAGCTTATCCAGCGGGAACAGGAAAACCATACCGGCTGATATAATTACATATTGAGAGTAGGGGCAGTAGCATTGAAAAATGTTCAGTGAAAAATGCTAGTGAGCTGCAGTGGATTCCGTAATTACCTGGCTAAATCTCGTAGTGGGAGAAATGCCCCTACTCCTTAGTCTGCTGGATTTTTGTAACCAGTTTTCATTAGAACCAACATGTGGATCTTTTGCACAACCCTTTTCAGAACACTCTCCCCATTCCTTTAGTTTATTTTCAGAAATGACCAAAATCAATTTCATGCTCTCTGCTGGAATACAATCCAGATGGTTTAAAGAATATTCAGCCACACTATACACAGTTTAAAAATAATACAGGTTAAATGGAATGTAAGAAAAGAAATTACAGCATGCATCTGGCCCTGAAAAGCACATACAGCCAAACACACAATGTACCATTTGTATAAAACAGGAAAAAACATCACAAATACCTTTATAAATACAATGTAAAATGATGTACTATCAATAATGACCTTGTCAGGCATTTGCTGTGGATTTAAAGCTAACCAAGGATTAACAGCCTTCAGCTTTGCCTGAAGCTATGACTGATTAAATGCATTATTTGAGAATTCATCACTTATAATAAAAATCCTATATAAATTGGTTCCAGTATTAACATTTTACTAATTATTATTAGTTATTATTTCTATGATATTAGTGCCAAAAGACCCTAATCAGAAAACAGTGCTCCATTATGTTAGGTATTATAAACAGAAAATAAAAAGCCAACACAACTTCGTCTTTCCTCCAAAAACCTTTACAACTCATATACAAAATCATAGAAATATAAGACTGGAAGGGACCTTAGTAAGTCAGTTAGTCCTGTCCCCTGCGGTGAGGAAGGACTAAATATTATCTAGACCATGCTGGACAGGTGTTTGTCTAATCCATTCTTAAAAACCTCACTTGACTGAGATTCCACAATCTCCTTAGGTAATTTGTTTCAGTTATTAACTAACCTTTCAGTTAGGTAGTTTTACCGAATATCCAACCTAAATCTCCTTTCCTGCAATTTAAACCCATTACTTATTGACCTATCCTCAATGCATAAGGAGAACAATTTATTACCTTCCTCCTTATAACAAACTTTTATGTACTTGAAGACTATTATCATGTCCCTGCCTCAGTCTTCTCTTTTCCAAACTGAACAAATGCAGTTTTTTCAATTTTTCCTTGTAAGTCATGTTTTCTAGACTTTTAATGATTTGTGTTGCTCTTCTCTGAACTGTTTTCAATTTGTCCATATCTTTCCAAAGTGTGGAGCAGAACTAGACATCATACTCCATTTGAGGCCTTACCAGCACTAAGTAGAGTGGAAGAATTACTTTTCATATCTTGCTTACAACACTCCTGCTAATACTGCCGAGGAAGGCACATGGTGGAAGAGGATTGGGGACAGTGGTTCCCAGCCTGTGACCCAGGAACCAAAAGTGGCCTGCGGGATCTTTCAGTGTGGCCCACCACTCCTCTCCTGCTCACTGCAGAAGGGAACCCTGCCTAGGGACCCAGTTGGAGCACACAGGGCTACAGAACAAATGCAAAACAAACACGGAGTCCTGTGGCACTTTTAAAGACTAATAAATGTATTTATCACATGAGCTTTCGTGGGAGAAAAATCCCACTTCATCAGATGCATTGAAGATCTTTCTCCCATAAAAGCTCATGTTAGTCTTTAAAAGTGCCACAGGACTCCTTGTTTGTTTTCCTGAACTAGACTAACACAGCTACCCCTTTAGAACGGGCCACATATAGTCTCCCTGTTGCACCAGGAGGATGGGAGATCAGCAAGGAGGCAGCTAGTTCCTTAAGGATGTATTTCATCAGGCTTGAAGACATGTAATTTGTCCAAGTAATTCTTAACTTATTCTTTCCCTATTTTACCCTCAGATCCTTCCCCATTTACACTGATGTTCACTATGTTAGTTGTCCAATCACTGCTAACCTTTTTGGTGAAACAAAAAAGGCATTTAACACTTAGGCCATTATGGCATTTTCTGGTTTTATCTCTCCCTTCTCCTTGAATAATGGGCAATATTCCTTGACCTAGGTCTTTTTCTTGCTTCTAATGTATTTGTGAAAAGTTTTCTTGTTACCCTTTACATTCCCAGTTAGTGTAATCTTATTTTGTGCCTTAGCTGTTCTAATCTTTTCCTTGTGGGTTTTTTTATTTATTCTTTGTAATTTGAATTATTTTCCACTTGTTGTATGACTCTTTTTGAGTTTCAGGTCATCGAAGATCTCCTGCTTAAGTTCTGGTGGTCATTTACCTTACTCTCTATCTTTCCTATACACTGGAATAGCTTGCTCTTCTGTATATGCTGAGATGATAAAATGTGGGCAAAACCAATACTACAGGAGTGACTTGGGGAGGACTAGGCAAACACTAAAAACAATTTCATCGGTTTATTTTAATAAATATCATGCTCAAAACCACCATCACACATTTGCTTACCAGCGTCATAACCCCCATACGATCCATTTCTCTAGCTGGACTGCGAGGTGTGAGTTTAGGGGTTGAGTGCCCACTAGGAGGAGAAGAGCTTGCAAGCGATGAAGCTGTCACTGAGCCAGTGATAGATGTACCTGGGTGAACTCTAGCCAGATTCAGGCCTTCTAGACTAACGCTGGCTACTCTATTCTCTATTTCTTCAGCACGTAGTTCTGTTGATTCTTTTTCTTCTTGGATTAACCTTATGGAATGAAGAAAGCACATGGTAATATTCTGGTCAGTGTCAGCCACATAAGGTATGCTTCAGACTCTAACAGGAACTTGACTTCTTTGAATAATTGAGTAGAAGCTTTATACTTAAATAGATGGGAGTAAACCCAGAACATTTTGATAAATGTTAGAGGAACAAATCTATATTAAGAATGCTTACTTGTAGCTATCATTCATTGCTGATAATATATGCAATGTTTTAATTATAAAAACAATTTGGGTAAAATTTCAAAAGGTCTTCCACTACAGAACTATTTGTGAGCTTGCAAATTAAACTCGCACATATCTGTGCATGCATTTTGCAGGTAAAAAATATGCCTGCAGACTAAATAAGCTCTAACATTTGTGTACTGACAAGTGTTAGAATCTGCACGTGCAAAACCATTGGATTTATATTCTAGATGCTGATCTAACAGGAAATCAAACAAGAGAATATGTGAAATTACTTTTATTGCATCTAACATTAGCTTGAGTTATATATTTAAGCTTTATATTTTAGCATTTATGTTATGTTATTGTTTCAGTTGGGGGTTGGTCCTACTTTGAGCAGGGGTGGCCTCCTGAGCTCCCTTCCAACCCAAATCTTCTATGATTCTATTCATACTGCTTCTATAGAATACAGTTGGTAGCATTTTCCCACTGATATTCCAATTCTTAGCATTATAATTAACTTGTAGTGCTAAGTCTGGATTCCATCCCACTAAATATACCTATGGACCTTCCAGTGGAGTACGCTGCCGAAAGCAACACATATTGGCTGATCTTCTGTGTCAGGCCTTGACAGCAGTATGTGCTTATTGTTTCTTTAATTACGTTGAATAAAAAGAACACGAGGGGTTTTCACTCCTACAACTGTGCTACTCCATACAGACCTAAATCTGCAATGTGTAGGGCTCTCCCCCGTGCGCACACACACAATTTCCCTAGGCTTCCACTCAGAGTGAGACTCCAGAGGAAATCTTTGCTGGCTCTGTCAGGAAGTAAGATCAATAAACACTGAAGGAAGGAGAGCAGATAATCCTCACCAGCAGAGAAACATAAAAAGAATAAATGGATGACAATTTAGCATTACACATTGTGTTCCACTTAAAGTTCTCAGAAAAGCTCCTTTACTTACTTCTCATGAATGGTTTGATTTCTAGAATGTGGTTTATTTTCTTGCTAGTGTTTAATTCCATCTCCTTCTCATGGAAATAATGTTCTCAGTCTTAACAGGGCCGACATTCGAAACAAAACTGTACCGTAAGCCCAGATAGCTCTGTTGTAGACCCTAATCTAATAAATAAATGTGTGAGCATGTGGCTCAATACCCACATGAGCTTCCAACACAGCCCTCAGTTTGGTTCCCAGGATAAATCAAATCAGAGCAGCTCTGAGGCTGATGGCCAATTCATTAGGATCCAAGGGCCTAGTCTGTCGGACAAGAGATACTCTAGACAGAACCCTCATCATGGTATGTGTGTGCGTGGTGGGGGAGGGAGGGGCAAATGAGCTGCTATAGTGATTCTATGTACCCATGGTTTCCTCTAGGTAGGGGACCCTTCAGACAACTAGATCTGTCAGCTCAACAGCTGACATGCTACACCATGAAGTCACAAAACAGCCAGAACATGGGGCAAGAACTGGCTCAGAGACATTAGGCTTTCTCTGGACAGGGTCTGTCTGCTTCTGAATGAATTTCACTAAATAAGGAACAAAAAGGCACTCATTTAGGAGTCCTTTGTCTTCCCTTCATCCTCATTTGCCCTCTCAGTCACAGATGGTGGAAACAATTACACAGTTCCATAATGGAGGAAAGGAGGTATTACTATATCTAGAGGCAGAAAGAGCAGATGAAAGAATTGTGCAAGATACAAATCTGGGATCAAAGAAGTCAGTAGCAGCTCCTTAAGTTTTGAAATAGAGGCAAACTGGCTGTCTCACAGATGTCTGCAGTGCAGTCTTTCAGTCGCTTGTTCATATTAGTAACCGTGCTCTACTGGAGCATGTCTTATTTGGAAATGGGAAACAAGGTTTTTTGATCAGCTAGAATGCAACCAGCTATCTCCAAAGTGTAAAAGCTTTTATAAGAGTCTTTTGAAAGGAAGTCTTTTATTTGACTTAAAAAAAACCCAACAAATTTACCCTACTCATTTTATTTTATTTTACTATGTAAAACATATCTTACTCAGTTCTATTACATGTGGACTGAGTGAATGGTTTCTAGATACAACCAAAATAATACATGGAGTTGGGAGATGCATTGCAGTTTTGAATAAAATACAAAATCTTGTCAGACTTCAGGGATACTGTGTCAGTAAACATCACACAAAGGGGCTAATGGAAAAGAAAGCACACACTATTGCATGTTTGTTGTACTATTTTACTTGTATATGGAAGATGAACTTATCACTAAGAGAAAACCTGAGGATTTCAGACAAAAAATCTCTTTCTCTCCCTCATCATCATCAACTCTGTTCCACCAGACACAGGAGGAAACAAAAAGTGTAGACAATCAAAGCTATATTACACGTCGTAAAAGAAAATCTATAGCTTTTATGAGAACAAAAGAAGAAATATAAAATATCTGCAAATGAAGAGTTAAGGGATCCCCACCACTGCATTTTCCTGCTATCACACAATTTTTAATCACTCACCCTAATCGTACCCAATTTACACTCACACCCTAACTTAACTTTGCCTTCTTTGTATTCATTTTTGAGGGAACTTTGCTGTTGGATCTACACATTTGGTTTTTAATTGTTTTTACTACACCTGTAGAGAAAATTTGAAAAAGAAAATAGCTGCATGGTACATTAAGTTAGATTAGAGTTCTATCATTTATCATTTTTCTTATAGTGTTGTTAAGTAGATGTAAATAATTCCCAAATGGTGTTATTAAGTGTGTGGATTATATGAGGCTCAATTTTCTAGTCTCTCAAGTTCATTTTGTGTTGCTTATAAAAGAGCAAGTGGATAGAGAAGGCAGGGCACGTCTCAGAGGAAGGGATAGTGCCGGGTCTGTTAAAAAAAAACAACAAAACAGGCATGGTAGAGCATGATGTTTTTCTGGTGGAAGGTCTTCTGCCAGCAGCTTAACCTAAAGCTTTCCACCTATATTTTTAAATTTACAATGAGCCTGGATGCTAAGATCAGCTCTTCTCCTCCCTCTTCTGTGCTACATCTGAGCTCTGTGTAGAACCGAACCCACCATATTTCAGGCTTAGCTAAGTGTAACTTTGACCAGTATGTCTTTCTGAATACATTAATTATTGTGTCTATCAAAAAACATGTAAGTCCCTCCCCTCCCCTGCCCAAGACCAAGGTTGTAGTGTAACACAAAGAAACCAAAAACAAAATATCGCGTCCTGCCACTTTAAGGCATAAGCACCTCTGCATAGTGTTCCTTACTCTGGCCCACTGGAGACCAGTGCTTACTTCAGTGTTATCCAAAAGAAAAACAGAAAAAGAGAAAAAGATGGCTGGCTTCAGATGGAGTAAAAGCCAAATGTCCCTCTAATTTATGATGCCTCCTGAAAACAGAATAGTTACTCCGTGTGATCCAAGATTGCTAGTTTCTCTGTTCCAGTGTTCCTTGTCTGCGGTTGCTACCTGTGCCTATTTCCTCCATGTGCTGGGAAGAGAGGAGAAGAGAGGGCTTCCGTCCCATTGCTCCTCATTTACAAGCTAGCTCTAACCCCCCAATTTAATAAATAAATTTCAATTTAATCCCTCTGATGCCTATTTTATGGAGCAAAACTATGCCCATTCACTGTTTCTGTATTTTATATATCATTGTAATTCCATCAATTGCTTTCCCCCTCCAGAAAACCAAAACTAAGGGGCACTAACATGAGGCCAACGAAACAAATTTGCAGTTTGTAAGTCAAGGAAACAATAAGTTTGAAAATTATTTAAAAAGAACTCTTGACAATGACCTTTTTTTAATCACCAAAATTGTAAAAGTCCTGTTCCAATTTTTTTTCTAAGCTAGAGAGATAAAAAATTCTACCCTAGGATAATATATAGTTTTGAAATTTTAGGAGGGTTGGCTTCTTTCTTAGAAAGATAAGTCATGGACGGGATTCTTGAAAAAAATAATTTATAGTGAAAAACTAGCTTCAAGCTTAAATATGCATTGGCTTCTTCCACCATATTATAGGAAATTTGTGGATCTATGTGATTTTCTGTGGTAAAGGTGTGAATATGAATTCAAACCCAAATAAATACACAGGCCCTTTTGAAAAGTCTTGTTAAAATAATCCATGTTAACAGAACAAAAGAAAAAAACCTCTCAAATCAAATTGTCTGTTTTATCCCCACAAACAAACAATTAAGAAACATTTGTCTATGAAAGTTGTTGTATTTAGTTTCAGTTGAAAATAGTATGTGGTAGTTACTCACTCTCATGATAAATGGCTCTCTTAATGTCAACCAATCTGATGTTCAAATACAGGATCCAGTTACTGCCCTAGGTTGCTTCCACTATGTGCTTTAATGATAGTTTTTAGACTACATACTGCTTTCATTTACGTTTCTATGACCCATAAATATATATTACAGAGGTGGAAAAAAACCCAACTTCCAAATCACAGTAATATGGGAACCTGAAAGATGGAAGACTGAGGCACTGTGAACCATGGATTTGAAGTGATGTGGATATGGAGACATTATAACAAAAAGAACCTTAATTCCCACAGTATGAAAGAAAGCTAAAAGGTCCCTTGCTAATATCCATCTTCTTGCTTAAAGTTCACTTAAGAATGGCCATAAAAGGACTACAGTATTTTCTGAACTGAGATCTGATGAAAGATCTAATGTATATCATATTGTGGGAAGCAATTAAAATAACCTTTTCCATTTTAGTAATAAATCTAAAGACTAGATCAGCTTGTATAAACAGAGGATCACCCTCTAATCTAAGACATACTGTGTGAGTAAAATCTTATCTAAAAGCAAGATCATTTGGACTCGCCTGAATGAATAATTTTCCCTGAGATTTACAAAAGGGAATATGAATTTAACTATTCTGCTCACTAGTTATACTGGAATTTTTTCAAACTAAACTTTTTTGATCACATTCACACGTGCTTCAGTGTATCCGCTAATAACTGACCTGTTGAGGAGAGAGGAGGTTAAGAATTTTCTTCTCTCAATCTACAGTACTACAAAAATAACAAAGGGTATTATGTTTTTCCCCCTCTCTTTTTTGCTTTCCTCTAAAGCGTCAGGTATTAGTTATTGCCAGAGTCAAGAGGCTACACTAGATGGATCAATGACCTGATTCAGCATGGGATAAATCCTATCTATCTACATTATCTACAGATATATTCTTTTCTCAAAACCCCATTATATTAGACAATTTCCTGTTAGCAGGTCAACATTTTATTTTTCAAAAATAGATATTTATTTATCCTATAACATTCTGAATAATCAGGGATCTGATTTCCTTGTAATAAAAGAAAATATGAATCAAATTGCTTGTTTTACCTATATTGGGAATATACTATTTTATCAAATCTTCAAAGAGCAAAAATTTCCTTTGGCCTTTTCTCTTGTCAGAACTGCTGGAAAACAGATTTTAGAAAATCGTAGCAAAATCCTTTATGAATCAAATAGAGGCATATTGGGAGTCCCAAATATGTAATTATAAACTTACATTGAAAAATAAGGAGCCTTAACCTACCATAGAATGGAAAAAACTTTTAATAGCATTTTAAAATATTTTCAAGAGTACATTAGTTCCACCTTTTTAAGACTGTTACCCAAAGAGAAAGACTTGAGAAAAAACTACCACAAGGTAAAGGGGTTTTAGTTGTAATTCAAACTATTCTCCATCTGAATACTAAATAGTACGTCATACTATTAGGTTACCCTAGACCAGGGGTCGGCAACCCTCGGCACGCGTGCCAAACCTGAGGGGTCAGCAACCCCCGGCATGCAGCACTACTCAGGATCCCCCGCTGGCCCCGCCCCCCAGCGTGGCCTGGCCCCCGCTTGCCACGCTTCCCTGCTGGGGAGTGCGGCCACCACCCCGAGGCCCCTGTTGGCCCCACCCCTGCTGGGCAGAGCTGCTGGAGGGGAGGGGAGGGGCGGACCGCCCAGAGCCGCGCCACTGCTGGCAGGACAGAGTCAGCCCTGGCTATGGCTGGCAAAGGGGCGGGTCGACTCGGCCCATCTGGAGTTGTCACTGCCAGCAGGCAGCCTCCAGTCCCCGGCCCCGACTCCCGCCGGCAGCGGCGGCTCTGGGCAGGCCTAGCCAACCCACCCTCTTGCCGGCGATGGCTGGGGCTCTGGGCAGGTGGACCTGACTCAACCCACTTCGCACTGCGCCCCTCCAGCAACTCTGCTGTCCAGCAGAGGGCAGGGCCAGTAGGTGCCATCAGCCCCATGCTGCCGCTGCCAACAGAAGCTGAACCCGGGGCCGGGAACCGGAGGCCACCCACTGGCGGGTGCCGGCCCCGGGCCCAGCTGGCAGGGCACCCGAGGCCTGGTTCCATCCCTTTTGGCCCTGCCCCCAGTACCTGCTGAGGATGCGGTGGGCAGGGCTGGCACAGGGGCTGGCAAAGTTTGTTGACCCCTGCCCTAGACACCGATGCATTAATTACATCTCTTTCATCTACTTCCACAGAACTAAGAGGAAATAAATGGATATTCTCATGAAGCCATGATATATTTATCGCAGAATCTTTTAAAACATACCTTTTTGACAAAACAGGTGAATTGTGGTTCTGTTGTGAAAAGTAGCTATTTAAATAGCATCCTTGGGTATAATGTTTATTGCCTCTCAATAATTCCAGATGAAATTAGTGCAGTTTACAAGTATATTGAGATATTTTCCTTATCTTCAAGCTCCACAGTTCAGCCTGGGATATGAACATCACACTGAATTCCTTCCTGCTTTCATCTCATTCTCAGTAACCTGGTGTCACGTGATGCACACTGGGGTATGATCTGTCTGACTTTTCTGTGAATTCCTGCCATGTAATTGTGTAGTTTGATGCAAAATGCGCCATATAAGGTTCCCTTTTGAATGCTCATAACACCCTCTGCCTTATTGTTATGGTATCGGGTTTCCTTCAGCATCATCTATGCATACAGATGTGAAACATATTCCCAGTTATTTCACCCAGCTCAGGGGGGAGGCAGACAATCAGGGCTGCTTCTCTGAACGGAGGCTGAAGAGGTACATGACAAAGAAAATGCATAATTGAGCTCTCCAACTCAGGCTTAAAGAAGATCACTTCAGCCCAGGAAGTGGGGAGGCGAGATTGGGGGGCGGGGAGGGGAGAGGGAGAGAGATTGGAAACAAGTACACACACTTGGAACTGTTAGGGACTTTGTTTCCAGAGACACTCCATTTTGAAACATCTCCAAGCAAGATCTGGGCCCTGCTTAGGGATAGGCAGAGATGGGCTGCTAAACTATCATATAGCTGAAGCTTGTGAGCAATCCTGGACAGTGAGGTTAGGTTAGAATGTGCTTTTATACCTTTTATTTGCTTGTGGTAACTCCTTACTGCTTTATTAAATGAGTGTGCATTGATTTGTTATAAATTTACTTAAAATCATGTTCTAATGAATAAATTAGTCTTTGTTTTATCTAAAGCTGTGTGAACTTTAGAGAGGATGAATGATCAATAGTTGAGTGCATTCCCATCACTTTGATAGACTGATGAACTGGTGTCTATGAGCCTGCAGTGATTGGGGAAGGGACCTGATCCCTGTAGGACAGACGTTCTCGGTGTAGTATCTGTGGCTAAGGGTGCTGGCTGGGGGGCTGTCCCCCCCAGTGCTGGAGAGTGCACACCCACTGCCTGGGACCGATTACATGCAGGAGGCTGGTGTGGACAGACCTAGGTGTGGGAGGGTCCACCTAGCAAAGTGTGGTAATTCGGGGTCTAGGAGTGGACAACAGGGGAGGCACAGAGGCATCCTGGACCAGATTCTGGGAGGGGAATGTCACACCCAGAACCATTCGAGGTCTATTAAAAGTGTGACTAACAGCAAGAACCATGAATACCACTGAATACCACTCTTCAGGATAATAGCTCATTGATGGATTTACATCAGATGCCTATGTAAAAACTTTGAAAAGAAGGCCTATAAATAAAGGTCCATCAGAAACCTTCCCTTTGTTAGTATTCTCTAAAATATCTTCTTCTAAAGGGCCTCATTCTCCAAAAGCTTCATGTTTAAGAAAGAAAATAGCTATCATTACTTCCATTATAGTACACATTTTTATACATAAACATATACAGTCCCCAATTACTGCCCTTGAATGCAGGAGCGGGGCTCCAACTGATCCTGAGCACCATGAAGAAGTTTGACCTGTGACCAGAAAGCACATTTCCATTTGTTGATGTTACGTACCTTATTTCTTTGTTGATCGCATCTAGTTGCTCCTGAAGCATCATGGCCAGAGTCTGGGCATCTGAATGCCCACTTGGTGACAGAAGGTCCATGGAACTAAAAATAGTTTCTCTATCATCATCATCAATATCAGACATTTCAGTGTCACTTTCAAATGGGTGGCTGCTCAAGACTCCAATTTGTTGAGTTCTGTTCCACTCATGATCCCCAAGAGATTTAACCTAAACAAGAATTTAAAAAATGCATATCACTTTGTTTGAGAAACTATTTCAAGATTAGATTGCTAGAAAATGAAAGATGAAGTGTCAATGTTTTAAAATACTGCCTCTGTGATTATTAATCCCTTTCTTATTTGTAACAACATCAAGAATAAATAATATATTTGATATGAATACTGAAGTCCTCAAATAATAATTTAAAGGCTTCAAGGTACAGAGAATCAATCAGCAAGTGACCATGCCCCATGCTGCAGAGGAAGGTGAAACCCCTCCAGGGCTTATGTCAATCTGCCTTGGGGAAAAATTCCTTCCCGACCCCAGATATGGAGATCAAGTAAACCATGAGCCTGTGGGCAACACTCATCAGCCAAACACCCAAGGAAGAACCCTCTGTAGAACTCAGAACTGGCCACATCTAACATCCCATCAGAGGTCATTGGTGTATTTTCCACTAGTTGTAGTCAAATATCAGTCAATTGCCAAATTTGGCTGTTCCATCATACCATTCCCGCCATAAACTTCCCAAGCACAGTCTTGAAGCCATTTAAGTTTCTTGCCCCCACTGCTTCCCTTCAAAGATTGTAGAAAACTTCATTCTTCTGATGGTTAGAAACCTTATCTCATTCCAAGTCTAAACTCCCTGATGGCCAGCTTATATCCATTTGCTTTTGTGTCCACATTGGTGCTGATCTTGAATAATTCCTCTCCCTCCCTGGTATTTATCCCTTTGACGTCTTTAAAGAGAGCAATCATATCTCATCTCAATTTTCTTTTGGTTAGGCTAAACAAGTCAAGTTCTTTGAGTCTCCTCTCATAAGGCATGTTTTCATTCCTTAGATCATCCTAGTAGCCCTTCTCTTCACCTGTTCCACTTTGAATTCATCTTTCTTAAAGAAAGAGACCAGAAGTGCACACAAAATTCCAGGTGAGGTCTGATCAATGCCTTGTATAACAGTACTAACACCTCTCTCTTTCTCTCTCTACTGGCAATATCTCGCCTGATGCCCGGTAGGACCGCATTAGTTTTTTCATGTCCACATCACATTGGTGGCTCATAGTCATCTTGTGATCAACCAATAAGCTGAGGTCCTTCTCTTCCTCTGTCACTTCCAATTGATGCATCCCTAGTTTATAGCAAACATTCCTGTTGTTAGTCCCTAAGTGCATGACCTTGCACTTTCCACCATTAAATCTCATAGTATTTCTATTACTTCAGTTTATGAAGTCATCCAGAGCTTGTTGCATGAGATCCCAATCTTTCTCTGTATTAGCAATACCTCCCAACTTTATGTGTCATCTGCAAAATTTATTAGCACACTCCCACTTTTTGTGCCAAGGTCAGTAATGAAAAGGTCAAATATGATTGATCCCTGTTGTAGTCTCCTCTTTAACTAGTTCCTTATCCACTTTCCAGTTTTCATATTAATACCCATCTTTCCAATTTAACTAATAATTCCCCATGTGGAACTGTATCAAATGCCTTTTTTGAAATCCAGGTAAATTAGATCCACTGAATTCTCTTTGTATAAAAAATCTGTTATCTTCTCAGAAAAGGAGATTAGGTTTTTGTAAAGGCATGTTGTATTTTGTCCCAATTACCATTAATCTCAATGTCCTTAACTACTTTCTCTTTCAAATTTTTTTTTCCAACACCTTCACTACTACTGAGATCAAACTAACAGACATGTAATTACCCAGATCACCTTTCCCCCTTTCTTAAAAATAGGAACTATGTTAGCAATTTTCCAGTCACATGGTACAAGCCCTGAGTTTACACATTCATTTCAAATCCTTGCTACTGGGCTTACAATTTCATGTGCCAATTCCTTTAATATTCTTGAACAGAGATTATCCATGTCCCATGATTTAGTCCCAATAAGCATTTTGAATTCTGCGTCTACCTCAGATGTGATTGTTCCTACCTCCATATCCTCATTCACATTAGCCCCCCCTGCCACTTTTCCTAAGCCCTTCATTAGCTTCATTAAAAATGGAGGCAAACTATTTGTTTAGATATTGACTATATCTAGATTATCCTTAACCTCCACTCTACTCTCAGTGCTTAGCAGTCCCACTTCTTCTTTTTTTGTTTTCTTCCTGTTTATATGGTTATAGAAACTTTTACTATTGGATTAATTCCCTTTGCAAGGTCCAACTCTAATTAGCTTTTGGCATTTCTCATGTTATCTCTACATGTTCTGACCTCCAAGAGGTAGCTTTCCTTGGTGATCCCACACTCTTGGTGATCTTCCACTCCTTGTAGGCTTTCTGTTTCCCTTAATCACCTGTCTGAGATGTTTGCTCATCCAACTTGGTCTACAACTCTTGCCTATGAATTTTCCCCTCTTCCTTGGGGATAATTCCTGCAACCTTGATCTGAAGTAATTCCAAGCCTCCTCTACCTTTAGATCCATCAGCTCTTCAGTCTAGTCCACTTCTCTAACTAATTCCCTTTTTTTTTTAAAGTTAGCTCTTTTTAAAATCAAAGACCCTAATCATAGAGCTATTTTGTTTATCCTTCCATTTAGTTTGAACTTAATTTCATGGTCACTTGAATCAAGGTTGTCCCCTACAATCAGTTCTTCTACAAGGTCCTCACTACTCATCAATATCAAATCAAAAAAGGCATCTCCTCTTGTTACTTGAGCAACTATTTGGTAAAGGAATCTGTCAGCTATCACGTCTATGAAAATCTGGGCCCTATTATTATTATTAGCATGAGTCTTCCAGTCTGTATCTGGAAATTAAAGTCTACATAATCACACAGTTACCAGTAGTATTTACTTCCTTTAAAACATTCAGGAGATCTCTATTCATATGCATTGGATCCGGATGGTCTGTAGCACACTCCAAGCACTATCTTAGAGGAAGCTCTAGTTGTTTTCTTCCCCAATGTCCTTTTTGCCCAGACAGACTCTGTCTTTTCAATTCCATCACTTCTAATTTCTTTACAGTCTACTTCATCATTGATATATACTACTACTCCACCACCTTTGCCTTTATTTCTGTCTTTCCTGAACAGCACGTATCATTCAATAACTTTACTCTAGTAATGACTACTATTCCATCATGTTTCCATTATCCTTATAGTATCCGGTTTCACTCCCTGTGTCAGCACAGTCATTCTTCAGCCAGTACCAGTGACCAAGGACCAGGAGGGCCATATAAAAAGGAGCAACAGAGACAGAGTCAATCAGTTGCTGCCTGCAGCTGGAAGAGAGAGAACTGGATTCCTGGCTGGCTGAAAGAGCAGCAGGACTACAGATAGTTCAGGGTGGGCAGAGAACAGGGAAGCTAAGAAGGCTGGCTGGCTGCTGAGACTGAGCAAAGACTGAGGCCAGGGAGGCCTGCAAGAAGGCAGTGCCTCCAGGGAGGAAGTTGTGGGGTGTGGCTTCATAACAGGGCCAGGAGAAGGTAAAGGCCGTATGCCCTGAAAAGGGTTTGTTTTGTTCCACCTACAGACTGTAAGAGACTTGGCCAGAGAGCTGCATCACTGAAGATCCACCAAAAAATTATAGATAAAACAGTGAGTGCTCATGAGAGGTAGGAGTTAACCCCATTACAAGCATATGTGTGCATATTTAATGCTGTGAGTGTTTTAGCAATACATTGTAATATCGCATACAAAAAATCTTGCAGTGTTTTGTTTCACAAGTGAAAACAATTAAATGGTTAACCTTTGGTTCATCTCTCCGAACCCCCATGCGGCCTCTTCTGGGTCGTCTTATCACTTTAGTTGACCTGAAGTCGGATTGGCTATCAACCAATGAACCCACAGAATACCTCAGTTCTGCTGATGTGTCAAGATGAGGTCTGAAAAAGAGGATTGAGGAACAAATAGGTAAATTCAGATAATCCTAATGATAATACAACACCTTCCATTCTAGCATCTTAGGGTTTTACCAACATTAATTCAGTAAGCCTCGCAAGAGCAACTACACTGGGGATACAAGTCAGTGAACATTTTCTAAATATGTTGTGGGGTAATAAAAGAAATAAATCTTGAGCCCAGTTTATATATAAAGTGTTAAATAAAAAAACAAAATGGGTCAGATCCTCAGCTGGCGTGAATTGGCAGAGCTCCATTCAAGTCAATCAGCACAATCAGGTCAACATTAAGAATTTTGCATTTCCCACCCTAAATACTTTTGTAGTATTTCTTTTCTATGTAAGCAATTGCTGTAGCCATGAGAATGTCATGTGATCATGAATGAGATGGAAGATGCCCATGAATCAATCTGCTTATTAACATGTGCTCTGCATTATGAAATGTTACTCCATTGTTCAATGATACAAAGGCTTATGGTTATGATTGGAATGCTATATATTTGGTATGTAAAGAGATTAAACGAATACAAGTGGTACAGCCTAAAAACCTTGGCTTCCACCAGTTTTCTATAGAAGTGCATGACTGGGCATGATTGTGGCTTTTAAACCATTGCACAGCTGGGGAGAAGGGTGATCTAAGCTCTAGGATGACCATGGAAGAATTGTTTATGACTTGGTCACAATTACTCAGTTTTCCTGGGGTGTGTGCATGCTAGGGTTGGAATACCGCCACTCATTGAAGTGACATAGCATTTCCTCCCTGCCCCATATCACTTTTCCTGGGGGGTGAGTGAGTGATTGGTGCGGGCTGTGAGGGAAGGACACAGACATGTTCTCCTTTCTTGACTCTTTCCAGGAGCTTAGTGCCAGTGACAATAGTAGCCGATGGTAGTGCTGGTACCTCCCAGAGCCTTCAGTTTGCAGTCTGGGCAAGAAATAAGGAGAGTAAAGGCTCCATGCAGCCTCTGAGCACTGCTGAACAATCGTGAAGACTTGGCCACATTTTGGCCTTAGCAAGAATGATGACAAAGAAATGTAATGTTGCAAATATAGTAGTGATGATACTTCATCAGTAGCAAAGTATAACGCATTATTAATGTTTATTTATTTGTTTATCATAGTTCCCAAGATGTGCTAGTAGCCGTCCAGGCAGACAACAAAGAACAGTTTGTCCCCTGTAAAAGTGGCAGTCTAAAGACTGACTGGCAGAAAATAGTTGGGAGAAAAAGGCACGTCACCTTTGTGTTCATTTTAGTGTGTGGCAAATATATTATTGCACCTGCCACCTCTCATTGTACTAATTTGAATGAAGAAAAGAGAATGGTAAAGGAAGGTAAGATATTACTCCTACACAGGATTTCTAAAAAGTAATATATGTTATAAAATCAACAGTGAAAGCAGGGTGTAATCTGACTACTTGAATTTCTGTAGTTGTCAAGAAGGTTATTCTATCTAAAATGCACGAGAAAATATTTAAATTTTAATTCCTTTCAACTCGGGGAAAAAAAAGCTTACAATCAGCTTATGACTATCTTGCTTAACAGGTTCACAGCAAGGTTAATAATCTGTTTTCAGAACACAAAATAGGATTTTTATCCCCCCAAAATTTCATTCAGATCAGTGGAAGAATGTTGCCCAAGAATATAATGGCTTTAATCTTTAGAGATAAATGTTTTCTAGGTAAAAATACGACTGATTTCCAAAATGAAGGCAATCATTCAGAAAAATATATATGCTAAAATCTGTTCGTATATCATTTTCTTCGCCTAAGATAGGTACTCTATTCAGGAGTTCTCAAACTTATTTGACCTTTCTTTGTGTCTATAGTAGTTTACTACCTCTCCTCCCACTACACAAATACACATACTGATACATGCAGCAGTAGGGCTTCCTTTGAATTAGTTTTGGCTTCTTTATTTTTCACCTGACTTGTGAGGTTTTTTTTCTGTTGCACAAATGAGCCAAAGATCCACTGTAAGAAGAGAAAAAGCGTGCCTGCACAAAATACATTCCATGCCTTCCCATGGGCCTCTGCCTGCACCTGCCCCAGTTTGAGAACTTCTTCTCTATAGATAGATTTCAATAGAGGTTCACTTTCACTTATTTTGAACAAATGGCTGCCTAAAAGAATGAAACATTAGCCCAATTTTTTTTAGCAGCACCCAATTAATAGGAAAGTGAGAGCAACTAATTAACATTGTTAAAAGGTAGCTGCCTAATGGCTATTCTGTTACATATTAGAAATAAACTGGGATCCAGTCCTGCAGGGACCATTTACTACAACTCCCATGTGCATGGAGTGCAGAATCAGAGTCTGGAAGATCTTAGCTGGAACTCCTAGTAGGTAGCTGCCTTCATGTAGTGGGGTTGTTTACCCGCTCTGGCCCATAAAGGGTTAACAGGGTCTGAAAGAGGAGCAGCTAATAAGGAGGGAGGGCTGCTGGGCCAATCAGAGGCCAGGAGCCTGGTATATAGAAGGAGCTGCAGGGGCAGCTCAGGCAGGTAGCCTTGGCAGCCCAAGAGGAAGGTTCACTGGCTGGCTGAGGAAGCAAGTGGCCCAGAGAGCTCCCAGTGACACACAGGGAGCTGACCAGAGGCCGGGGTCCTGAAGAGGTGCAGGTAGCAGATGGCAGCATTCCTGAGGTGAGGAAGTCAGGAGAGGATAGCAGGTGGGACTTCAGTGCAATAAGCTGAGACCAGAATGCAGAGAGGCCCAAGGTGAGGGCTGGCATGAGACTGGGGTTGTGAGGAAAGCGGCCCAGGGATTGGAAGTGTGGGAGAGACTGGCAGGAGGCAGCAGACTGTGCTGAGGTCAGAGCTCTTAGGGTCCCTGGGACAGAGCCCAGAGAAGTGGGCAGGCCCAGGTCCCTCCCTTCTCTCCCAGAGCACCAGGGGGCACAAAGCTCATGGCCTTTGACTCTTTTATCTAGTGGCCAGGGAGTGGCAAGCAGGACTTTACCCTGGAAGGGTGGCTAGACAGAGGACTCAGCCCAGAGGGCTGAGGTCCCAGAAAAGTACTTAAGGAAAGAGTTCAGCATGGCTGAGGCGGACCACTGATCACCTGGAGTGGACCACTTGAGCGAATTCCCCATAAAACCACCAGAAGCCGCTCTCCAGATGGGTCATGTGCTGAGAATCACCTACACTTCACCATAAAAAACACAGTTCATATTATCATCAGTTTCTCCACAGAGATCAGAGACTGGACTGACAGTGAGACTGAATTATGCTCTTACATCTAGAGATGGGTCCTTCTCTAACAGGAAAGAAGTACATTGGCTTGTGATGTGGGGAAGCTTGTTTGCTTAACTAGTATTACATGTACTGTGCCAATTCTCTGAATAACAAATCAAAGTTTTATTACCCAAAGCCACCAATATGGTACCTTTAACCAACAATAAATATTGTATAGCAAAACAAAATGGAAGACAACTTTCAGATACTTTGAAGTAAGAGATCAAAACTATTAATAATGAGATGAGATTTTTCCAGAGACAGATTCTGGAAAATATGTCTGAGGACCTAAGTCCTAGGTACAATGTATGTCAGATCCCATGCGGTTATTATAAATTCTGAGTCTCCTATTTTTTCCTTCATAAATCATAATAGTGAAGGGTGGGCAAGTACAATTTGTGCTTGGACAGGTAAAAAAATAATGCCAATCCTGAAAAGCTATTTTATAACCCATGTGGATGTTCCATAATATAAATCCTTATTATTTAGAGTACTTCAACATAGTTTTGATTTTAGCTTTAAAGGAACTATCTTCTTAGTATATTAAGCCAGAAATCATTATCTTAAGCACAATGCCAGGAAATTGAAAATGAAATCAATGATCTGATTTTCATTCCTTTTCCCAAACATTTATGTTTAAAATTAAATTTGAATTGAACATACAGCTTTGAAAGAAAACTACTAATTACAAACTGTGAGAGTGATTTATTAATTCTCCCAGAGTACAAACTACAAATAGTAATTTTTAATTTCAAAAACTTCATATTCCTAATGTAAATTGAAAAATACAAGATAATACATGCATACGCTGTGAAGACTGTCTTGCACACACTCATAAGGGTATTCAGTATGAATTTTTGTGCAGTCTCTTTTCAGAGGCTCTTGAAATACTTCTGGTTCAATAATAATTTGAACCTGGAAGAGACAGGCACAATTAGGACTCTCTAAATTGTGCCTGAGTGCATGATTAATAGTGTTGTGATGTGAACGCAATCTTTAGGTGTACATGTCTGAAAAATGTGACACCCATTCTGCATTAGGTCAAAGAGTATATACAGAGCCTGTCAGCAGGCTCCAGCCTCCAGCCAGTAGATATTCATCTACATCTCAACCTCATTATGCAACATAAGCCTATGTTGTATCCTCCTTGTTGAAAGATCAGCCTCTTATCATAGAGAGATGGTTTGGGGATGAGTTCTCCTCCCACCGTTCCTGAGAGGCAAAGGCAGCTTTTGGGGCAGGCGAAGCAGGCACATGACTAGGGCCCCGAGCTGCAAGGGGCCTCATCGCTTACCTCAAAAGTCACATCTGCCTTGGTTCGTGGCAGGAGGAGAAGCTGGCCCAAGGGGCCAGGGCTGTGTGGGAGGAGCTGGGGCCAGAGTGGTGCGGGAGGCAGGGTCACGGGGGAGGGGGGGCTGCAGGCCTATAGTGGGCCTTGTGAGCCTATAGGGGACCCCACAAGGGGCTTTCGCCTAGGGCCCCCAATAGCCAAAGGCTGCCTCTGCTGAGAGGTAGAGGAATTCAAGTACAAGTGGATGGATTCCCATAATCAGAAGTTCACTGTATTACCAGGCTATACTTACTGCCGTTTTCGGCGGCAGCTGACAGGAGATACGCAAGATATTTTACATCCCTTGTGTATCTCCTGCCAACTTCTTAAATCCTTCCTACACACTACACTAAGCTGACTGGAAATGGTGTCTGGTCGGAATAGCATAAGTGCGGTTATGGAGCTGGTGTTCCAGCTCTGGTTCTGTTATCGATTTAGTGCATCTACTCAAATGCCTCAATCGAAAACTGAAGATTGCGCTGACAGCGGCAACTTTGCCGCAGTCAGTATAGACTTGCCCCAGGATTCAAGGAGGCTTTCCCGCACCAGCAGCTTTATGAGTGCAGGATCTGGGATGGGGATGTAAGCAATTTTAGAATGGGTTGATGAATAGTCAGGGCACAGCTGTAAGGCGACTCAAGTGCTTCATATACCTTGATGCAAAGAGAATGTTTCAGTTAAACAGAGAGCATTATACTGTGTGGCTCTGTTATATACTGGTGGTGTGATGGTTTCCCCATCTTTGAAATGGGGTTATACATACCAGTTTCATAGTGATGCTGCTAGGCTTATTGATAGTTTAATGTCATTAAAACACTCTGAGATCCTCATTAAAAAGGCTCTCTATAAAACTTGTGTGTGAGAGACTACATAATTCATAGACAACAGAGTCCTGTGGCACTTTTAAAGACTAACAGATTTATTTA
>ML685831.1:6158329-6189859 GCA_007922175.1 Pelusios castaneus
TAAATAAATCTGTTAGTCTTTAAAAGTGCCACAGGACTCTGTTGTCTTTCTACAATAGACTAACACGGCTACCCCTTTGGAATTTGACTACATAATTCATGTATTCAAAAGAAAAAAGTGAAGAACCTTTATAACCATTAACAAGCTTGAGTCCTTTACATTAATTTTTATATCTCCTTATATATCAAATAAATTTAGCACAAATAATAAAATAAAAGTTATTAGAAAGTAAGAAAAAGTTAGAAAAATAAACACTGGGTAATAATATTCCTCAGAAAGCACTGGGATGTAGAGTAGCTTATTTAGGCAAGCATAGCACTGTTCAAGGAAAAAGAACTTTGTTCAGATTACAGTGTTCTTAATTTAGTTTTGGACCATGTGTTTTGGCTAATAAATCTTAAACTTTAACATATTCAACTTGCTAGTCATGAAATGAGGACAGGAGAAACAAAGGTATTAATTTATTTTAAAGGACATAGTTGAACAGAAAGAAAAATTATTCTATTACCATAGAAATTATTTTCCCAAATAAATTAACTTCAGCTATGAGTAGCAGAAAAAACACGTATTCAAAAAGCTCATGTCTCATTATTAGTCAGTTCCTGATCCTTCAGCAAACTTTGGCAGACAGATCATTGTGCCTGTGATTAACCCCCCAGAACTTCGCCTGCACAATAAGTCGAAGGATCAAAGCTCTATTCTAAACACTAAGCGAAACTTTGTTAACTCTCACTTAAGGGAAAAGTAAAAGTTAGATATAATTGAGGGAATCCTACCCTAAATGTATTAATGAATTCTGGCATTAAACTTGGCAACTGGAATTTTATTTTTAGGTTTTCCTGGAAATTACTGAAATATTTTTGTTTAATTTTAGAAGTATAAAATAATTCAAAATAGAGGACTCGATTCTGATCTTAGAAATATGGTAATAGATACTCATTTATGTAAAGCTCCACCTATACTATGACAATTAATCTAAAGGGACAATAGTTACCACTGAACAGCTGAGTTTAAAAAAAAAATGTTTTTAATGTCTATTGAAAACGTGTCCTTATAAAATCTTGAACAATATTTTTGCATTGTCTTAATGTTCAATTACTTTGTGTGTATGTTTGTGGTTTTTTTTTAAGGTTACCTTGACAATGTAGGTTCAATTAAAGAGCCAGCCCTTATTTTTAACTGGTCAAGTTCAGATCTCAGTTTGTCAATTTCTTCTGACAATCTTTCCTGGAAAGAAGAGAAATGTTCTTGAGATGAGATGCACTGAATGTAAAACTGTAAAAAAATTAGTTACTAACTTTAAAAATAGAAAATGATTGAAGGCATACAGTGAGTCTCCTTCTGATGGCCCTATGAAGGCATACACTCTTTTTTTGATGAACAAAAGCATGTGCATTAAGAGAAGGCTCTTAGTACTCCTTACTATTTCCTCGCAAGCTGGAAGGGACTTTAGGAAGGGCTCATACCTAAAAATTGTATTTTTTCAAGCAACTTGTTTCAGAAAAGAAGAAGAAACTAAAAACCAGTAGTTCAGAGCTGAAAATGCAAAAGTAAAATCCATTTAATGTGGGTGAGGACATGAAAGAAGCACTAATGGCAAAATTAGTCTGAAAAGAAAAAATAGTATTTTTTAAAATTAAAAAAATACAGACATGATTTGGAAAAACAAACAAGGAGTCTGCTGACACTTTTAAAGACTAACAAATTTAATTACTGCATGAGCTTTCGTGGGGGAAAAATCACACTTCGTCAGATGCTTGAAGAAAGGGAACGTACAGAGTGGGAGCAAAATAAATGCAGGGAAGTGTCAGTCACAGGATCAGGTCAGACTGTTACAGCAAATCAAAGCAGTTGTTTAGATACAAACAATGGAGAAAAGTTTCAGGGGAGTAGGGGAGGAAAGCAAAATTACTCGTTGGAATTGGAAAAAAAAACATAGTCTCTCTTCAGCCCTAAGCTGACAGTGTCAAATCTGCATATAAATTCCAATTCTGCAGTTTCTCTTTGAAGTTTTGATTTGTTATCCATTTGTCTGCATTTATTTTCCTCCCATTCTGTAAGTTCCCCATCTTCAAGCATCTTACGAAGTGGGATTTTCTCCAATGAAAGCTCATGCGATAAATAAATTTGTTAGTCTTTAAAAGTGCCATAGGACTCGTTGTTTGTTTTTCTCATAAGGCAGGTTTTCCATTCCACGGATCATTGTTGTAGTCCTTATCTGCACCTGTTCCAGTTTGAATTCATCTTTCTTAAACTGGGGGACCAGAACTGCACACAATATTCCAGATGAGGTCTCACTAGTGCCTTGTGTAACAGTACTAACACCTCCCTATTTCTACTGCAAATACCTCGACTGATGCATCCTAGGACTGCATTAGCTTTTTTCACTGCTGCACCAAATAACCATATTCATCCCCAACATGGCTTTATTAAACCAATAAAGTTAAACTGGGGATAACGTTAGCCCAATAACAACTTGACGATACTAGGAAAAAATGGGACCTGGAAAATTCACCATTAGTTCAGCAGCACCAGAAGTAGCAACTCTGAAAGTTTTCATGAGCCAATGAAATACTTCTCATATTTTACTATGTCATTTAACCCAGATTAAATTATAGTCCCATTTTCTCCATGGCTATGTCTACACTAGAAAAAGTTAGGTTGACTTTGTTATGTCAATTTAATAAGGTCAACTAAGGAGTCGATTTAAGGGCTAGGTCGACCTAACTGGTGGTTCTTACTAAGCTGATTTAAGCTTTCATTAAGTTGACTTTAGGAATTTCTTAAGTCTACTTAATGAAAGCCCAGTGTGGACGGGGAGTAATTTAGGTCAATTTAAGGCTACTTAAATTGACCTAAATTGCCAGTGTAAACGTAATAGGTGCAATCTACATTTGAAAAAATGGGAAAGAGAAGTTTTCTTTATTTGAAAATTTACGTAGTGATTCCTACACAGCTGCCACATTCTTAGTCCAAAATTAAGTGACAATAAATATTTTCTTTTTATAATAGTGTATTATGTGTAAAGGTAATATTGTTATTATTTCCATAATAGTAGTGCCTAGTGGTCCCATTTTACAAGGTGCCATACACATACACAATAGACAGTTCTTGTTACAAAGAGCTTACAGTCTGAATAGGTAAAACAAACAGTGGTTAAAAGGAAGGTTAATTATCCCCTTTCACATGTGGGGAACTGAGGCACATAGAAATTAAACACTTACACAAGGTCTCACAGCAAATTTGTAGCAGTCAGGGATTGAATCACAATCTCTGGTGTTCTAGTTCAGTGCCTTAACCACAACACCTTCCTTCCTCTCTACAAAATTACATTATGGAGGAGTAAAATAACTATATTTAAACAGATATTTTCTCTTTCCATTTTTCTCACTTCACACTGGTTTTGGTTATCAAATGGTAATAGTTATTTTCCCCCCAGGAACAAGTGCAGCTGTATTTTTTCCATTCGATACTATGTATTTTAATTTAATTGGACACACTGCAAAAATGCATTATGTATAAACCTAAAGGTAGATGTATTTTTGTGTTCTACTGCCTTTAAGGCAAATATATCTTTAAAATAAAACCGATAACTTGTGTTTGGAATACACATTTATAATTATTCTGACTGGTCCACTAAATCAGTGTTTTGTGGTTAAATTGCTCTGAACTCAAAAAGGCAACTTTCAGCTATGGTTAATATAATGTCACTGCACCTGTTAGAGTAAATTTATCATATTACATTCTTAACTAAAGAAGTGTAACCATTTACATGAAAATCTCTGTTAAACTAGCCTTTTTAAGAACCACTATTTGTACAGGGAAATTGTGGCTGTACTGAAGTCAACTAACAGGATATCAACCATAAACATTATTTTTAGATGCCCTTTTCTAAAGCATCAATAGCTGGTTAAAGCAAGTGTCTGGTTAAAGAACTCTCCACCCTAGGATCCTCAAGAGTATTTTACTACTATTTGATCCATTTCCAGGTGCCAGTTTGAGATGTTAAGTACACCATGAACATATTTTCTCATATTGAAATAATATCAAATGATTTTTCTAACAAAACAAGATTACAGATAAAATAGAAGTGTTATCATACTTTGTCATGTAAAGATTCTTCCAGGTTCTTCCTGAAGCTTTCAGATTCTTGAATTAAAACATTCTAGGAAAGAAAGACATTTGAAATATAAATAAAAAAGAAGAAACATCCAATACCAGAAGCTGCTATCTAATCATGTTAATTAAATTAAGTGAACTGATTGATCTTGTTCTCCATAGGATTTTCAATATGAATCTGTTAATTCTTTCGGAATGTGTACAGGTCACATTGAACAATCCAAATATTTTCTTTTGAGGACAGGAGACACTTTTCTAATGTATTAATCTGAGATTACCTATTCTTTTCCTTACAGGCTCTGTCTGTCATAGGCATATTCATTGCTTTCTACATTTTTCTGCCTCAAAAGCAGCAAAAACATGTGGCTGTGCATGATGCCTTGGAGAAGTTTGGTTGGAGATGTATTTGAATGAGGATTTCAGAAGCATAGTTCATATTTCTTTGACTATTTAAGGAGAGTTTTGTGAGTTTTCTACCACACGGAGGAATCTGATATTGAGAGTGAAATTCATCATGGTGTGGAGGACCAGAGTAACTTTGCACAACATAAAATCCATTGTCAGGTTATAGGGTGGAAGGAATAGGGACTCAGACAGTAACATATTGACAATGGGGAGAGAGGGGGCTCTCTGGACTGTGGAAAGAGTACCTGAGCCAGTGGGTTTGTGTAAGTGAAATACATTTCAGTCTTTGTGTGAAGAAGAGTGGGACTGGGATGGCTAAAATGAAAATACACAAATTCAGAGGGCCAAAACATGGATTTGCTCCCCAATATACACAGGAAACATCTCAAGGATGCATTCAGGATCAAGCAATATATGTCACAAGAGAAAATGGAGAATGTTTCTGAATGTTTGTGTCACAAATCCTCAAGTTGAGTCAACATCATAATATTTATCATCTTCCAGCAAAGTGTTAAACACATGTGTTTCTTATTTCTCTTTAAGATAACTGAGGGATTAGTGGAATCCACCAAAGAACAACTGCCATAATATATTCTTTTTTTTCTTATTGATTTACCTATACATCTCACTTTTATCCTGAATAAAACATTTATCTGAGAATAAATGAGTACACATCTGTTATTTAACTTTAATTGCACTGAAGAGACAGGATGCAATTCATGAATGAGAACAGGCTTGGGTCTTGGAAATTGCTGAGTATTAACACTCAGTGATTCTGTTACTGGCTCACATTGGCTATGTCTACACTGGCAAGTTAGTTCGAATTAAGGAAGTTTAATTCGAACTAACTTAAGCCTTGGCTACACTAGGCTTTCATTAGTTCCAATTAAGGACTTCCTTAATTCAAACTAATACATTCGCTTATACTGTTTGAAGTAAGGGTTAATTCAAACTAGTTAGTTCGAATTAACCCAATGTGGCCATGTTAGTTCGAACTAAGTGCACATTGTGCTTAATGCAATTGAGTAATTCGAACAAAGCAAGTGCCATGCATGGCACTTGCTTAGTTCGAACTAAAATTTGCTAGTTTGAATTAAGTTAATTTAAACTAACTAAAATTAGTTCAAATTAGTTAGTTCGAATTCACTAATTCGAACTAACTTTGGTAAGTGTAGACATAGCCATTGTGACTTTATGCAAGTCATGCAATCTCTCTGCCTCTGGATCTCGGTCAGTAAAGTACAGATAATACTTAAAAGCAACTTCACAATGGCATTTAGAGGATTCTTTCGTGGAAATATATATATCTTGATTTGACCAGGTAAAAGCTCTACAAATTATATATTATCCACAGTATTATAAAAAACTCCACAAGGATATGCTTATATGATATTTTTCTTGATGTTAAAAATTGGATTAGATCTGTAGAAATTAGGTTCACATTTGCCTGTGCATCACAAAATCAGCATCACATTGATACCCAAATAAAGTAGATAACTTACTTTATACATTATTATATTGTGAGTTTATACTGCCCTTTGCACTTTACCTTTTCCTCAAGTGCAGCCATTCTCTCTTTTAAGTGCAGTTGCAGGCGCTCATTGGATTCCGTCAAAAGTCTGTCTACAGTATCTGATAATCGTTTGTTGTGCTCCTCATTCATTTTCTCTCTTTGTCTTGCCTTCAGTACAGAACAAAGGAAGACACAATGGGAAGTTTGAAAGTAAATAAATGCCCTATTAAAATGTGAAAATTTTGTGGTCACTGAACAAATTTTCATTTAAATATCCAACAACAGAAGAAATTATACTTTAAGTTCATCTACTGATCAGTGCACACTAACTCCTGATTGAGGTATATTAGAAACTTCTGTATCAGCAGATGGTTTAAGTCAACTAAAATTAGATTTTAATCAGTTGACTATGTTGATGAAAAAATACAGGACAGATGCTGCTCTCAGACTCACAGAAGCAATATTTTGCAATTAATGGAGTTGTAGGCATGGCAGAATTTAGCCCCATATTGTCAAAATATAAGCACAGAAAATAAATTGTCTGCAATACACATACTCTTTGAAGTTCCTGATTCTTTTCTTCAAGTTGAGCTTCCAAGTGTCTCATACGTTCTTCAATGTTACCATGTCTTTCTTCTGCCTGTAAAAAAATATAATAGGAAGATTTGGTCTGAAATTTAAATTGTTTTTTCAAGTCTTTATCTCAGTAAAATTTAAACAAAATATAAAGCAAGCTACTACTAACTGCAAACTTAGTTTTCAAAAAATAAACTTTATTTAAACAGGCAGCTGAACAGCATTGCTTGAAATGTGTCAGCTACGAAGGCCTGTTACATCCAAGCATCAGCAAAACATTGGAGTTATTTATGAGCAATGAAATCAGCCAAATGTAACATGCAGACTGTGCATGGTTTGAAAACAAACCTGCCATCGTAAAATTGTAAGCTCCTAAAGCACTGAACTGCACGATGGTTGATTATCAATTAAAAATAATTAAAAAAAATAAATGAAAACAAATCAGATGGATTCTATTTAGCAATAGAAAGTAAAGTCCAGTAGGACTACCTTCCTACGTATGGAGATCATTTCTTGTAGCTTAGCTTCCATAACATATTGATAATCATCAGATGAGGTAGAAGAGGTTGGATCAGACTAACAAGTCAAGGAAAAGGAGAGGGACAAAATTGAAAAATCAGAACTAAAGATACTGACACTGAACAGAACACAGCACAGAATGCTTAAATGAAAAGTGTGACTGAAAATTTAATATTTTGACTGAATTCTATATGGAATAAACTACACTGAAAGTTCGTGGATGTGATGCAGTTGACATGAATCAACTAAAAATAATGGAATGCCAAAAAAAGCTATCAACCTAGATTTGGAAGTTCAAGGTTAGTGATGGCTGGCTGATTGATGAAAGGTTACTACAGAGTGAACTCAAAGCAACTCTGGTTATTACGATCTAATGTTGTAGTTGGAATTATGGTGAATTAAACACCAGAATATGACTTTGAGAGGCCAATGTCAAAAAGTTATTTAGGATTCTTGCTACCACTTTATAAGAAAAATGAAAACAATGCACATATATTATAGAATATACCAAATTAATGGATTAGTCATTTACAGTAACTGTGCAATGTAATGCCAGTTTCCCTCATTATTGTAAATCTCAAAGAGATAACCCTATAAAATAAGGTTCAAGTTTTAGGATTCTATTTTAGAATAGATCAAGGAGCCCCTTTTTATTGTTGTAAAATCATATAGTTCCCAAACTTTTCAAAGGGATCCTCCTCAATGGATTCCTTTGCAGGGTCATAGTTAAGAGAAAATCCTATAAATAAAAATGCATTAATTGAGTAAAAAGTAATTTAAAACAGTATAGGTACTAAATATGAAGTATGGTAGTCCATCCAAATTTTCAATGCAGAACAGCTGAATAAGTCATTTGTTCTAAAATATGAGTCTCCATGTTCCCTCATATCAAGGAAGTCTACTGTATCATTGTAAAACTGAATGCTACATTGAATTTGTTGCCATGGTAACCAAAGATATGCATAAGGAGCAGAGATAGCACCTGGTTACCAAACACTAGGCTTTGTGAACTCCTGATTGTCAAATGCTGTTCATTCTCGCACGAGGTGAGCTCTGGGTCACCAAAAGAGCAAACTCTCAACATATGTAACTTTACTGATAAAATAATATATTTTAGTAAGACTGTCATCTACAAATGGCTTATCAAAGTAAAAGGTATATTTATCAAAGTAATTACCATTGGTACATCACAATTTACAATCACTTCAATAATATTATCAGAACTAAACAGTCATTGACATAAAATTAGACTGATATACAATATTATAACTATAAATGGCAACTATCAGTACAGATTCATTCCTTTTACGAAACAGTATGAATATACAGATATATTGATATATTCCTAATTTTTTTTAATGTAATGTTATTTAGCTAATATCTTCAGCTGAGGTGTATTTATAAAATGTATTCACTTGTAAAGGGTAAATGTAAATGTTCAGGACAATATTTTTGATTAATTTAGCCTCCTTTACTGATCGTGGATCATCAGCAAGCAGCTTGTGACTTCTTTGGATTAATTATTATTTGAAACTACTGTATTTTTATTTATTACATTATAGACCAATCACAATCAATACTCAATATTATAAATGTGTACGTCAGTTGTATTTCCCCAGATAAAGACATATGGTATAGTTTCTCTTCCCTAACTGGATGAATGTGATTTCTAAAATAAGGAGCAGGATTTGAAAGCCCTCAGAGCTCTGAATCACTGCTGGAGAGCTAGCAGAAACGCAAGAGTAGGGAATTACAGATTATTTTAAACCTTTTACTTTGTGGGTCACAGAGAACTTGCTGGAAGCATCATTCCTAGAAAATTAAGCTACTGTGAAATTTAATAGCTGAATGCAAAATTTAAATTTAATATATTCTCAACACTTTTTACGTAAATAATAATTGTATGTACATGCAAGATCTTTATATGTTCAAACAAATTACTTCTAGATTTGAAGAGCATCTCCCTCAAATCTTCTGATAAATGTATAGCACACTCTTGGTAGAGAAGTCTGGGCAGCTGTTTCATTCAGATGTGCTGTTCACATGTATATTTTAAATTGTAGGAAGGATTTTCATTTTAAATCATACGATGGATATTTCTTTAATTGTATGATTTGACTGGGGCAGCCATAAAAAAGATAGGGTAGAATACCTAAATATTTATCTTTGTAGGAAAAATTCTGTTCATATTTCAAACTAAAATGCATAAAGCTTGTGATGGTCACATAGTCGCTTTATAAGTATCTAATTATCCGGTCCCTATGACTACCATGCATGTTAGAATACACACCTCTCATTCAGCAAGTTATTTAAGCATATGTATAAGCATACTACAGATCTGTTTATTTTAGTGAAATGACTCATATGCTTAAAATTACATACTTGCTTTCAACACCCTGATGATTGGGGCCCAGGTTATCTGATATATTTTCTACTAGAAAAGGCAATGGGCCTTCATTTGCACCAAAGTCCTTTTACGCTGCCTTAGTAGTCTAAAGTGAATGTAAACATAAATTAATGTAAATGAGAGTAAAAGCCAATATCCTAGTTTCAAAAATATTTATTTTTCAGTATCCAAGCATATTGGTTCCATTTCTATGTCCCTTTCTCTCTTTTTGCTCCTAAAATTTTGCTCCTTATTGCCCTAAGAGGAAGCAAATTCTATTCCATTTGAGACATTTGAAACTAACTGCAGCTGCAGATCTAGTTGATTCCGAGGTAGAATTAATAAATTCTAGATGGGGATGTGTACTGTGTACACTGTTTAGTTGTAGACTTATAATTCACCTAAGAACATTTAAAGCTCTAGAGATATTGCAACAAATTACTCCTGTCCAACTGAGATTTAAATATTCTTTAAAAGTGAGACTCTTAAGATTTAAAAGTGTATCAGAAAACATACTAGAAGCCAGAGGAATTACGTTAATTTTTTTGGCTCCTATTTTGAATCAGCTTTCCTCAAATATGACAACATAATCAAATGTCAAACTTCTAAAGCTTTCTGAGACAAGCAAATAAAAATTTTTGATCATAATAATGTGGTTGAATTTTGAACACCACATGCATATTTCATGGCTGATGATGATTTTAAGTCCCTACATAAACTGTGGCTATATTTAAAAATAATGTTTCATGAACAGTATTGAACAGCTCATCAGATTTCTCCAATGGAACTCTTGACCCAGAAGTCTAAATGCTTTTGCCTAAATGATATACATATTTTTTCTGTTGTTCTTTTCAGGAGGATTAGTAAAATACACTGTGCATTATTCATCAACTATTATTGAAAATATGTATCCAGCATACCAGGGCATAAATAGATGTGTTAATCAATGAATTTGAGAATGGGTTAAAACATATAGATAAGGATAAGAGTTCACAATGTCTGACCTTATGACATATAAGTACAAGTCTTAAAACTCACTTTACATGATATTAAATTATAAAGAAGCAGGTTCATAACTAAGTAATTCATAAGAACAGGTGGCTTTGATGGGATAGCACATATCTTACAACAGTCTAAGACTATTACAGTATCTGCAGATGTGGATTCTAATTTTCCCACAAAAGCTGTTGTGTTCACCTCACCTGCTGTGTTGGCACTGAACATTCTCTGGTGTTTACTCTCAAGATGAAGAAAACCAATTTCATGGACACTAATGCAGAAGGTGTCTGTACAGTGCAGGTGCCATCTTTTGCCTTCCTTCAGGTGAACTGCAGGACTGCGGGCAACACATCTGAGCAGTGCTTTCATTTAGGGCAAATATCTACCACTTTCAAGGCTTGGCTGCCCTTGCTCTCCTACACCTGCTACTTCTTGCTTTTCTATTGATGATCTGTTGATGATCTGCAACACTCCTTTGGTTGCATAAATAATTTGCTCCAGAATTAAACCTCTATACAATGAATTCACTCTGCAGCTGATTCTCATTGACACTGATTGATTCACTGTATAAATGACCGATTTCCCTGTTGATAACCTAAATTATTGCAATTATCACTTCACCTCTCTGTGTATGTATTTATTCTCTCACTCTTTGTCCATATTGAGAGCAAAGCCTAGATTTTTAGAAGTATTTGGGCATTGCTCTGCTCAGTGCTGCGAAGCCTATGGGGCAGATTTAAAGTTATTGGGAGTCGGTGGAAGATAGATGCCAAAATACTTTAAAAATCTAGGCCTAAACATTTTGGGGGTCAGGTGTTATCTCTGACTGTGTATTTGTGCAGCAAACAGCACAATGAGACGACCATTACTGTTGGAACCCTTTGGAACTATTGTAATGCAAATATTTTAAATTGCTGAACCTCATGTACATGTCTTTATTGAATGTTCTCAGTAGATACTAGCCATGGCCAGAAATGGGTCATTTATCATGTCCTTTACCTTCCTTCTCTACATCAGTCTCTTTTCTCATTCTTGGTGCACCCTTTCCTATTTTCCATTTACTCCATCTCCTCTTTCCTTTTACCCTCTCATCTATGATTCTCAGCAGTTGAATCTTCCAACCTCTCCTTCCAGTTTCTGATCTCTCAGCCCCACTATGCACCATCCTATTTGCCTCTTATATTTTCTACTGTTCCATCCCCTCCTCCTTTCCCGCATCCTTTCCATCCTCTCACCCTTGCCCCTTGTGATTTTCATGCTCCTAAACCCTCCACACTCTAATCTCATACATACAGACCCTTCTCTTCTGACCATTCTGCCATGCCAGCTCCACATCTAAAAAGTCCATCTTTGACATTTTCATTTTCTCCTCCCTTAGACTCTGGATCCCCCTTCTGATGTCACCTCTGCTGCTTTTCTCTCTTACACCAGCTTCTCTTTCTCACATGGTTTCAATCCCTCCATAAATGAATGTGGTTGGGGCAGTCGGCTTCTTCTCTCACAGTTCCATCACTTTCAACACCCCTAACCCTTTACACTTCTTCCACCTCTGACCAACACTCCATCCAACTTTCTCTCCTTTCCACTCCCAAGTTGATATCTTGTAAATATCTAATTTCTCCTCATCTACTTTCTTCACTGGTTTTGACTCTCCCTCTTGTACCAATGTCCTATTTCATCACTGGCAACTTATATCAATGTCTCATCCAACACTTTAACTGTCTACTTCCTTGTTCTTACCTCTAAATGTAACCTGCAAACTTCCATGCATTAGTATGACCACTCACTCAACCTATCTTGATTATGCATGTCTCATTTTCTGATCTTTCCATTGCTATGTTACACCTCTGTACCTATCCACTCCTCCCCAACTTTCCATGACCTCCAATCCACAGAGCTCCATGACTTCTCAGCCATTGTCATACTCTCTTCTATGCCAGTGACCCTCTCCGCTCTGTTCTATCAGGTTTTCCTCTTTCATCTATTTCTCCCACCACAAGATCTCTACCAACAACTCCCAACCCTAGCCTTATCCCCAAGTTCGGTATCTTCTGCTGAAAATCCCATGACCACACAGACTTTCAAATCCTTCTCTCTTTTAGTTCTGCCCTTTTCTTCACAAAGCAGCATCACTTCTCCGCAAATATCGACCCCAGCTGTTTTTTTGCCATCACTGATTTCATTTTAAAAACCTTCTAACCCCTTGCACCTCTCTCTTTCTCCATAGAGGATCATGCCAAGTTCTTCAAAAATAAAGTTGATTAAATCTAACCTGATCTCTCCTTCTTCTTCCCCCGTAGCTCTTTCCCTCCCTCTTCTCTTCAAAACAAGATGTTTCTTTTGTACCATCCACCTGCCTCTGAGACCTACTTCCTCCTGCCTCCTTTGTCCTCTCACTCAGCTTTTTCCACAGCCTTTCACTCTCTTTAGACTACTTCCACTCTTAATGCATACTAATTTCTCATACCCATTAAAATTTGCTTTCTCACGTGTCTCTCCTTCCTATATTGTTTTCTTTCCATTTTCAAATATCTGATGAAGTGGGATCTTTCCCATGAAAGCTCATGCAATAAATAAATTTGTTAGTCTTTAAAAGTGCTGCAAGACTCCTTGTTTGTTTCACCTGTCTCTGTAATTTTCACTTTATTTTTCTTAACTTCATTAAATATGCAGTCTATAACGGTTGCCTCAATACAATATATGTGGCTAGATGGAAGAGGGTGAATGATATCTACCTCAGGCCATATCTACACTGAAAATGCTGTGTCAGTCTCCACGGATCAATGCAGAGGAATTGATTGAGTGGCCAGTGTAGACCTGCTCAGTTGATCCTGGAAGTGCTCTCCCTTCGACGTAGTAACTCCACCCCTCCCAAAAGAGTAACACTGTGTTGAAGGGAGAGCATTGCCTATCGATGCAGCCAAGTGAAGATGCCGCGATAAGGGGAGTAAGTAAGTTGACCGGAGATATGCATTCTACTGTGTGTAGATTGCATATCTCCCATCGACTTAGCATGGCAGTATAGACAAGGGGTCAGACTGGATTGAGGATGGGACAATCAGAACACTCCTGAAAATACCAGAAGGGGGGATGGAATATGTTTGGCAGACTGCTCCCTTGAAGATGTTGAGTTCCATGAGGCCTCTCTGAACTCCAGAAAATAAATATCAGGTAAGGGGAAGAAGGGGTCCAATTGACGGGGAGGATCATGCAGTCTGCTATAAACTTTTGTGCAGATAATCACAGAGACTAAAACTTTGATTTTACTGCAGACTTAACTTGGGTGCTATCACAGATTTTCCCCATAGTGCAGATCTTGAGGCAACTGTTATCACATATTGCTACACCGAGATAACTGTAGTGAAAATGGGAATCACAGCAATGAAGATAGAATGGTCCTCCAATCTATCCCAGAACCTCTAGACACATATCCCTGTGTTCCATCTTGACATCTACCTTCACTCTGATTTTCGAGCCATAATGGACTAACAATCTGCCTTTGCTTAGCATCCTACTTGCAGTTTGCCTTCCTGCAATTTCTCTAGCTCTATGTATCACCACTGTTTGATACAATAGAATGATGCCCACTACCAAGCTCCAGGATCAGGGGAATTCTTATTTAGATTACTTAGTTGAATTGACTTTTTAGATTTCTCAAAAGGCAAAAAGTTTAATGAAGGCCATTTTGAATAAAATGTCCATTCTATCCTGAGTCTTCTAATCCCATCAAATCAAATGTGAAAAAGGCACATGAAAATGTATTCCTTTGTATGCTTATAGTCACAATAATGACTATGTTGTGCTGAAATATTCTGAGTATCCTCCATAACTGAGATGAGATATTCTCACAATATTAATTGTTAGTGTTTGTTTAAGAAAACAAATGCTGAAAACAAAAGACATGCCTAAGAATGAAGAAAAACTACTGGTGCCCAAAATAAGGGAGAATTTATATGAAAAAATTTTCATCTTAAATATAAAACAATACTCTTTAACACTGCTAACGGCATTAAAACATGGACTCATCTTCTGAATAAGTCACAGATGCACTGCTGAAAGCTGATAAGGGATGTCTCGTTCATGTGCACCATAGTTTTTAAAAAAATACTGTAACATTTGTTTATCATTTCATGCCACTCCCTTTTTGTTAAATCTTCTTTTTTTCCAGCATTTTCCTTTTCCTTTCAGATTTCCAGCCCATAAACCTAAAGTAGATAGCACAAGATTTTAATTTTTGAATACTGATTTTGTCTTAAGGAGTAAAAGAAATTATATTTTATTTTCTTCTTGACTAAATGACACAAAGGTCAGATTAAATCTGCAAGCCACCCAACCATTTAAGAACTGGTTAAAAGGGACAAATATAAGGTATTTTTTAAAAAAAAATCTGTTAAAATATAAAAAATTGTTGCCAAATAAAATTAGTACAATCTTCTGTAGTGAGAAAAAGGAAAATTCAAAGCAGAGTCATGTGAAACATACTGTGCTGCATGGAGTTTTTCATTTTCATCTGACTATAAATGTGAAGGATTAAATATATTATGAGAATTACAACATGTCCTAATGAAGTTGAAAATACTTGGAGCTACGGCAGTAGCTTCATGCACATCTGATGTCCTAATGAGGCTGAAAATACTTTAAACTATGGCATTATCTACATGCACATCTGAAATATGTGGTGGACAGCATTTTATGAATTCGGTATAATTTAAAAAGTACTTTTGTTTTGGGTTTTTCTTCAAGAAAGCTGTTGCACAATAAATTGTTAACAGGGAAATCAGATGGTCTTTGGTCCCTTTAGGGCTTCATATTTTTCTTTGTGATTTATCAGTTGTAGTCTGAATACCTGCTACAAAGAATCAATTTTTAAAAATCGATATTCAAGATGGCTTTTTTTTCTGTTACACAGAACTGATCCTACATGCCAATAAGAAAGACTTTATGTTATTTATTATTGTCAAAATGATTATTGCGTCTCTTCTAACCAATGCAGTGTATAACATCATCAAAAATAATTTACTAGCTTGATTTGGGGGGGGAATAAAGGGGAAATGTTTACATTTTGAAAAGCTAAATTAGTTCATGAATTTTTTGATACATTGGAATTCCATGACATCTTCATAAATACAATGTAATCTAAAACAGGAGTATTTATTTCACCTTCTAATTAAGACTGTGAGAAATACAAACAAGGCATTTGATATATCATGTTACCTCAAAGACATTAATAAGGCCAGAGAAATATTACTTGTTACATAATTTAAAATGTTTACAGCGTGTCTACACAGCACATTTTTCTCTTTTTCTAAGGAGGCTAAATTTAAGTCCCTTTTTTGTTATTGCTGTTTTAGAAGTAATACAGAATGTTCAGCAAAGTTAAACCAAATGTATTTCTGAAATTAACCTATTTCTCAGTGCAGTACCTTGGTAAGTGCTGCAATTCTTTGAGCCAGTTCGGCCTCCACTTCAGGCAAGGTCTCAGCCTTCCGCATTGTCTGTTGCAGTTTCTGTTCAGCAAGTTCAAGACGTTCTTGCAGCTGTCTGTTTTTTTCTTCCATCTGAAACCCAGAGATGAAAATAGAAAATATAAAAAGGCAGAATTAAGAAGCGTCTGCGATACTTGAGGGACTTTCTGAGGCAGGCTCTCCAACAGGGTTGAGACATAGATACTCTCTAGTTTGTGAGAGAGGTTTCGATGGACTTGTGAAAAAGATTAATCCAAGTATGGAACTGTGCAGGCCTTTTACACTATGACTGATATGAAGGATATTGTATCAAGGCCAACTAAAGAAGTTGCAATCTGTAAAACATGAAGATGAAGAAGAGTTATTTTTCTACTCATCTATGTGCTATTAGTGCCAGCCAAGCAAAAAAGATAGTGCTTCTGCCAGTAAAATCAGAGTTTTGATAGCTACCGACAGAAACATCATCTCCTGTTCTGCAAAACTGAGAGTGAAGAGACTGGGAAGAATTACATGTTTTAAAAGGATACATTTGCTAAAGAATTGTTGGAACAAATGGATGGCAATAACAAACTACTAGTGTGATGGTAAAATCAACACTGGTTACACATCCAAGGACATCCGTTGTCGGTTCCTCTCAGCTGTTTGGTTAATACTACAAATTTAATTTTTTGCTGTGAATTTAAAGTTAAATCTTGTTTTATGTAAGTGGAATAACTGAGCCTTTAATCATTGAAAGAAAAGAAGAGAGGAAAAAAGGAAGGTCTTTAAGTTTTCTATGGATAACAAGGGCATTTTCTGCCTGATGAGATATACAAAATGAATACTATTTCACTTAATTAGTATTAACTGTCTGGTTCCAAAGAATTTAGGGTGGAACTAACAAGAACATTCTATAAATATTGTAATCTTTTGTATTGGTATTTTAATCCTTCAACAAGACAATAAGGTTTAAAATGTGTTTTGTTGATGTTGCAATGCTGCAAATACATTCTAAGTCTGCTTTTATGTAGCACATTTATCAATACCTATTATTCTCTGTAGGCAAATTAAGAACATTGCAAAACTATTTAAATTTGTCTGTTGCAGCTGTCCCCCTGCTGCATTTATTTTCCCTTTGTTTTGTTGTTTTGTGTGGCCACCCCTCCTGGGCTGCTAAGGGCCATTGCCCAGTCCAGGGAGGCGGCCTTTAGCTCCTTGGCTTAGACCCTGGCTCGGTGTAGGGTGGACAATGCCCAGGAGTGCAAGACTTAAATGGCCTGTTGAGCTTAAGGGCATGAGTCGTACCTGTGATTCAGAACTTTGCCCAGACATTTCCTGTGCATACCTGCAGTTTTCCCTGCCCTCTGTCCTCCCCTGTAGCAGAGGGAGCCAATAAGAGTTACTGGCGGGAAGCTGCCTAAGTTTGCCTTTAAAACCAGACATTTTTGAATCAGACTTCAGAAAGGTTCCTGCTTTGCCACCTGGTCTGATCAGCTAGGGGTCTTTGGGGGGCCCTTTCTCTGCTCTCGTTTAATTTTTAAGCATACTCCCCGTTTTTAAACTCCCCTCCCACGAACACCGAATTTTTCCTGTGAGATCTCCTGACGATTGAAAACAAACTGAGCCTCCTCTGCATCCTCTGATGCTGCTGCTGTTCCTGCCTCTATTCCTGCTGCTGTCCTGGGAATTGGTAAGGCTCCCCTCTTGCAAACTCTCCCTGTCCTAGCTGCTGGCCTTTCTTCCCCAGCAGATAGACTCAAGTTAATTCCTTGGTCTGTGCCTGAAACTGTTTCTAACTCCGCAGTTCCCTTGCTGCTTAAAGAAAAGCCTGTGCCGCTGCTAAGCTCTGCCTCCCTGTGCTCTATCCCGGGGCTCCCTGCTTTCACCTGTTTCCACTGCTGCAGCCACCATCCCCTGACTCCCCCAGGAGCTGTACCCTGGGCTTACACCACTCTGCCTCTGGGACTGCTCCCCCTGGTCAATAGGACCGGTGTAGTATAAGGCGTGCCATTAGGTTTAGTTTCATTAGTTTGTTTAGGCTTAGTTTTGTTAAGTTGTATTTTATTAGCTTGTATAAATTGTAGTCCTGTTAGAATTGAATTTTGTGTCTGTGTTTAGTGGTAGTTAAGTGGGATACTTGTTTGCCATTACCTGTTATATTGTGTGGCCATAGTTAAGCTAGATTAAAGATAACTGTTTTACTGTACTGCTCCTCTCTTTTTGTTTTTCCTTCTTTCTGTTGTTCATTATTAGCATAAGTTGTATAGTTGCTGTTAAGTTGTTGAATAAGTGCCTCTGTGTCTTCATCTCTCCCCGAACACCCCAAGTCCTCCGCTGCTGTTTCCACCTCTCCCCGAACTTCCAAAGCCCCTTGCTGCCTTTCTTCTTTGATTCCTCTGCATTTAGCCTGCAGGCTCCTGAAGACTGCTCTGAGCCTCACCCTGCAGGGCTTCAGTGCCTCTTGCTGCATCCCTTGCAGCTGTACTCTTCCCTCTTCCTCTGCCACTGATTACTCACCCCACCCCACCCCACCCCTGTTCCTTAACCCAGCCTCTAGGTACACTCTTACAGACTGCCTGCCACTGCAGTCCTACAAATCAAGTTATTGATTCTCATCTGTACTATTACACTTGTGTAAATTCACTAATCACCCTTATTGTGCAATTTTACTGCCATTTGTATCTCATTCATATTTATAAAACCCCATTGGTTACCATTGCCTTTACTGTACCTCTACACCTATACCACTGTGACATATAGCTTTTTTTTTTGTAGAATCGCTAGCCACCAATTGTGACTCGCTGTGACACCTCTTCATTTTCACACTGCTTAATAAGAGGAACCCCCTCCCCAATTGCTTACTGTGACAAACCCCATACACCCCATTGTTAAATGTTACTGTTTTACATTTTTCAATAAAGATTGATTTGTACCCCACTGTTGCGGTAATTGCCCCCCTAGATCCTCTACCTGCTGGCAGGGACAAAATTGTGAATAAAAAATGTCTTAGAGCAGATATAGCTATTTTGCTCTTTCATCTATTGTTCTCACAGTTAAAGAGGAAGATTAATGACAGTCTTCAAGGAGCTTGCAAAATAGAATTCAACAAGTTTTGGTTTTGATCCATTCATTCTCATCAATGAACATAAATATTTTTATTTTAATGGGGTTTCACGCAAATTAGATGACAATATAGTTATTTAAGTATTCTCAAAGGGCCTTATAATGTGGGAGAGTTTCTAGATAAGATTCATTCCTTAATTTTTCAAATGTCTTCTTTGTCTATTAAGTGAGAGAAAGAAGCTCACGTCTCAAAAATGCAAACAATATATGTAGTTCTGCATTACAGGTTTCTATTCATATCGTGATCCTCCCCAGAATCTATGTCCTCCATTTACCTTATCCATTCATCAGACTTGATTCTCTTTTACCCAATGGACTCTATATAATGCTCCAGCTGTGTAAAGGGGCCTTAAAGGTAGAAGATCACTCTTGTTCCTCATTCCCCACCCCCACTATGGCTAGTAGAGTGCTTCTAAGCCAGCCACCCAGGAAGAGTTGAATTTGCTGGGAATGGGGGCAGAGCTTCACTATAGCCACTGACTCATCTGTCCAAGCATATGTCAGAGCTATGCCAAGGCTTCTGGAAGGCACTGCCATTCTTGCTTGCATCCCTTCCCCCACCTGCCCCGCACAGTATTTCATGTTGTAATTGAAATAAATATATTTGAAAATGTAGAAACTATTTGTAATACATTTAAATTGGTATTTCTATTACTGTTTAACAGTGTGATTAAAACTCTGATTAATCACGACAATTTTTTAATCTCAGAATTAAGGGTGATTTTTTTTTAGTTGTTTGACAACTCTAATAATAATTAATAGTGCCTCACAGCACTTGTGCGGTATCTACACACATTTTACAGAAATTTAAATCCCATGCCTATGAAATTAAAGCCAATTTACTCAAGGTTGAACTGAACGAGTGAAAGCATCAGGAATACAACCTATACATTCTGACTTCCAATTTCATGATTGAACCACTAGAAAATATCCCTTCTTATATGATAAACATACCTCAAGGATTCTAAAAGCGTTTTTATCTCTAGAATCCATAAATATGAATTTATTCTAAATGATGGACTTTGGATTCCCCTATTTACACTTTGGACTTCATGTTTTGCAACAATCCAAGAAACGATATGACATGAAAGAAAACTGTCCCATCCTTGTAAATCTTTTTTAAATGAACACAGATGGACAGCACAATTATCTGTGTAGTGAATGCATTATTAAAATATTTTCATTTATTAAAACCTATTTCCTGCAAATGATCAGTATTTGGTGAGAAAGCTTTCTTTAAAATATATCATTTTTATCCACATTTGTGTGACAAAAGTTATCCAAGCAAACAAAGGAAACAAACTGATCATTGTTCACTTAGGCAATGTGATTTAATGCACACCGCTGCAGGATACCACAAGAAAATATAATTCAGCCCAGATTCCTTACAGAGATGAATGGGCAAATGGATTTTACTATTTACAATTATAGTAGCTAATGTAAACCTTATAGACTTTGACCTGCCTGATTTATTTTGTCCATGCTGTTAGGATTGATTCAGAATGAGAAACTTGACCTACTTTAATGGAAACCTCCTACCACAGCTTCAGTAATTTTATATATATATATATACATATATATATATATATATATATATATATATATATATATATATATATAAAGTGAACAATATATATATATATAGTTTAGTGTTAACTTTAATTCTGCATGAAGAGAACTACCCCTAGGATACAGATACTGAACCTGACGGAGGATGGCCTCCTTATTTGCAAGTTCATTTTCCAGTTTATCATTCATGTCATGTATGGAGGTGGATTCCCGCTGTGCACTGAGGTAGCGCTTCTCCAGGGTAGTGATTCTTTCTTCCATATCTTCTTTCTGTGCCATAGCCTAAATTGAAGAAACATGTATTTCAAATGTCACATAGTTAAACGACAGCTTAATTTTCATGTTAACAATAGACAGAGCTGCAAAAAATGTGTAGCGGAAGTAACTTTCCTATTTTCTCTAGGGAGCATTTCTTTCCCTTTGGATTAATAAGACTTCTTATTAAAAAAAACCTACAAATGTCTACAGCAAAATGTAATGCAACCGACCCACACAGTTAAAAATATAGTTCAGTACAACATTCAGGAAAAATTTGAGCATTTCTCAACTTGTCTGTTTTTTCCTACTTATCTGCATTTTGGTATGTGTACTACATATAACAAACCACCCAACATTAACTTGCTTACTGTTTAAATAACTGTAGACATGATTACCAAGGAAGAGCTATATCAATCTTCATATATTAATTTGAACATCACAAAGCATACTATAAAGTTATATCCAACTGATAAAGAAAACTATAACGTGCTTTAATATACAGTAAGTCTATTACATGAGATGATAAAGGAAGTACTGAAAACTTGGGTCCAGAACCGATTAACTTGACTCAGCTTGGATTTAACCCTTTCCAATTCTGAGTAGTTAGTGTCATCAATCAAACCTTACTCTTTAATTTGCCAGAGGGCAGTGGAGGATCATATATACCAGGGCTGCATGAACCCTATAGAATCAGTAGAGATACTGTTTGTAAATGGAGTCCTGCAGGTGAACTTAATAAATGCTGGCAGTGAGCTAATTCCTGCATATTCACATGGAGGTTTGAGTTGAATGAATTCAAAGCTCCAAATGGAACCTCACCTCTTTTGCAGTCAAGGTCTTCCTACCCTCACGCAGACTACAGAATACCCTTATCTCCTCACTTGTGTACACAGAGATAGGGAAGATGGGGAAGATACCTTCCCAATACTTGTCCCCACAATCAGAGTCCTGCAGAAGATGCCAGGATCCATGACTCCAACGATTTCCTTTGGGGGGAGGCACACACTACTAAAAGAGTCTTGTGAGAGACAGGCAGACCACACTCTATAAATCAGTGGTTCCCAACCTTTTCAGTAACATAACACACTTCACTGAGACAAACAATTCCATGACACACCCACATTTTTCAGCGGAAGTGATTGCTCATAAATGTCACATTTACTTATATTTATTATGGTTATGGTTTTACTAGAGAGGTTTGCCACATAGTGCATACAACAAGCGAAAGAAGGATCAAATGCATTAATGTTTCAAATACACCAGAAAAAAAATACGTCATCTCAGTTTTGCCACTTGTGGTTAGAACATTCATGTTTTAGAACTGAAAGACTGATACCTCACTTTTAATTTGATGATTAATTTTCATGAGTTGTAATTTTGGTTGGATAGAATATTTTTTAAGATGAAACAATGTTTGTTTTACACTGATTTTCAACAGCTCTGTAGAAAAGTTCACAGCACATTTGGACAGTTGTCACAGCACACCAGCATGCCGCAGAACACTGATTGAAAACCACTGCTATAAACAATTGTGGCTACTGAAAACAGAAGTAGTGCAATCGAGGAAAAAAATTGAGAAACGTGCCACAAACCCCAACATGACTGAGAAGGAATGGAAAACTCTGCTGTAAATTAGCAGAAGAGAGATTTAATCCCAGGCTGCTCTGAATCAGGGACTCTTGAAGTTGATTCTCCCACATCACAAGCCAGATCCTTAGCTACCATGTTCTATATAGAGTCAGTCTCTAACTCATTTCATGCAAGGCTTTGGCTTTGTTATAACATCATATTTCACCAAAATTTAATTTCATTGTAAATGTAGTTGTTATGCCATGAACAGTTTTTCTAATGAAAACATTTCTGACCAATTCCTACAAGGCTTTTGTGTCTCCTAGGGGAGACAAAGGGACCTGTTGTGAGTAACCCAATCAAATCAGATTAGAACACTTAGGTGCCAAATTTTAAGATTTTATTGAAATCTTTGTGATATTTGTTCTTTTCCTTAAGCCCCAGCTCTTGCAGTTGTGTAAATACTTGAGAATCTGAAGTCTTTAAAAAAGGTTTCTTGCCTTTATGTTTGCTAAGAAAAGCATGAAAATATGAACCGTAAATGCAGGAAACAAGAAGATAAATAAAATTTACGTTTTAAAATCTCATGACTTCTAAGTCAGCCCAATGAACTGCAAGGTGGGTGGGCTGACCCAAGAGTTTTAAATGCTCAGGATTGGCAGTATTGCAAGAGAAGCCTTGCAAGGAGGAAGATGGTGCTGCTGAAATAATTTTCCTTGTAGGTTCACTGGTATGTTATCTGCTCACGCCAACTCTCACACTGAGGGCTTGCCTTCACTGACAGCAGCAAATTTGCCTCTGTCAGATCGATTTCCCTGATCAGCTGAGTGGGTCTGTGAAGACCCACTCAGCCAATCAGGAAATTGAATGAGTAAGGCCACCCTGGAAAGAAGCATAGATGGTTTCCCTCCAACTTAGCCTACTGAAGACACCATGGTAAGTAGGCGCTAGGCAACTGAAGGGAGATACACAAGATATTTTAAGTACTTTGCGTATATCCCTCCAACTGCCACTGAAATCGTGCCTCAGTGTAGACCAGGACTGAGCACACATAAGGCACCTTCAGCAGCAGCTTCCTTTCTCAAATTACCCACTAAAGTCACTGAAGAGATGCTTTCATTTTTTAAGCCAACAGAGTGTAAAGGGGCCTCTGAAGAGAGTGCTGCCTTGTCGGCTGAAGAGAGGAACAAACAGGGATAACACCAGGATGAGATGGGTAATTCTGATGGAGGAGCTAGTGGGAAGAATAATCATAGAATCATAGAATAATAGGGCTGGAAGGGACTTCATGAGGTCATCTAGTTCAACCCCCGGCTAAAAAGCAGGACCACTCCCACTAAATCACCTCAGGCAGGGTTTTGACTAACTGGGCCTTAAAAATCTCCAAAGATGGAGATTCTACCACCTCCCTAGGTAGCCCATTCCAATGCTTCACCACCCTCCTAGTGAGAAAGTTTTTCCTAATATCCAACCTTGACCTCCCCAGCTGTAATTTGAAATCATTGCTCCTTGTTCTGTCCTCTGTTACCATCGAGAACAGCCCAGCTCCCTCCTCTTTGGAGCACCCCTTCAAGTAGTTGAAAGTTGCTATCAAATCTCCCCTCAGTCCACATTTTATGTTTTCAAAAAATTATTCCCTCAAAAGTAAGATATGTTGGCCACTAAAAGTGGAAGCTCTTTGTATTCGATTTTGCCTTTTCTCCATTGGTTTTACTGATTCACATCACAGAACTGATTTGCAAGCTGCAGGTGTTACTTCTATATTTATTCTAACCATTCAAGAGTCTAAAAGAAACAACTGTTCCTGTCTTTTCCCTCCTCACTGCTACTGTTATCAGCCCCTGCCAGATCCTGTTTCTGTCTGTATGACAAGGGAAAAGCTGCAGCCTCTTTTTTTTTCTTTCATTTCAGTTGAATTGTTCTGTTTTGTTTTGTTGGTGGCAATTGGTGTAAACAAGAAACAACGTTCTGAGAAAAGGATCTTAAAAAGGATTTGGACATAGAATTCACTTCTCTGTCTTAGCTGGTAAAACAGCTCACCAACAAAGTGAAGATTGCACACATTTGCCACAGCCTGAAAACAGAAGGATACACAAGGACTACTGAGTGACGAGGGGACAGAAATAACAACAATAGCAGCAGCAGTTCATGGCACAACAGCTACTGAGCTGAAAACACTGGTCGTAATTTCCACATATGGAATATCTTATAGGTGGGGGTGGAACTGAGGCCCAGAAAGGTGACTTGTCGAGGGTCATACAGTAAATCAGTAGCAGAGGCAAGAACATAACTCAGATTTCCTAGTTCATGGTTATATTTACATACTACTATTTTTGGCACTACTTTCTTCTCCTGGTAGCATAGGAAAATTAGAAATCAGAACACCTTAAAGAGAAGGGGAAAATGAAGAGAGGAAAATAAATGATCAACTGTCCTCTTAAGCTACCGAGGCAGTTCTTGTACATTGGCTCACTCTTTAAATTGAAATTTCAGTGGCTGAACAATCATATACTTTGCTGACTGATTTGGATATTTTGATCAATAATCACACACTTCACATGCTAAACACATACAAAAGTTTACATTTTATGGATCAAGGTGCATATTGAAGAAGATGGTGTTAGAGGTTGCTCCAAGATACAGTATGCATTATATATAACACGTTGGAAATTTTTCAAGTTTGCTTATGTTTATTATAAAATTTATTTTCATCATCTATCATGATATTTTCAGGGGACTAATGAAATAAACTCTTTATACTCAACGCTTTTATGTGTGAAGAACAACATTTAATAGTTTAATTTATCTATTGTAACTTTGAAAACACACAGCCAGAAGGTAGTATACGGTCCAGCACCAATATTTAGCAAGCTTTCATTAATATGGGAGAAAATGTCTGAATGCATCAATATTTGTCCTCAAAGGGCTAGATCCAGAAAAGGATTTAGGCATTGCAGCACCTAACTCTTAGCCACTCTGCTGTCCAATGGAATTTGAAGCCCTGAGTTAAATATTTAAATATTCATTGGAAAAGGGACTTGAACCCACATCTCCAAGCTCCCAGAAGAATTCCCTGACCTGAGCTATAGTGCCATTTTTTTATTTCTTGGTAGCCTAATGAATATTTAATTATTAATACAAAGTGGAAGAGCTTCCACAGAAAAATTAAGAGATACCCACTACAGAATACTCATTAGCTTAGTTCCAGAGGCATAGCCATGTTAGTCTAGTTCAATAAAACAAACAAGAAATCTCATGGCACTTTTAAAGACTAACAAATTTATTTATCACATGAGTTTCTTTGGGTAAAATTCTACTTCATCAGACACATGAAATCATGGAATAGGGCACTGGGTTTAAGTCTCTGTTCAAAGTCAGCAAAGCAGGGATTCTCCCACATTCTGCAGAAGTGTCCTAATTATTGAATGTAGCAGAACACATACACGACCTGCTCACTTCTGGCTTTCTCTGTTGTGGGTTCCACATAGTGTGAGAATGCCTAGCACATCAAGCCCTGCAACTGAGATAGGTGGGGGACACTCTTGTTTTGTGACTCCTACCACAACTTAGGTTGCTGAGCAATTCAGCAGTGGGTTAGGTGGCAGCTAAGCAGGAGTTTTGAGGGCCTCAGAAGTCCCTCTGTCAATTTAGATGCTGAACTCCTATATTTGTGAGTACTATCTGGTATTCATGCTCCTACCTTCCATATGCACGTTTGTGTGTGCTCAAGTGGATGTGCATGCACATTTTGCAAAAAGATTAGTAGAGGACTGATGACAATTTAGGCTTCTAAAATCTTGCTAATTTTGTGCTGTACCATCTACTGGGAAAATGAAATGCAGCGTGCAGCTCAATCAGCAAAGCATTATGCAGTTTCATCAGTGGAGAATGCAGTAAAACATATACAATTACAACTATTTTATAGATATACTCGTGGAGTATGAAATTAATCAGCAGATCATGCAGGTGGATATATCTTAAAAGCTCAACCATCAATGTCTATATGATAATTGTATTAGTAAACAGCATATCAGGAATTAAAACTGGTCAAATTCTGAAGCTCTTAGCTATGTTTTATTCAGGTCTTACTCAGGCAAAATTCTCACTGAGGTTAATGAAAATTTTGGCCTGACTAAGAACTGAGTATAAAAATGAATAAACATTTCAGGATTTGGCACAATTTATGTAATTCAACCAGATGGTACAATGATGACATACAACAGATTCTCTGCTACTGTGAATTAACAGAAATATTTTAACGGGTTACTTTGGAGTTTATCTCCCTGTATTTCAAAGCGAAATGGAGAGCTGCAAGTATGGTGAACTAGCCAATATAACAAATTAGCTGCTCACCATGTTACACTGGAAAGGAAGGTGAAGCATGTCAAAATTGTGCTTAAATCTTCACACAGAGATCTCAGTAAAAACAGAGAGCTCTAGAGCAAATGTTCATTTGGCTATACTTATATGATTCAATTAGCAATATATAGCTGTATTATGGACCAGCTGCTGTTTTAAAAATAATAATATTACATTACATCCAGCCTAAGCAGAGTTTAGCACAAAATTCATGGGGCAAAGTTTCTTATCAAGAATAAAGAGTTAAATCATGTTGTGTCCCAAATAGCTTATTATTTATACCAGTAGATTGCCAAAAAAGGAGACCACTTAAAAACATATTATCACTCATTCACTAACTTAGCTGTCATGGGTTTATTTGTGAGAATAAAGAACATTTTCAGTAAAAATGATTTACTTGTACCTTCTTGAAGGAAAACAAAACACTCCTATCAATTTCAATGACAAGTTCCAAAGAGGTAGCCGTGTTAGTCTAGTTCAGCAAAATGAACAAAGAGTCTGGTGACACTTTTAAACACTAACAAATTGATTTATCGCAGAAGCTTTTGTGGGAGAAAATCCCCTCTTCAAGCATCTGACGAAGTGGGATTTTCTCCCACAAAAGCTCATGTGATAAATAAATTTGTTAGTCTTTAAAAGTGCCACAGGACTCCTTGTTTATTAATTTCAATGAACATGAGGAACCACACATGAGCCAAAGAGAACAAGACTTGACTCCATCGACATCAGGGTATGAATGTGGCCCTCAAACTCTAGGTTTTTTATGGCATTCTCTCTTCATTTTTACTGTGTTGTAAAAGGAAAAGTTGTTGCTTCATATCAGCCTAATTAAACCAACAGAGTTCATTATGGAGCTTATTTTTCTGCAGCAAAAAGGGAATTAACTTACAAGCCTTAAAAAATGACTTCAAAACAAGTGTTATTAACTTTTTACAGCAGCCATTTAAGACAGCAGTCTTCAAACGTGGGTACCTAAACACATCCAACATTTGTGCTAGTGAATGGGTACTAATGTACTCAGCAACATCAAAAAAGGGAGCCCTGCATAATTATTGGAAGACTAAGGGTGAACCTTGCCCTATTGAAGTCAATGGGAGCTTTTTCAGCTGGAGGCTTTTTCAGCATCGAGGAGTCTTTCAGTACCAAAGTCTTTTTTTGGTGCTGAGATCTCAGAAGTCTGTGCCTATGGCTTTGTCAGTGTTGGCTGCTTTGGTGCTGACAGCTTTGTAAGTACCAATAAAAGCATTGGTGCCAAGGATGAACTGGAGGGCTCGCCTCCAGGGCTGTCTCAGGTGCCAGGCTTTAAGGGACACCAAATTAGATGGAAGAGAATTTTTTACATATGTTATCTCTTATAACATGTGGGGAAGGAGGCGCCAAAATCATAGTTTGCCTAGGGTGCCAAAATCCCTTGGGCTGACCCTGCTCGTCTGGATAAAAGATGGCACTGATGGCTGTCTGCCTGCCCTAGTATGGTCTTTAGATGTTTCCATAGAGATGGCACCTGAGGTACTTGGTCTTGCAGTGTTGTTCTATTCCTTGTCAGAAGCTGTTAAGGCCACGGATCTATTTGGGGACCGTGTTCTGGTGATCTGCACCTCAGAAGCTGAGGAGGGACAACTCTTTTCTTACCCTATGCCTGGTAAGAAGATGTTTTTCTCTTCATCAGGCATGGAGAACAAGGGATGGTAGATGATCTCGCTGACCATGAAGGTCTCTCTGAGGAGGAGTAGGAGCCCAGATGAAGGAACTTCTCTACCAGCATTAGTTTTAATCTAATGTCCCTGTCCTTCTTGGCTTTCAGTTTTAAGCCCAGGTAGTGGGAGCACTTTTGGGGAACTTGTTTCTCTCCAAGTCAGTGAATACACTGTGACTGTCTGTTATTGGGGAAGCAGCCCTGAACGCATAGGTGGTCTTAGTGGGTGGGCAGGTAGGGCACTTGCCCAGGGCCCCAGTGAGGCCCAGGTGGGACCCACAGTGGAGCTGGCAGGGGGCCCATGAAAAGGCCAGTGGGGAGACCCACGATGGAGCCAGCAGGGGGACAGGGGAGCCGTGGCGTGGCCTCAACCTTGACTTTTGCCCAGGCCCCCAGAATTCCTAAGACCTTCCCTGCCCACATGAGATGCATCTCTTAAGCCCAGAGGAGCTGGGCATAAGGGTGAGAAATAACCTCCCTGTTATGAAGGGAGAGACGTGGAGAGTGAAAACCTACAATGTACTAAGAATGCTAGAGTTGAAAAGAAATTGTAATAAAAGTATATTTATTTTTTATTAGGAAGGGAGAGAGAAAGAAAAACAAAGTAAGTATGAAGGCATTTACTATGAACTAAGGTAGGGCTTGACGAATGTGGCAGCATGATAAGTGCCAGCCCCAAAACTAAGGCACTCCCTGCCACCAGAAAAAAAAACACCTGTCACCCAGGGCACTTTTGGTAGCCTGGGAAGTATCACTGAGCTGTCAGCATCTGTGGCTTTGTTTTAGGCACTAGGGGGCATTCTGCCCCAGAAGTACCGTGGCACAGCTAGGCATCACGGTACAATTCCTGGTTGCCATGGCGACTGGCATCCTAAGTTTGTCGAGCCTTGAACTAAGGCACTATTTAAGATAATAAAAAGGAGAATGGGTCTGCTAATGGGTTCCATCTCAGACCAAAAAGTGATAGAGAAGGAAGGATGGTTGGACTACACAGCACTATATATACATTCTGCACATAGCACGTGTGGTCTGATGGGCACTGGTGTTAAAGATATCCAATCCCAGATCCAGAGTCGCTGCCACAGCTACCGTTCAGCACTCATGGGGACATCCCTTGAAGAAATGTTTCTTCTGCTGTCTTATTAGATCATATAAACTTTTGATCGTTCAGTCCAATTTTATTCTATTATTGTAAATGTGTGGAATGTTGGGTTTTAGAGTAAGAAGGACAGACTGTAGGTTGGAGGAAAAGTGTTTGGACCTTGGCATATTGTTAAAAAAGAAGGAAGCTAGAAGATGAGACTCAATATATACAGAAGACACTGGTATGTTTCATTGGAGAAGGAGACAGAATTTGAGAATGGGGATGTCAGAGAGAACAGAGGAAGAAAGGAAGACGTTGTGGGCAAAGATATAGGAAACTAGAGTAACAAAAAGACAGTATCATTTTTTAAACTGAATCAAACATGTTTTAGTTTGAGACTGAAAAGAGATTGAGAGTAGAATTGGTGGAGAAACACAGCAAGGCTTTGCCATGTAGGTGGACCTGCAAAGAAGCAATGTCTGGCATGAAGAGCAGCAAGAACATGTGAAGGCATAGAGAGGTGAGGAAAAGGGGGTGGGGGGAAGGGAGGGAGGGAGGGAGAGAGAGAGAGAGAGAGGGAAGGACTAAGAGACCGGGAGAAAAGTCCATGACTTATTTTGAAAGCAGAGAAGGAAATTTTGATAGATTCTTAACTGAGTGGTCAGACATTGAAGATCTTGAGGGTGGGATAAAGTGGCCTCTCCTCTTTGCATGTGGGAGAAGATATGCAGAAGATTCAGTCTGAACCTGAAGAAATGATATTTGGAAGGCTATAAAAGAGGAAGTTGCAAATTTAGGTGGAGAAAAGCATGGAAGATTATTTCAGTGGAGAGGATGTGTGACATCTTTGGGCATTTGCAGAAGCGGAAATGTAGGGGAGACAGCATATTGGAACAAGGATATTGAAAATGCCATGCAAAATATGTATTTTCTGTAGGATTGAAAAAATAGCACAACTTGTACAAAAACTCTGTGTGATTTTGAAAGCTGGCTTCTCACCAGATGGTTGAAACAACTAGCAAGTGGTTTAAGTAGAGTTTGCAATATGAAGTACAGACCAATGTCCTGTAGTGGGCTTAACCTACAAAGAATATGTCTTCTACCTGTTGGAGCACAAGTGTGCGCATACACTTTTGTTTTTGTGAATGATATTTTATAAAAAGATTACTAAAGATTTTGGGTGCTTTCCTTTTTAAAAAAAGATTAAACTTTGAGTAACATAGTTCCAAGATTTCTGTCATCATAAAACTTGATTGCCATGTTCATTTGGTTCATTTCAAATACCTTAATGAAGTAGTTTTCAATTTTTTTTTCTCGGGACCCAGTTGAAAAAGAAATATGCCTGTGACCAAACAATTGTATCTTTGAGCAATGCATTCCAGTCTTTTGGCCACGGGAGCAGAGGGTGCTGTGAGCCCCCCAACCTGTGGTTTGGAAATCACTGCCTTAATGCACATCTTACTGAAAAGCTTGTGGTGAAAATGTGATGAACCTTCTTACCTCTCTAATGTCCCTTTGATATTTATTGTTCATTTCTTCTGTTTTAATGAGATCTTTTCTTGCAGTCTCTGCTTCCTGCTCTACCTCCCCCACTCGGGAAGATAGTGCAGCCAAACGTTCCTTCATTTGAGCCATTTCATAATTCTGCTTTTCAAGCAGTTCCTGTAGTTCCACCACTTGACTGGCTTCATCGTTTGAATCTATAGAGCCATTTGAAAGGCGCTGCATGGAGAGAAACAACAATACTCATCCATTATTTATCATATAATATGGAAACTTTTAAAAAACAAATCTGACATTTTAAAATAGGAACAATTAAATGACAAAATATTACAGATATTTAAGTGTAAACAACATGAGATTGAGGTCTACAAATAAATAAAGGACACACACACACACACACATATATAT
>ML685831.1:6189959-6243285 GCA_007922175.1 Pelusios castaneus
TATATATATATATATATATATATATATATATATATATATATGCACTGCTAAACTGTGCATTAGTTGTATATCGAGAAGTTAGAAGTCAGAGTTATGTTTTAGAGCAAATGGGTGTGTGAATTATGGTTGTTTATGTATTGGAGCTTTTTTCACAGAAAGTCAGTACTATTCAGTAGAATTCAATCTTCAGAGCAAGGAAATCCACAGCAGGAGAGGTGGAATTTTAATTCTTCAATTATACAAATAAATGATAAGGGAAAAGATATCAACCTGAATGATCAACTGTGTTTGGCACTGACACCTGAAGAACAGTGGAAAGACTTCAGAGTTCCGAAGTTCCTCGTTTTTAGTTTCTGTATTTAGTTAGACAGAATACATTGCTAAAATTTACCAGAAATCACACAAAATCTGCAGGGGGCTGACTGCATAGCAGCCCTGAGATACTCAATTTATCTGGACTATTGTCATTTTGAAAGTACACAGAGAACAAACAACAAGGCTCCATCTTGTATCTAAAATTAGTCAGTGAATTATGGGACGACTTCTAAAAATCACTCTCTCCTAACCCACACTAATTGATATGCTTATGGTGGACAGATGTCAGGTATGTTTAGGTAAGAGCTGAGATATACATTCTGTAGACTGATAATGCTAGTTTTTGTCCTCTCGAAGTCTCATTCTTCCAATGTCTCTTCTTCATTAGGCTTCCCTGAAGTCTTTATTCAGCATTTTTTCACCCCTCTACTCAGTTAGAGAAAGCTTCTTCATATTTCTGCCTCTCAGCTTCAGTGGGAAAGAAGAGTAAACAGTGCACTAGCTGCTGAGTATCTCCACAAAGGAAAGTGGGGGAGACAAATAGCTGATGGACAGCTGCAAGATGCTGGAGTACAGCAGAGCACTGCTATAACGTGCACTTTATATTGCCCCATGCTGTCAGAATTGCAGCAAAGGGAAGGTGGCCCTCATAGATGCTGTCCATTGTCCACTGGAAAGCCAGGTGCATACTATTGCATACATGGTGTATATCTGGCTGTGTCCTTGATAGAATCCATGCTTCCTCTCATTGGGTGCATCTACACTTGTAAATTAAGTCAACTTAAGCTTGCTTAAGTCGACTTAATTTACTCTGTGTCTACATTACACTTTCCTTAAATCAACTTAAGCAAGCTGCTTAAGTCAACTTAAGGAAAATTAAGTTGACTTTACTAAACCTCATTTTAAGTCGACTTTTGGCTTAAGTCGACTTTCTAAAGTTGACTTAAGCCAGTGTAGACATGGAGTAGGCCTAAGTCGACTCTAAGTCGACTTAGGATTCTCCAGGACTCCCCCATTGCCCTCCCCGCCGGGGGGGGGCACAGGGAGAGCCTGCCATGCCCCCCCACAGGGTAGGACAGAGCCCTGCCCACCCTGCCCCTATGCCCTGCCAGGGTCCCTGTCCCCCTTTGCCCCATTGTACCCAGGTACAATGGGGCAAAGGCTGAGCCACCTGGCACTTGGCAAGGGGTGCCCCCTGCCCCCGTGGACCTGTCCCAGGTCCCCCTAGCCCGTACAAGTCAACCTAGGTGTCCAGTGTAGATGCTCTAGGTTGACTTTGTAGGTTCCCCCCAAAGTCAACTTAAAATTTAAGTGTAGACTTGCTAAGTCGACAAAGTTGACTTTGTTAAGTTGACTTAGCTAAGTCGACTTAAATTAACAAGTGTAGACATAGCCATTGCTACTTCTGCATTAAAATCACTACATATTTATACACTTGTCTACTAACAAATTCAAGGAACACCACTTCGTTTAATGACTTTAATGATATTCTTACCCAGCTGAGCTATAAAATGAACCCAGTCCATATAGTTACAGTAAGACCATCTGAATTTCTGTGGATCACTGAATTAGATTATTTTAACTAAAGATTCATTAGATTAAAACAGTTCAGCTCCAAAATTACTTTCTGTATCCTAGTTAAGCTGAAGCTGTATGATAAATTATTGAAATACAGTTGATCTAGTTTGGGATACCACTGACTGATTATAATAGTAGAAGTTGGAAATCTTATTCCATTTATTTTGTTGGTCAGAATGATTTCCATTACAGCATATGCATATGATTGATACTCTTATATTGCAACTGCATATGAAAATAAAAATAGTACCTGGCCACAATATTAAACACATTTTCCAGTGTATGAAGTTTATGTAATTTCTCCACTCATGCTTAATATAATGTTACTTTTAAGGTCTTATTTTCAAACAGTAATTTTAGCAATTATGACAGATGCAGTAAGTCATAGACAGGTAGACTAACTTTATCATGTGCTTATCTAGCTGTATTATTCCCTAAATGGTGGAATATGAATTGAAGTTAAAATATAACTAAACAATCATCAAATATGAAACATGAATACCATCAGATCACTTGCTTTTCATGACTTAAGATATGATAATTTCAGAATCAATAAACTATAATTGCTAACAAGTGTACATCCACAAACATTTTCTGAGAAGTGAAAAAAAATATTTATACTTTTTTTTCTTTAAGAGATCACAATAATTTTAGCTATATAAATAAACAAGTCAATGACCTAAAAATGTTGAAGTAGATGACTAAGAGATAGATTTTTAAAGGTAGATTGGCTACCAACTCCCATTGATAATCCCATATATTTCTAGGTTAATTGGGCCATTATAGAAAAAGGTTTCATGTCTTGATCAAAATTGGCTTACAAGTTACTGTTTTCTGCTGTTCAGCTCTAGTGAGATAATTGAAGAATTTGCTGAATGAAGATAGTAAAAAACCAGCATATTTTTGTGCTTTTATTTCAATAATTTGGCATTCAAAGAAACACATCAATTGTAAATAATCATTGTTTTCTTTTCGAAGCCACATGCAACACTGAAAAAAAATTAATGAGTATTTGCTTTCTCTGATCACCGTACTAAATGTTCATCATCACTCTGGCTCTTTCTCCACTGTCACTGTATCCCCATACACTTCCCCCCCAAGAGGGGACTCTCTTCTGTCTCCACTGAGGTGGGTCTTCAGGCTAAGCATTAATTTGAAGTCAGTTTACCCTCTCTACCTTTGTCTCATATCAGACTAAGTGAACTAGTGTTCCATTTAACCTCTCAGCACACACTGTACTGAACTGGGAGACAGAGAGGGAAAGCTGCAAGAGATTGAGGCTTGCTTTTGTCATTAATTTATTTATAATTTGATTTCCTTTCAACCCTGCCATTCTAAGCAGCAACATGGCATGACTATAGCCTCTGGACTTCTTTAATTATGTAATACTAAATCAGTGAGGGAGAGGAAAAAAAGAGAGCATGTTGATTATCCAATCACAACCTTCTGATTATCTAACATTGTTCTATTCAGTGTAGATCCATTAAATATAGATTATCATTAATTTCAATAATCTGTGTTAGCTGCAATAACAAAACCAACATTTTCATAAGGAATCTTATATTTTAAAAATAGCGCTGGAGCAGAAGACACAGCTGAGTCACAAATAATTATGCAGCCCCCACTTTAAAATGTGTCCTATAATATTACTGTAGCTACTCACAAATTACTGTGTGTTTGTGACATTTTGCTAGACTATAAATATTATTAAAATATTTTCTCAAAATATATATAAACTGATGGTTTATTGGATAAAAATAATCAATGCTTTTCTTAGTACCAATAAGAAGAAATTATTCCTAGTTTGAATTCACAAACTCTGGTGAGACATGTACCTAGATCAGATCCATGGTAGTTTCAGTAAGGCATTTTTCATTAACTTCCATTAATTGTACATTACAATACAACTAGACTGTGTTAAAATAAAATTTTGATTGCTACGTACTAGTGCATTTCAAGTCATCTGTCATTTACAGCAGACACATTGAATATTCACTCTGTCCCTCACCTATAGGAGAGCCACATGACCAGGGTGAACAGATATCTAAGGACCCTCTCAATGCTTAATCCAGCATTTCATAGAATCATAGAATAATAGGGATGGAAGGGACCTCACAAGGTCATCTAGTCCAACCCCCTGCTAAAAAGCAGGACCACTCCCACTAAATCACCCCAGCCAGGGTTTTGTCTAACCAGGCCTTAAAAATCTCCAAAGATGGAGATTCTACCACCTCCCTAGGTAGCCCATTCCAATGCTTCACCACCCTCCCAGTGAGAAAGTTTTTCCTAATATCCAACCTTGACCTCCCCAGCTGTAATTTGAAACCATTGCTCCTTGTTCTGTCCTCTGTTACCACTGAGAACAGTCTAGCTCCCTCCTCTTTGGAGCACCCCTTCAAGTAGTTGAAGGTTGCTATCAAATCTCCCCTTAGTCTTCTCTTCTGTAGACTAAAATAAGCCTAGTTCCTTTATTGAATTTAATGCAAGACTTCTGTTTTGGATCCTTGAACAGGTGAGTCAGACTTCTAAATTTTGTCACTCATTTTTGACTCAGATTGAAGATCCATAGGTCACTGTGGAGTTGGGAGGAAACATAGGATGGCAGAAGTGATGTTAGCAGAGGTTTACAAAGAAAGGCTGAAAACCAAGCACAGAATGGAAAATGCTGAGGCAACAGAAAATTGATGGAAAATCACCCTGCCCCAAGATTTTACTCGAAAGGTGTTGGGTATGTATGGTCAGGCATGGTCCTGCCCACACTCCACCCCATGCTGCTGCATCCTGCTTGCATGGGCTTGGTGGCAGTCTCAGCCAGCTGCCTCTCTACTGAAGCGAGCAGGGGCTGACATGCAGGTGGCTGTCCAACAAGAGTACTAGAGTGTACCAGCTGAGTCTAGCTCTTCAGGGCTGGGGCTGCCTGGCTACTCCCAGAGCTCAAGTTGCTTGGCACTCTGGTGCTGGGGTGAGCAGGCTGGGCAGCCCAGGGATGGGTGGGTTGGCCCTGAGGTAGGCCAGGCCAGGTCTATACTCTGGCAATAGGGGTGGGGCAAGGGCTGGGTCAGGGGTGCTCCAAGGACTGCGGTGCTCAAACCATTAGCTCTCTAGGTTGAGGTGAACAAGCAAGTCTGGGGCCAGGGTGGATTGGCATTATACCCCTGAGGAAGTCCAGGCTGACATTCTGGCAGTAGGGGTAGACTGAGCCAGCGCTGGGTCATGGTGCAGTGTGGGCTGGCAGCTTTGCAAAGACTGGAGGCACTCTGGGGGCTGGGGCTTTCGGGCTGGTAGTTCTCGGGGTTGGGGTGGAGCATGCCACCCATGGCTGGGTTGGGCTTGGCTCTGGTGCTGGAGCAGATTGGGACAGTAGTGGGAGAGGGTTTGAGCTGGTGCTGAGGTATAGGCTGGACATCCTGGGGACAGGGTGGTTTGTGGGTGGTGGGGGAGTGCTCAGGTATGGGACCTGGGGGTTCTCAGGCTGCTCAGCACTGGTGCTGGGGTGCTTCAGCATTGGGCCCACCCAACGAGTTTGGCTGGTGCTTGAGCTGCCTGGGGCGGGACTCTGATGGCAGAGGGTGTGGGTTTTCAGGAAGAGGGGACAGGGTCGGCACTAGCCTCCCCAAACTGGTGGTTCAAGAACCCCCCATGTTTTAGTCTTTATTTAGAGCAGCTTCTTCACTGTAAGTCACAATGAAAGCTGAAAGTCAAAGAAAGACTATATCTTATTCCACCACATGATGTTTGATTAGTATTACCCTTGTGATCTTTCCCACTTCTAGACTCACCATTACAACTGGAGACTATGCCAGGGAAAGGAGTACAGATATTAGAAAGACAAATGAATTATTTTTAAAAGTCACTTAAATGTGGCAGAACTAGTTATTTGTGCTGTTTTATCTTCTTGAATTACACCTCTAGGCCAAACATATTATCTGTAAAAGATTTCTCATTTTAGAAGACGACAATGGAGGGACTATGGAAGCAGCCCTGAGCAAAAATTCCCAGATAAGGGATCAAGAGTGGGGTGACCTAATAAATAGCAAATATGACAGCAAACATATCCCTTTTTCCCATTTGTATGAAGAGGTGCAAGTTTGTATGAAAACATGAAGAGCTCAAAGAATTACCATAGTTTGAATTTATGATGGATTTAGACAATGAACTTATGTTAGAAGAGTTGCAGAAAAATATAAAATTTATTCCTGAGAACAAGGCATCCACTTGCCTGCTACAATCAACAAATATGCCAATGATGAACTACTGCAAAAGCTCCATGGAGTTATATTTCTTTGTTGGAAATAGAATGCAGTGCCACAAGATTTCAAAGAAGCTCAGTTTGTACAATGATACAAATATAAGCGGGATAGAAGCAACTGTGATAAATACTGAAATATTTTCTTGTTGAACATTGTTGGAGAAATTCCAAAGGGGTAGCCGTGTTAGCCTATTGTAGAAAGACAACAGAGTCTTGTGGCACTTTTCTGTTAGTCTTTAAAAGTGCCACAAGACTCTATTGTTGGAGAAGTTGCCACTTGCATTATGCTTCAGGCCACAATCTAGGTAAAATAATCTATTCTGAAAGGTATTCTCAGGTGTTGGCTACATGTGTGTTCTCCCAGTGTGTATGCTGCCCCAGCTCTGCGCAAATAACTAATTCAACAAACTATGATTGGATTACCCAATAAGAACAAAGATCTGTTCTAGTAACAAAGGCATCAGGACAGGTTTATTGCTGACGAGGCATAGTAAAAAGCTCTCTATGTGAATTATGCCCAGACAAACTTTACAAGTCCACCACAAAACCCATTAAAAGGATCAGAAATAACAGTAAGTGTGAAGAACATACTGTCTAGAACCCTCCGGAAAGAAGGTAGATGTATTTGTAATTTGTCATTAATAAACATGAACTTGCCAGCCTACAGAGGAAGTGGACCCCAATAATCTAGGAGTAACAGAGCCAAGTTTAGACTTGGAAGGAGGACCCATAGGCTATGTCTACACTAGAAAAGTTTAGTTGACTTTGTTAAGTCGACTTTAATAAGGTTGACTTTAAGTCGACTTAAAGTCGACCTTATTAAACTCAACTTAACAAAGTAGACTAAGTTGACTTAGCTTTAAGTCGACTTAACCACCCTTAAGTCAACTGAATAAAGTTGACTTAAGGATTACTCTATGTCCACACCGTCCTTAAATCAATTTAAGGAGTGGTAGTAACAAAGTCGACGTAAGCTTTCATTAAGTCGACTTAAGGAATTTCTTAAGTTGACTTAATGAAAGCCTAGTGTGGACGTGGGTTAATTTAAGTCGACGTAAGCCTCCTTAAGTCGACTTAAATTGCCAGTGTAGACATAGTCATAGTGCTTAGGATATAAAAAGGGCAAACAGTGTTGCCAGGGTGTGTGCTCTTTCTTTGATCTTCTTTTGTTAGTAAGGATCTTTTGCGTTATGATACTTAGGTATTATCAGTAGTCTTAGTTTTATAGCTCTTAGCTCTAGCTCCATCTCCACGCATCCACACCGAAGTTAAGGGACCAGACATCTCTCTCAATTGGTGCAGCAAGAAAGGATGTGAGTATGTTAATCCAGAGCATACAATAGAAATATGGCATAGATATATCTTACAATAAGATGTAATCAAATCATTATCAATTGTGTTATCCATTTATCCATCTAATTTGATTATCCATATATTTATTTAATTACTTATATGCCTATCATTTTATGTTATTTTAATAAAATCTCTAAAATAATATATATTTGGTCATTGGTGTTGAATATCCTGTTGTGTATCCTCGGGTCTTGCAAAAACCTCTGTATCAAGATTCAGGGACTAAGAACCTCATTGACTTCTGATTAAATGCATTGGCGAGCCTTTAACCCTAACCAAATTACTAAATAACCAAAGATCAGGCAACATCATTGGCTATGTCTACACTGGCAAGTTAGTTCGAATTAAGGAGGCTTAATTTGAACTAACTAATTTCTTAGTTCAAACTAACTGGCCATTGAAACGAATGGGGACTGCTAATTCGAACTAAATTTTCCTAGTTCGAATTAAGCTAATTCATATGAACTAAAATTAGTTCGAACTAACTAATTCGAGCTAATTTTAGCAAGTGTAGACATAGCTATTAATATGACATTTTTGGTCAAGAAACTGCAAGACAGAGTAGAGAAAAATGAATACCACTGTACATAGTCTCCATCAATCTGACAAAGGCCTTTGATACAGTCAACAGATAGGGTTTCAGGGTTTTTTGTTTTGTGATTTGTGATGCACCAGACATTCTTCTAAGCTATGGCTACATAAAGCGGTTTTGATTCAGAAGATGGAAGCAAATCGAGAAAGAAGAATGCATTGTGCTACGATCTTGGACTCAAGATAACTCAGATAATACATGGGTCTGTGAAACTTTTCACAAGCTGTCTCTCTCCAAATGGGGATTGTCAGCCATAAGCAGATTCATCAGTCACCTGACTAGATCATTAGCCAATAGATCAACAGCTGCTATTATTCAGAGGTACCTCTGATCTCCTCTGTGTAAAAAGGAACCTCTGCACTGAATACTTCAGGGCAGGGGATGGATTGACAGGGCAAAAGCAAGGGGTGGGAAGACAAGGGTTCGGCTCCTGGCTTTGTTTCACATTTATTGTATGACCTTGGGGGACTCGTTTATGCTTCTGTTCCTCCAGCTATAAAATGAGGACAATAATATGTTCCTTCTTCACAGGGGTGTTGTGCGGCTTTGCACGTTAACAGTTCATAAAAATCTTTTAGATCTTGGACAAAAGGTGATTTAAATGATCATGTTAATGATATTTACATCACATTATATAGTATTATAGGACCACAGAGATAAAGAGAAGCAGCAATAGACTGAGCACAAAGTGAATTTAACATCACTATATTAAGAAAAAGCAAAAGCAAAGTCATGTCAATGATGTAGAAACTGAAATCATAGTCCATACAGAGCAATGCAGAGATAGTGTCTCCTCACAAAAAAAGCTTTTATAGTTGTCCAAATATAGCAATAGTAGACAGGAGGAGACACAGAGAAGAGATGAAAGAATCATCAAGCAAATCTGATGGCAGTGATGGTATTAGTTACAACAGAGGAGGCATACCACAGTGAAAATCAAAGTTCAAAAATATCTGTGGGAGCATGTGCCACGGTCGGCAACATGGATTAAACAAGAAAAGAGGTCCAGATAAAACATCTTTAAATTGCGAGTGGTGAGTGGTGTATGGGAGAAGGAGGAGGGGGATGTAATGCCCATACTCCTTGTTGCTAACAGCATGAAACGAATATCAGCATCATTAGTGTGGGATTTTTTTTTCTTTCTAGATCAAAAGCACAGCAGCAATGCAATCTGCTGTTTATATAGACAACATGTTAGTAGCGAGAAGAAAGGTAAACACAGGGAAATACAGTGCTAAAAATTCCCTCAGACCCTCCTTTTCTCCATGCAACAGCATGAGAAAAGTATTTGTGTACTGGACTCTTAGAAGAGAAGAATAAAGATGAAAGGAAGACTAGGAGCAGGTATGGGACAAGACCTGCACTGGATACCTTAACCTCTGTCAATCCATTCCACATCCACACTTCAGTCTAGTCCAATAGCACTATTGAAGGAAAAGCTGTGTAATAGAGATGGCGCAATCTACTATTTGAAATAAGAGTAAAGACCACAGACTGTAGTAGTAAGCAAATGAAATATAAAATTGTCCAAGTTAGTGATAGTGAACTTAGTGTGTTTTAATTTTGTAAAGGACAAGATATAAAGAAATATTCAGTTTCACTGTGACAAATACTGAGATGTTTAATGCCTAGTTTGCTTGCCTTCACCAATAACGTCAATCATGATGAGATATACAATACAATTAATACTAACAGCCAGGGGGAAAGAATCCGAGTCAAAATAGAGAAAAATAGGCTAAATGTTTAGATAAATTTGATGCATTCAAATCAGTGGGGCCTGATGGAATTCATCCTAGGGTACTTAAGGAACTAGCTGAAGCAATTTCAGAACCATTAACCATTAATTACCTTTGAGGATTCCTGGGTAGTGGAGTACAGGGTATGCTTATAAAATTTACAGATGACATCAACGTAGGAGGAGTTGCAAGCACTTTGTAGGATAGTATTAAAATTAAAAATAACCTTGACTAATTGGAAGAATTGTCTGAATTCAACAAGACAAAATTCAACTACAAAATACTTCATTTAGGAAGGAAAAATCAAAGGCACAACCACAAAATGGAGAATAATTGGCTAGGTTATAATACTGTTGAAAAGCAACTAGTGGATTACAAACTGAATACGAGTCAACAATGTGATGCAGATCTGGAAAAGACAAATATTATTTGGGGTGTATTAATAGGAGTATTGTATGTAAAATAACTGTCCTGATTTACTTGGCACTGATGAGGACTCAGCTGCAGTACTGAGTCTAATTCTGGGCACCATACTTAAGGAAAGATGTGGACAAACTGGAGACAATGCAGAGGAGACACACAAAAATTATAAAAGGTTTAGAAAATCTGACCTTTAAGGAAAGTTTAAAAAGAACTGGGCATGTTTTGTTTTGAGAAAAGACTGAAGGGGAACCTTTACTAGTCTTAAAGTATGTTGAGGGTTGTCCTAAAAAGGACTCTGATCAATTGTTCTCCATATCTACTGAATGTAGGACAAGGAGAAAATGGGCTTCATCTGCGGGAAGGGAGGTTTTGTTCAGATATTAGGAAAATCTTTCATACTAAAGGAGTAGTTAAACTCTAGAATAGGCTTTCAAGGGAGGTTGTAGAATTCCCATCACTAGAGGCTTTTAAGGTCAGGTTGGACAAATACTAGTCAGGATGGTCTAGTTTATTTGGTCCTATTTCAGCTGAACGGGCTCAGCCCAATGACTTCTTGAGGTGTCTTCCAGGCTTATATTTCTATGATTCTATAAAAAAGCCACCGAGTGATAATATCTAAGAGTCCAAAGCATCTGAAATATATATTAGACCACAGACGATGGAAACCAGTGTTTATATGTTTGTCACTTTAGAAAAACCCATGAGAGAAGTGAGGGAAAAGGAAAAGCCTCAAAAGTTTCCATAGATAATTCATGTTCGTATGAAAGGGACACATTTCCTTTTCACAGATTCCTCATCTTTGTCTAGTGGTGAGATAACAGATGTGCTTGGGTGTATAAATTTAAGCTTGTGTGTAACTGTTTGCAGGACTGGAACCTAAATTAGGCTCTGCATAGCCACACAGTATTGATGTATAATTAAAAAAAAAGTAATACCCTGAATAATTCAGATGTCAACAAATTGATTTTGTAGAATTCCTAAAAGAAAGTAGCATTTCAAGAGCACATTCTCTTTCTCCTACAGATTTTACAGCATAATCATGAGAGCTTCACTTAAAGATAGGTGGCTTTACACCTACTTTATATGAAAGCATTTTCTAATGTCCTCTCTTAGAAGAATGTCTGGTGCATCACAAATCACTGGTGCTACAGTACAAAAATCCACATGCAAAATAAATACTCTTCACCAATAAATCTAAATTAAAAGTCATTATAATTTTCTCAGATCACATTATACCACCTTAATTCTTTGGGACACATTTTTCCCAAGAAGTTGACCTAACTTTTGAACCAAATATCTATGCTAATTATGCTGACTATATTCAACATTTAGCATAAACCTAGAAAATAACTGATGCATTTTTATACTAGAGTTATATCAGATATCATAGTGATATATTAAGAATGCACTAGTCATAAATTTATTAATGTAACTGCTTTAAAGGGTTGTAGGAAATATTTATATATCTGTGCTAATGAATTTACAGGTACTATATCACAGCTTTTTCTCGACGTGCCAAGTAAAATCCAATCTTCCAGAATTTTTTGAAATATGTGAGTTCCAGTTGTTAGCTACGTGAATGCCAATTTACCAGAAAAATGCTGTATGTGGACACACATGAACAAGAAACACAAAACAAATGTATGCAATTCCTAGAGAAATAAGATGAGTGAGATTCAATAAAAGATATTACCTCACCCACTTGTCTCTCTCGAATATCCTGGGATAGACACAGCTATAAGAAGACCCCCGAGATTTATCAGTTTGAGAGTTGTTTGCCAGCAGAAAAGTGAGCACAAGAGCTGTGAGGAGGCATGCAGAAGAAGTGAGACCACGGAAACAGCTTGGGCTCATCAGGAAATGAATATGGGAAGCATTCACAGATTAATTCAGGAAAGGCTATAACACGTAATTTTGTCTGAATGGTAGGCAAAAGAAAAGGCAATATGTGAAGAAAATCCTGGCAGCTCTTTTGTTGTTGACATGTACGACAAACCCAGAAGCATCTCCAAAGCAGAAACGTCTACTGCCTAAGAGAGACTGCCAAAGAGCCAGATGTTGCTGCTGGAATAATATGTTCCAAAGCTTGGCCTCTGGATTTTGGTACTTCTCAGTTGAAGAAAAAGCAGAGAAGTACCAGAAAACAAGGGAAATGGCATGGCCTTTTAAAATGAATATAAAACTATAATCCAATTGTTTCATATTTTAAAGATTCATCAAAATTATGGAATAAAAATATTAAAGAAACATCAGAAATCAAAATATTTTAAATTATTTATATCCAAGAAAAATATAACTGTATTGTTATACACTATAGATGATAATGTACAGTAAAATAATATTAGAGAAAAGTCATGGAAATTCAGCCAAAAAATAAATTAAATGGAAATAATTCATGAAGAGCCATACATTACCACCATATCTGAGAGATGGATAATAGATGAGCAGTTTTGCCGAAACATTTTCTAATCCTAGAGTTTTATACCGACACCCATTAACGTAGTGTCTGAGTGGCTTTAAAATGAAGTAGATTGGCAAAAAAAAATGTCTTTAGTGAACTTCATGAACTCTTTGACTCTTCTACCATCTGTGGTTACAGAATGATAGCTTGTTGGTCCTGGGGGTTTCTTGTGATGTTAGAGGGACGCTGTTGTGTATTACAATCTAGCTACCCTGGAAATAAAGATACTGTTGACTAGAAGAGACCTGTAATATTTGCCAGTTGTGTCAATCTTTAGGAGCTATTGTCAGCACCATTTCAGGCAGCTGGTGAGTTTCAATAAGGAAAAGAGCCTGATGTTCCTTCATAGCAGAAGAATGCTACCTAGGGCAGAGAATGTTTAATGGCTGTTTTTGTGCCAGGGAGGGTGACAGACACTCAACCAGCTCTGGCAACACAAATATTAAGGGTTAGTTTTCACTAAGGAAAAATAGGATTCAGACTGGAGCTACGAAATAATAAAAGGAGAACAACAATGCGGAGCATGGGGCATTACCTCTAAAGTGCTGTTGCTGCAGATGATCAGAGAGACTAGAGGCTATTGATCTGCGACTTATTCTGGAAACATCTGGCTCTAGTAATAAATGTGACTGAACCTGAGAATGTCTCATCTCCATTCCCCATCCTTCAGGGGCAACATCTTAACCCAGGGTTATTCAACTAGACAAAACTCTTCCTCCATATTGATTATTCTCATAAAAAAGATGATGACTGTTACCTTTTAAAATGAGAGTGAAAGTGGCATTTAGGTCAGCCATTCAGAGAACTGCTGGCTATGACTGTTAATGTGTGGCAATCGTCCTCCTCAGTATGTATCTCACATCGTGCTTCCCATCTGCAGAGGAACTCCCTACTATTTATTGTGGAAGTAATTGTGAGCTCAGAAGCAGAACTCATCAAAAACCTATCACATATTTGAGACTCAGGCCTTGTCTACACTTGCCACTGTTTTCAGCACGGTAGTCGAAGGGAGATATGCAAGCAGCATAAAATAACTTGCTTATTTCCCTTCAGCTCTTTAATACTCACTTACCTCCCTGTCTCCACTGCACTTAGTCAAAGGGAAATGCTGTCCTTTTGACTCATCCCTGCTCTTATGGGATGGAATTACTACATTGAACTCCAGATTGATTGAGCTGGTCTTGACTGACCGCTTGATCGAACTGAGGGCGGCAAATTAGGATCTGTATTTCTATCCAGTGCATAAATGTAGAAAGGAAAGCTGAGGGTAAGATGGGAAGGAAACAAATCCCATAATATTTGAGGAAAACGTCCCTAAAATAATTAATTTCAGGCACTGATGCTTGAAAATGTTGGCCATAGTCTTAAGAATAGATACAAACTCCCCTTAGCAATAGTGATTGCAGAGATGATCCCTTCCACTTGAAGAGTGATCAAAAAGACCAGAACATTGCCAACAGAATTCACAAGGGAAGCCAAAGAAGACATAATTCCCAGGTCTTCATAAAACAAAGGAATCAATCGGAATTATTCAGTACAGGAAAATTAAGTGAAATGAAATAAACACTATCAGATGACATGATATGCAGATTACCACTCTAAATTGAGTGGGGGATGAAACTGGTGAAGGTGAAATATAATGTTGCCTTACAAAATAAAAAAAGATGATAGTTACTAGCATGGTCAAAGATGTAAGTCTAAATTAATGATGTAAGAAAGAAAACTATGATCAGGCTACTGTGACATCTATTTGAAGGAAAACATATATTAAAAACTCCTAATGAAAACTTAAGTTTTGTTAAAAGAAGATATAGGAATTAGAAAATATGCCACCAAATGAGGTGTTAAACATCACTTCATTGCTTCCAGCACATTAGAGTGAATTGGCAATTGACGCCTAATCAAGAGAAACATTCTGAAAACACACTCAATGCTCTGGCCCATGCTCTAGTCACAGCAAATTTAAGAGAGGCAAAATCCAGCCTTTGATCAATAAAGCAGTCAAAAACGGGATGAAGCACACATGAGAGATATTTAGCTTTTAGCAATGAACCTGCTGAGATTGTTGCTACACAAATTGTCAAGATTACAAAATTACAGCTTTAAAACAGAATGATCAATGCACTTGGAGGAGTTTATGACACTCCTCCTTAATGAGAGCAAAGCAGGAGTCATTTACGAAATCAAAGGTATAATAAATAATGATAATGAATTTTACTTATATAGCATTGGCTAAGAAGCACTTTGCAAGCATTAATTAAAGAAATCTCCCAAGCCCCATGTGACATAGGTTAATAAGCCACATTTTAGAGGGAGAAACTAGGGTGAATATGAAGCATAGAGAGGTTAAGGCCAAAGTTTTCAAAAAGTGTCATGTAATTATGGGTATTTCAATTTTTGGGTGTCCAAATGGTTATGCCTTCTTTATTCATAATTCTAAGCATAGCGTGGAATGCTTGAGTCCTTAATCAGCCCGAGTATCTGAAGCACAAGAAAGGCACATCTAAAAGGAAGTACATGATGTCAATACATATGAATAGCTGCATAGTATAGGCAATATAATGGCCCATATGCACCTGGCAACTGTACTGCAGAGAAAAACAATAAGGTCATAAACAGTATAAAACAGAACATGTAAAAAGCCTATGCCAAAAAACAGTAGCACTCCATCTGATGTATCTCAAACAGTTCTTGGAGACTATTTGTTTCCTTATGAAGGGAGGATATGCTACCTTTCTAGTTTGTTCTAAGGCCTTCTGTCTGTACTGCACTGGAACTGTATTCAGCAACAATTCTTATCTTCTCTCCTATTTCTAAGAATTCACTCACACCTCTGATCATCTATCCACATTCTGACAAGTTATCTCAACTGATTCTTTTTCTTGTCTTTCAAGACACAATTGCTAAAATCATCTTGCTTTCCCAATACTCTGTTTCACTTCTCTCTTCAAGCCACTTTTTATTTTCCTCTCACCTTCTGTATCAAGCTCAAGCTCTTTATCCTCGTGTTCAAGACTTCAGGTAACTTTTATTCTGTCCACCTCTAAGCTCTAATCTTCTGTTCTTCCTTCTGATGTCTCAGGGTGTGTCTACACTTGTAAATTAAGTCAATTTAGGATTGCTTAAGTCAACTTAATTTACTCTGCGTCTACCCTACACTTTCCTTATGTCGACTTAAGCAGCTTGCTTAAGGAAAATTAAGTTGATGTTGTTAAACCTCATTTAAAGTCGACTTTAGGCTTAAGTCGACTTTCTAAAGTCGACTTAAGCCACTGTAGACGTGGAGTAGCCCTAAGTCGACTCTAAGTCGACTTAGGGCTCTCCAGGACTCCCCCACTGCCCTCCCTGCCAGGGGGTGGCACAGGAAAAGCCTGGCATGCCCCCCCACAAGGCAGGGCAGAGCCCTGCCCACCCTGCCCCACCAGTGTACCCAGGTACAATGGGGCAAAGCCTGAGCCCCCTGGCACTTGGCCAAGGCAAGGAGTGCTCCCCGCCACCATGGACCTGTCCAAGGTCCCCCTAGCCCCTACAAGTCGACCTAGGTGTCCAGTGTGGATGCTCTAGGTCGACTTTATAGGGTCCCCCCTAAGTCGACTTAAAAGGTGTGGACATGCTAAGTCAATTTAACAAAGTCGACTTAAAGTCGACTTTATTACGTCAACTTAGCTAAAGTCGACCTAAATTTACAAGTGTAGACATAGCCTATGAGATTCCCTCATACTCAGCTCCTAAATGCCCTTTTCAGAAACAAAATGGGCTGTTTGATACATGGGCATTTTCCCTTTCTTTGGCCAATTGGACTCATCTATTCCATCCCAACTATGGAGACTGTTTACCTTGGCCAAAGTACTTCTCTCCTTTTTACTATTGGATGTGTGTTGAAGTCACTTCTGAAAGCTTATTCAGAAGAAACAGAAAAGCACCTTCTGATTCTCCAAAGCAAGAGCTGATCAACTCAAAAAACAAAGTCTCACATGCAACAGAACCTACCTGCTCTGCACAACTGCTCCTCACCTACACTGCATGAGTAATGACAGGGTAGGGAGGGGCCTCCCTCTTTCATCACTTCATCCAGTCAAGCTCAGCCATCCAAGCTGCTATCTATCATTTAGTTTGAAATCTAAACACATACACAATATCTTACAAAACGTTCTTTAAGATAGAATTTTGAGGGCTGGCCAAAAATTGTTGTTTGGGCTTCTGTAGCTTTTTTCCATTCCACTTTTTTGCAGTTCAAACTCCTTACCTCTCAATGTATGCCAAACAATCTGTCTTGTCATTTACATCCTCTTCAGACACATCCTTCTTCAATGGAGCTTACCAGTATTAATCCACCAAAGGAAATAGTTAATTTTAAAATCCAAAAAGATATCTGCTTTCAGATGAACCTTCCCTCTGATTATCAACTCTATTTTGTGTCTGATGTGTATTCACTCTCTAATTTAGAATGTGAACCCTTTGAAGATAGGATCATGCCTCCCACTATGTTTTATACATCAAGCATACTGATTGTACTCAATAAATAGCAAAATAATGACAAAACCCCTTGAAGCAAACTCTCTCCACAGCTCCTGGGGACAAGAGGAGCCGCAGCTCCCTGCTTGCCCGGCTCCCCAGCAAGAAGGGAGCTGCAGCTCCCAGCAAGAAGGGATCTGCGGCTCATGGAGAGAAGATCTCAGTCAGTGCAAAACCTTGTGGGACATTTATATTTTTTTCTGTCCCAAGCAACGTATGTACATTCATTACTGAAGACAAAAAAGAAAGCAATATATTCAAGCTTACAACAGGAAGTGGAAGGGTTCAGACATATATAGATTAAATATTAACTGTTCACAACTTCATAAAACTGTAGATTGACTGGCAGGCACATCTTTACATTAATTTTATGGGTTTCCAAAAAAGTCTTTGATACAGTGACTAGAACAGTTTTATGGAAGTTGCTGTGTCTCTATGGAATCTCCGACTATCCTCCAAAGCATCTAGTATAGCTGTGGCCATATCTATCACAGGATATTAAAGAGACAAGATGGATGAGGTAATACTTTTTATTAGACCAACTTCTTTTGGTGAGAGAGAGAGGCCTTCGAGTTCCACAGAGTTCTCACCAAAAGTTGGTCCAATAAAAATATTACCTCACCCACCTTGCCTCTCTGAAACACCATTCATCACTCTAGAAGACAGAATACAGGATTAGTTGGAGCTCTGGAATACCTATAGCCTATTATTTTGTTTTCTTTAGACACAAAGTTTCATAAATTATGTTTCCTGACATCTACTTTGTCCTTATTGGCAATAGTTTATTGGATTTAGTTCACATGTTATACAGAGTTTGAATGTTTGTGCTTTAAGATACTATATACACTTACATTGCTTTCTTTTATTTTTCCCCCTAAATATTCTTCTTTTGTTAGTTTTTTAAGTTAAGCATTTATTTCTTGCTGCATGTTGAAGTTTTTCAGTTTCTGTTTGGGCTTAATGAATATGAATTGCAGATCTAGTTATCACTAAGTAGGACAAATGCAATGTTTTGTGTTACTGCCAGCTACTGTTAGTCCATAGGTTGTTCTGCAGTTTAAAAACATGCACTATACTGTACACATTCCCACATTTGAAATCTTATTACACAAAATTCCAACTGTATCTCTTCTAAGTATTTTTCCTTTTGTTTTTATGTCAAGCAATGCAGTATTCATGTTAAGATTCAGAAGAATTAATTAATAAATTATTAATCTTGCCCAACTGCTGTGGTGGGGGCCTCTATGATAAAGGAAAACTAAAATACTTCTAAATCCCATCCTAAGGACCAACTGCTCTGAATAATTATAATACACATTGCCTACAGAACCTGAAAATCATTATTTGGCTATTTACTGAGTAGGAGTACACAGATTCATAGAATTAAGGTCAGAAGGGAACATAATGATCATCTAATTTAGACCTTATTATCATAACACAAGCCAGAGAACCTTTACCACTTTCTGCATCAAGCCTATAACTTTTGTTTGAGCTATACTACATCTTTTAGAAAAATATCCATTCTTGATTTTAAAATGTCAAGTGACAGAAAATTCAGCACATCTCTGGATAAGTGATTCCAGTGGTTAATTACCCTTGCTATTTAATTATTTTTTAGTCTGAATGTCTAGCTTGAGCTACCAAGTAGATGATCTGGTTATGTCTTTTTCTGTTAAATCATAGAGCCATCTATTATCAGAAACCTATTCCCCAAATAGATACTTGTAGACCATGACTGGATAAACCTAAACCTTTTCCCGGATATACTAAATACACTGAGGGTCTTAAGTCACACATTATAAGGCATGTTTTCCAGACCTCAAATCATTCTTGTAGTTCTTTTCTGAATTCTTTCCAATAATTCAACAACCTTTTTAAAAAGTGAGGATATAAGAAATGAATATAGTATTCTAACTGTGGCCTTACTAAGGACTGGTCCACACTACAGGGTTATGGTACAGCTCACATAGACCGAGCTGTGGATGTGTCTACACTTAAATTTCTCTCCCACTGCTCCACTACACCAACTTAACACCACCACCTTCCTGAGCAGTATAGAGTCAAGGTCAGTGGAGTGAAGACACTGTGTCACTTACATTGATTGTTATTAGCCCCCATTGTGAACTCCATTGTCCAAGGGTCAGGTGGATAGAAAGTCACCCCTTCCCTTTAAAGCAATGCACATTTTTTAAATTCCTTCTTCTGGACCCCTGGCTTGAAAAGCACACCTCGAAGCTCTCCATTGCTGTGTGCAACTGCCCAGCTGACCACACTGACTGCATGCTGCAGGCACACTCCTGTTGGGAGTACAGAGGAGGTGGTGGACCTCCTGGTTCTGTGGGGCAAGAGGCTGTGTGGGCACAGCGCCAATCCAGCTGTAGAAATATCAACATCTATGTGCAGATCGCTTGGGGCATGGAAGAGTAGGGCTACAACAGTGATGAGCGGCATGAAAGCCAAGGAGCTGTGGCAAGTGTACCAGAAAGCAAGGGAGACCAACACTTAATCTTGTGTGGAGCCACAGACTTGCTGTTCTTATAAAGACGTGCATACCATCTTCAGCAGGGACCCCATCACCACCCACAAGAGCCCTGTGGGGCTTCAGAAAAGCCCGAATCACGGGTCCCTAATGTGACTAATGAGGAGGAGGAGGTGGACAAAGAAGAGAAGCATGGGGAATAGGTTATAGGGTGATCCATCAGCGTGACTTCATTGCAGTTCTAACTGTTGAGCATGGGCAAGCCTGAGGCAAGTGAAGGAAACTCTGGTATCAGCCTGTGCAGCCCTCTCCTCCCACCCCGCTGCCTTCGGCTTACCGCCAAAGTAAGGGGCAAAGTGGGAGGGCAGAGCCTGGCCTCTGGACCAACCTGTCCCACCCACAGGGCGGGGGCAGAGCAGGAAAGCAGAGCCTGGTCTCTGGGTTGGGCCAGCCTGCCCTGCCCCTGCTCCTGCTACCTAGTCCCCGGCCATAGCCGGGCCCAGGCCTGGATCCCACTGGTGTCGGCCTCGGATCCCTAGCTGGGGTTGAGGCCAACTCCCACCGGTGGTGGCATCTCCAGGTCCCTGGGGGTGGCCGGAGGCAGAGGACCTCCCTAGGTCAATTGGCCCTGAGCCCTGCTCCTCCCAAGGGATGGCCCTGTTAGTATGCAACATCGCAGAACTCAGGCTATTTACATAAGGACATGGGCACCATTGGGTTAGCAGCAGTTGCACTCTCTCTGCCTCTGTTACCTTCAAGAGTGAGATATCAACTAAAATCACCACTGTCTATGGACAATGGTGCCAGTATTCAGTTCCACGGCCTTATACAAACATACTCATGCCTATAAGCTATTCTTCCTCTCATTTCACCAATCCTCCACCATGAGTGCCATATTCACCATGACTGGTGCCACGTTGTAACAGTTCCAAACTGTAGTGTTTGCAACTTTCTCGGACTAAGGCGAGTGAGTTCAGCATCCTAAATTTTAATTTCTATTGTGAATACGCTGACAATGGTACTTCTGCTTCTTGTGTCTGCTGTTGCTGCTGCTGTTGGTACTGTGGTCTTGAAGGTCTGCCTCCTCTCTCCACACCCATGGAATGCCTGAGCCAGATAAGGAAGAAAAGGACCTCAGGATGTTCTGTTCCAGGATATGCTACAAGGCTGTGCTGCCTCAGAGAATGAGAGCATGTGCTGATTAGAGAATAAGACCAGGGCCAGGAGAGGGACAACATTGAGCAGGGAAGAGTAGAGAGGAAAGAGTTCCAGGGCTCAAAGCAGGAAAAGGAGAAGGAGATGCACCAGGACATAATGGGGCTTCTCAGGAAGCAAGCAGAGATGCTGCGAACTCTGGTAGACCTGAAGGCCCAAGAATCTTGTGCTCACTTCTTTCTGCAGACTATACAATTCAATGTTGGGACTTGGCTATAGCCCTCTCAACATTCTAAGTGTCATCAAAGGTCATTGTGCTACCCCAACCACTCTACCCTGGGAAAACTGAAGATAATCACAGCTGCTCACACACTGACCTGTGAAATGCACAGTTGTAGTATATGTACCTGAAATAGAAATGACTGTTCTTTTCCCTTTGTAAGTTGTGTTCCCTTAATTTATTGAGGTCTATATAATTTTTGTTTGATTTTGTTTTTGTTTTTTTTTAAATGCTTGGTTCATGTTAAGAAAAGAATTCTATATTTTGGAATATAATGCATTTTTATTAGATCATAAAATAGGCTGGCTAGTGCCGAGCAGGCCTGACACCCACTAATTCTCTGTTACTTCATTTTGTCACAGAATTCATAACACCATTCTTAGACAATATTAACAGATGCATTGGCAATGTTATATTACTACATTCACAGTACTCACTACAACATTCAGACTAAGCTTCAAAAGAACAAGGCAGAGAAAGATACCATTCCGATGTGCAGAAAGAATTGTGAATATGGAAAGCACCCAGTGTGGCTTAGCAGAGAACTCTGCAGTGAGCTGAAACACAAAAGGGAAGCTTACAAGAAGTGGAAACTTGGACAGATGACTAGGGAGGCATATAAAGATATTGCTTGACACGGTTTCCCAGAGCATTCTTGTCAGCAAGTTAGGGAAGTATGGGTTGGACCATAAGGTGGATAGATCAAGAGGCTCAGCAGGTAGGAATCAATGGCTCAATCTCTAGTTGGTAACCAGTATCGAGTGGAGTGCCCTAGGGGTTGGTTTTGGGGCCCGTTCTTTTCAACATCTTCAAGATCTGGATGATGGGATAGATTGCACACTCAGTAAATTCACAGATGACACCAAGCTGAGGAGAATGGTAAACACGCTGGAGGGCAGGGATAGGATTCAGGGAGACCTAGACAAATTGAAGCACTGGGCCAAAAGAAAGCTCATGAGGTTCAACAAGGACAAGTGCGAAGTCCTGCACTTAGGACAGAAAAATCCCATTTACTGCTATAGGCTAGGGACCAATCGGCTAAGTAGCAGCACTGTAGAAAAGAACCTAGTGGTTATTGCAGATGGGAAGCTGGATATGAGTCAACCAGTGTGCTCTTGTTGCCAAAAAGGCCAATGGCATATTGGACTGCATCAGTAGGAGTATTGCCAGCAGATCGAGGGATGTGATTATTCCCCTCTATTCGGCATTGGTGAGGCCACATCTGGAATACTGTGTCCAGTTTTGGTCTCCCCACTACAGAAAGGATGTTGACAAATTAGAAAGAGTCCTGCGGAGGGCAACGAAAATGATTAGGGGGCTGGGACACATGATTTCCGAGGAGAGACTGAAGGAACGAGGCTTATTTAATCTATAGAAGAGAAGGCTGAGGGGGGATTTGATAGCAACTTTCAACAACTTGAAGGGGTGCTCTGAAGCAGAGGGAGCTAGGCTGTTCTCAGAAGTAACAGAGTCCAGAACGGTTTCAAGTTGCACCTGTGGAGGTTGATGTTGGATATTAGGAAAAATTTTCTCTCTAGGAGGGTGGTGAAGCATTGGAATGGATTACCTTGGGAGGTGGTGGATTCTCCTTCTTTGCAAATATTTAAGGCTCAGTTAGACAAAACCCTGGCTTGGATGATTTAGTGGGAGCAGTCCTGCTTTCAGCAGGGGGTTGGACTAGATGATCTCATGAGGTCCCTTCCAACCTAAGATTCAATGATTCTATGGCCAGGTAGAGCACACTACAGCAACACTCACTACTCCGTCTCTCCATTAAAATGGTCTTTCAAAGCTTCCCTGAACTGTATAGCTCAGCATTGAGCTCTCCTTACAATACCTGTATCTGGCTGTTCAAATTCAGCAGAGAACTGCTCCATCTCTGTTCTGCACCCTGGCAAAAGCTTTCCCCCTTTTGCTTTACAGATACTGTGTGGTACACAGCAATCAGTTGCAATCATTGGGATATTTTTCTTACTGATGTCTAATCTCATAAGGGATGCCAGTAACCCTTCAGATAACCAAAGGCACATTCAAATGTCATTGTACATTTGCTGAGTCTCTAGCTGTAGCTTGGTAATGTTGGTAAAGTGTCCCTGGTGATCCATCAGTGCTTGCATTACAATGGAAAAGAAGCCCCTGCTGTTGAAATGGCCCTCTCTGTGGCAAGGTGGTCTGGTACTAAAATAGGGATAAGTGTGCCATATGTCAGCATCCTGGAGTTTGGGAACCTCATCACTGCAAAACCATCCATTATGTCCTGCACATTGCCAAGAGTCACGGTCCTGTGTAGCAGGAGCTAATTAAAGGCCCTCCACGCTTACATCACAAGCACCTCTACAGTGGATTTCCCAACTCCAAATTGATTCCTAGCTGACTGGTAGCCATCTGGCATAAACAAGTTTCCACAATACAATTACCATTTGCTTCTCAATTGTCAACATGACTCTCATTTTGGTGTCCCTGCATCAGAGGGCTGGGGCAATGTAGGAATCTCAGGCACTTGACTCACCAGCAGTGTGCTTCCTGGTGGTGCTTCTGGGGAATATCGCTCAAATGGTCCCCCTGCTGGTAGTCTGTGCTCCGCCCCTCCACATCCTACTCTGGTCCCGAGTCCCCTTCTGAGTTCTTAACCCTCTGTCCAAGTCCCTTAAGTCCACCCCTTCCGGAGTACCGCCTGGCTTGCTACACTCTTGGCCACTAGTTAAAAAGATCAATGGCCTATGAATCTGTGCCTCTTCTGGCACCCATGACACCCCTGGCGAGCAGTGAGGGATCCGGGCCTGCCTTCTTCTCTGGCCCAGGTACTCTAGCTGCCTCCACTGAGGCGTCCACCTCTCTCCAGTCTCTCCAGAACAGTCTGCGCCAACTCCCGGGGCCACTTTCCCTGCAGCCCCCATTGCACGCCACTCCTCATTGGTCTGGAGTCCAGCTGCTGTCCGCTTCTGGCTCCCCGCTGCTGGATCACTGCTCCAGCTCACAACTCCTGGCAGCTGATTGGCTGCCACACACGTGTGCACCATAGCAGAGCCACCGCATCAGTACAGGCAAGTTCAGTTTATGGTTCCAGGAATGTAACCTTGTGCATTGAAAAGGTCTGCAGCCACTACTTGTCATCCCAAACCAGCATGACAATGTGATTTCATCAGCCAGTGCCAGTTCCTCAGGCCTAGAACCCATACTCCATCAGGAGAAGTTGCTCCATGAATGCCACCAACCGTATTGAATTGTTTCTTTCTGTGTCCTCATCCAAGGAATTGTCACCTTCCCTGTGGCCCCTCTTATGGCTCTGCAAATACTTCAGGATCAGGTGCCCTGTTCTTGCAACGCTCCTGACAATAGTGCAGAGCTGTGTAGGCTCCATATGTCTGTCAGAGATGGTGGACAGCAAAAGTTGAGTTGGCAGGAATTTTGAAAAAAGGTGTGAAGTATTATGAGTTGCAAATGAAATTATGGGAATAATACTAGAGAAATTCCCCAGTCTCTACTTTGTAGTTCTGATCTCTATTTTGAATAAGCAAAAATCACTCCATTCTAAAAGTAAGAATTTAGGATTTTTAAAATGATGCCCTGGCAAAGAGTCAGGTATGTGTGTGTGGACCAGCAGAATCAGAGCTCTGAAGTAAACAACAGTGAGCATGTGCAAGAATGGTGGCTATTGACCATGCGTAGTAAGGGGTGATAGCAGGGTCAATTAGCTGAGCAGCTAGCTTGTCAGAGCCCACTCAAACCAATCACAAATTGTTTTAAAGATCAGAGCTGTCAATCAAAATTCTGAGGTAATGGTTAAGATTGAGCATATGAGAAGGGAGGTAATTGCTAAAGGGTATACTGCTTAAGGATGTCCCAATAGCACAGTATAAAGAGCTAGACACTTAGAACAGTCAGTTGGTAGAGAGAGAGAAGAAAAAGATCTGGACTAGAGAAAGAGAGAGAGCTTTGATTGGAAGACAAGGGGGAACTGGAAACCAGTAAAGAGAACAATGCTGTGAAGATATCAGAAAAGCTGCTGCAGAGAGAGAGAGAGAGAGAAGAAAACTGGAACAGAGCAGAGGCAAGAGACCAGGAACTGAACAATAGCAGTGATTTTTAAAAGGAAACATCATTAGACTTATAGAGTAAACTTAATATTCATTTAATGATAGCTCAGTATAAGTACAGAATAGTATATATGGATTGTGCATGTTGATAAGTATTTATAAAATTGTTATTAATTGTAACATATCTATGTAAATTTAAAGCACTTTAAGATCAGCTGTCAGTAATTTGGCCACTTGCAACAAATTGCTTCACTTAGAATCATATAAACGATATGCTATTATAGTTTAAGTGCTCTTTAACTTGCAGTAAGGGATTTGTGTCTCAAGGATTTTGTGCCTTGTTTAGGATTTTTAGATCACATTGTAGTAGGAATTATTCATTACTTTAAAGAATGGATATAATCTTTTGATGGAAGTAATTGACACAGGCCATAGTCTTTCCAAAACAAATGATCTTTTTATTAGTGTTTCCTTAACAATCCTGGACACTTCTTTATCTTGGAATGGACGGAGGCAGGTTATTCTAGCAACATCCCAAAACTTATTTTTCGGGGTAAGAGGATGGAGAACATTGCATTATGGGAATTTGAACCCATGTCCCCAGTCACCTCTTTACTACTCATTTCAGCCTGTGAAGTATTGCAAAACCTTTCCAAAGCATCCTGAACTGGATGATGGGAGGTTGCATCATGAGGTAATTATTCATAGTGCACTACATTCTGCATCAATACAAGCTCTGTTGCTGAGGACACGCACAGCCGACACAAAGAGCAGAGGGTGCACACACACAAGCAATGTAGTAACTACAACAGCAGCATTCCAGTGTAATTTAGGTTGACATAATTTTGTATTGTTGACATGGCCTAATGCCACATTTAGAGATAACACCACCTCCCTATTCCTAATGGATGTATTAGCCTGTTTATACATCCAAGTACGACATTCACTCTTAGATCAGTTTGTATTCTTTTTGTAAAATCCACATAAATTTCACAACTCTCAAAAGTAGTATTAGGTCTTGGACTGAGAAAGAATTTTTCTACTAAATTTGAAATGATGAAACAGAGGAACCATGAACTATGCCACTATGAGTATAAAGGTGCCCTGCAGAATTCAACCTCTTCACTTCAATCAAAACATCATAATTTTTTTCCATTTATAACAAATACTGAAAGACCAATGCAAATAATTTATTGGACTCGAGATGAAATCTAGTGAACACCACCACCTGATTGCAATTTCATTTGAAAAATTAACATTCTAAAAAGTAGCATTGTTCTGGATTGTCACTTTCCACAACACAACATATGCATCAAATTACTGCTGGAGAATTAAGCTTTCTTTTTTCTTTTTTTTTTTTTCAAAGTAGTCTCTAGCCCTTTCTGTTGCATATGTTGATAGCAGAATATAAAAATAATCAATATGGAAATTTAGAGAGAAAGAGAAATTTGCTCTTTTCTATTTTAAGAAGAGAGAACTAGCAACACTTAAAATTATCAGGGATACAGAAGAATAGTCATAATCAGGAGAGATGTTTATCTAACCCAGTATCCTGTTTCCAATTTTTTATTTTTTTTTTACAAAAATGAAGTTTCCATAAATCAAATATTTTGATTTAAAAAAATATTTCCCCTCAAGAAAAGTCAATCAAAATATTCTGGTTTGTTGAACTGAACCAGAATGTTTCGAGGTAGTGGAAAATTAAACTGCATGTACCTATCATGCTAGAATGCATCACACAGCCCAGAGAGGCATTCCTGCCAACGGCTATGTCTACACTTGAAAAGTTAGGTCGACTTTTTGAAGTCGACTTAATAAGGTCGACTTTAAGTTGACTTAAAATAGACCTTATTAAGTCGACTTAACAAGAGTCATCTTAACTTTTCAAGTGTAGACGTGGCCCCTTTTTGGCCTTATTAAGTCAACTTAACGTTTTATGTCAACTTAAAAAGGTCCAACCAGGCACTACTCTGCGTCTCCACTGGCTTAACTCAACTTAATAAAGTTGACTTAAGTGCTAGTTTGAACTAAAACAAGGTGTTATTAATTCGAACTAACTTTTCCTTAATTCGACTTAAGGAGCAGCTTAAGTCAATTTAAGGAAAGTCCAGTGTAGACACGGAGTAAATTAAGTCGACTTAAGCCTCCTTAAGTTGACTTAATTTCTAAGTGTAGATGCACCCAGGGAGCCCAGTCCACAGGAGAGAACAGGGACTGGCATCCAAGCCACAACAACAGTAAGACACTGCAGCACTACAAGCAGATGCATTTTAATGTCTGACTGACTTGAAATATTTCACTTTGGTTTAATGTGCCAAAATGATACGTTTCATTAGAAAAAAAATAGAAACTTTCCATTTAGATGATTTTTCAGAAAATTTTCATTCCAAGAAAATAATAATTATTTCTACTTTTTGTCCCAATCTGAAGCAAAACCAAATGTTGAAATACTGGCAATTTGTGGAAGATGGAAATCTCAGTTTTTGGTCAGCTCTATTTAGTTTAGCATGGCTCAAAACAAAAGATGTGGCTGAAGGGAGCATGATGCTTTTAGTTCACTAGGGGAACGCTGTTTTAGTGTTCTTGGGGAGTCATGTCATTCACTAGTTTAACAAAACATACATTTGTCATTAACCAGCGTTTATAAAAAATGAAGGATTAGATGGTTAGTTTATATTTATAGTGCATCTGACATGCACCGATTACATAAACAAATAATGATGCACACACAGTGTAAGCTATTCTTGAGAATATTACTGCAGCCTTCTGAAAACGGGACTTTCAGGCTATGAGGTAAAGATAACTAATGCAAATTAAATGTTTGTATGTAGAAATGCCAATAAATAAATACATTCATGAGTAGTTTTCTTTGTTGTAAGTAGAGTGAATGTCACCATTCATCACACCACTAAACAAAATGCAAAATTAGAGAAAATAGTTCTAGTCATGTCAGCAATCTGCCAAATGCATTTTACTGTGCAGCAAAGAGGGGAGGAGATACAAATAGCTTTGTGGATGGCTAATATTAAATTGCAAATGAAATCTTGTTCAAAATTTCTCATTTTCTTCCTTATATAATTCAGAGGCAAATCTATTGTGCAAATTCCATATCTCTGGTTGTCTCTTTGCCCTGATATACTAATTCCTGGAAGGGCTGAAGCCTAACCTTTTTCCTCCTCTTCCTTACTGTGGGTTACCTGGAGGTATTGTTCCCTTCACTCTTCCTTCCCTACCAGTAATCTAGGAGGAAGCACCATACCTTCCTCCTTCTGGTTCTCTCTTCTTCCTGGCTACTGGCATTGTCTTCTTGCAGGCTATTCTGCCAGTGTGGAGAAATGTTTTCCAACAACTTAGACTCTCCATACCCCACAAACTGTTCTGGCTGGTACTTGCAGAGCACCAATCAGTAGAACCCCAAAGTGCTGGTCATTCATAACATGCCAACAGTACCAGAGCAGGCTTACAACAAATTCCATGTCCCACTCCTCCTGTGCAATACCCTATGCACCATAGCAGGTGTACTTTCAAAAAAGCAGTAGATCTATTCATCTGTTTTCCATTTAAACACAAATATTTTCTATTAATCAGAACTTTTAGGTAGACAATCTCATATAAAAGTGCACAAACTGCAAAATATTATACTTTGTTCTTTGTATATTAATAGACTAGCACAGCCTTCAATTTGTGTAATTGATATGAGGTGGATCTGGGGTACATATATTTTACTGGAGTCTTTGGGAGTCTTTTAGAAATTATTTTGAAACTTACTAATGCCTGGTGAAAAGGCAAAAGTTGTACTCTATTTTTTATGCCTTTTCACCAGGCATTTTTATGAGGTCCAGAAATGTGTGTTCTCTTGCACAGATCTTGAACATAGGCAAGTATCTGCCTCAAGATCGCAGTCCTTATTTTGACAAGAAGCCTCTAATTTTTCAAAGAGAATTAGGTGTCTAGAAGTCTAAGTCCTTTGAACTACAATCACAAAAATGGAGATTCAATGAGTCCCATTTAAATATTGATCTCTATATAATAAACAATTTTTTTAGAAGACCACTTGGCATCATAGAGAGTCAAGCACCTGGGGCCTTTGCAAAGGACTGAGAACCTAAGATCTAAACTGTCTTTCACATAAGCCACCACTGAGTCTTGGTAAAACACACACTCTAACTGCACCAATTTCTCCATTTGAGACATGAGGACAGCAATGCATATTTACTGACCTCCCAAGCACACCATGGGAATTGATTTACTGTTTATAAAGCATTTTGAATATATAAATCACTATCCAGTGCTAAGCACTATTGGAATTTTTTAGTAATTTTTTGAGGGTAGTAATATGCATCACTTAAAAGTAATAGCAGAAGGCTTGGAAGTGGAAAGTCAGACAAGAATTCCAACAGAAAGTCTGAAATATGAGAAGATCCAGAAACATTTTACATATTTCTGCCTATTCACTACAGGAAAAAACAAAACAAAACCAAAACAAACTAGATTTTAGAATGGAGCAATGAGTCTATTGCCGTACTAGTTCATAGACCTACTGATTCTCCCAGAGACCAGTTTAACGATTCTAATAGAATCTTATGGAATTTCCAATAAAGATGTGATTGATAGTGTACATTACCATCATTGTTCCTGAATTTCCACTTAAAGTGAAAAAAATGTAATTTCCAAATTGGGCTACATAGAAGTCACACTGGCAGAGGCTGCCCAGGGAATCTGCCTAATCAGTTCCTTACCCAAGAGTCCCGCTCATGTTCTGGAATGTTCTAGCCATCTCTGGCATCTGAGGGGAGAAGGGATGACATTCTACAGCTAGGGTCCAATAACCTGAGTTTGCTTGATGGAACACAACCTGGCCCAATATCTGAATCTGATTATTATGTTAGTTTTAGTTTCAATATTTTCCTCTACCTTGACTTAGTAAGAAAAAAATCTATTTTTTATACCTTTTCGTGAACCTTTTGCCCTGGCTCCATTCCTTCAATATGTTCTGATTCAGCAGGCCCTTCTCCAGATGCCATTTTCCTTTGAATGTGTGCATTTTGTTCACGTAAAGCTACAATCTGTGAACAAGAATGAAAATAAATGGTTAACATCACAGAAATCACTAAACAGGTAAGAATGAAATGTATTAAGGTCTTGATCCAAACCTTGCAGACACAATGGGACATCTACATACTTACAATTATAGATTTGGGGCATAGATTTATAAAGGATTTTTTAAAATATTGTCATAATTAATAAATAATAAAGACTCTTTTGGCACAAACTTATTAAGATGATGTTACATAATATTGAATATATGACTTGAATTAATAAATGGTAGCAAGTGTAAAATTATGGCTTGCTCACTAATTTTTAACTTCACCTGTGCTGGAACACTTCATTTATGAATAGTTAGAAACATAACAGACCTATTAAGGTCACTAAGTTCACTTCCCTAGTGGAAAGGATACAGTCTCCCATAAACGACGCCGCAGACATTAAGTTGACACTACAGGAAAACTTGGCCAAAAGGTCAAGAAGAAAGAAGCTATTATGTAAAATGAAATATCAGCTCAAAATGTGAATTTCCTAACTTGCAGTGAGCATGAAACAAAAACCCACTTGGCACATGTTCAATAGATTCAGAGGCGGCCTCTCTAACGAGTTCTAATGCTGAAGTCACCCGGGTGTGCACGTTTGTTCAGTGAAACCAACACTAAAATCTGAAAATTTCGAAGCGTGACCCAAGCCCAAACCAGCCGAGTAGAAAGGACTTCCCCCTATCCCATAGGTAAGATGAGAAAAAGAAGTGATGAGATTTCATTTCATATGTATTTTCCATTCTATTCTTTAATATAAATAACTTTAGGTTATCTTGCTGAATCTATACTGTCTAGTGAGACCTCCAATAACCATATTTTAGATTTTAACTCCCTTATAGTCCGAGCAAATTGGCCCACGTGAGACCAATCTAGTCAAAGAAATATAATCACACTCTACAAAGTGCCATAGAGGCAAGTGCACCCTTGTAAGTGTGATAAATGTGTTGGGTCCTAAAGAATTGAGGATTGTTGATCATAAGTAAATGTAATAAGAAATCTTGGTAATTTGTATTGTGGTTTTATACAATTGCTCAGCCTCAAATCAAGCCCGTGATAATTATTGCGAGTCTTATGTGTTTGGTGTACTCACAATAGATTGCATCTATAATTTAGTGGTGAATTGTTGATTATATATTAATTTGGGTTCTGGGGGCATTCATAGCATGGTGACAGGTGAAGAATAAGCAAGTGTCCTGTTCAGAGAAATATTGTTCAAGTTAAAGGCTGCCCTGAAAAGAACCCAGAATTAAACGAGTAAACAAACGCTTCCTGGACTCAATAAAAAGGATTTTATTATATATTGGCAAAACTACTTTGTTAACTTTCAACTTTAAAATTAAAGTGGCACCCTGGCAAATTCATAACTAACTCTCATTTCACACTTACAACTTTCAGATTCCACCTTAAAGTTAATGTGAATGGAAGCTAGAAAAAAGATCTTGTACATTGAGCAAATTGGATCAGAAAATCACTCAGAAGAAGGCAGACTCTGGGACTCTACATTGTTATTTATTTCTCAGGACAGAACCACACTTTAACCTTAAAGCATACGTTTCTGAATTTAATTTTTTCACCTATATTTAACTTCTGATCATAAAAAGGTGAATGAGGTAACTCCAGAAACAGCATTACACACATGATAGGGCACAAAGAGACAACAGTTTAAATAATTGATTTCAAATGTACATTTTGATGGGGGAGAGGGGGAGGGAAAGTTCCACTTTTGGGTTATGAGTCAAACGGCTTCATTGTACACTGAGCTCCATCTTATGGCTTCTGGTGTAGCTCTCATTGATTTCAATGCAAAGACAAACCAAAATGCAGAATTTGACCCAAAATAGTCATATGGAAAAAACCAACCAATAAATATAATGTAGGCGCATGAAGAAATATCTTTTATTGGGCCACCTTCTGTTGGTAAGAGATATAAGCTTTCATGCTTGTACAGATGTTAAGGAGCAATGTTTGTCCAATAAAAGATATTACCTGACCCACCCTGTCTTTCTAATATCCTAGGCACAACATGGCTGTCACAACACTGCATACATACCTGTACAAATACAAAGTACTTATATGAAAATATAAAATAAATGGGGAAATAAATGGGGATATAAACCGTTAGACACAATTTGCATCCCTTTTATTCTTATGTAAATTCATTCTGACTCCAGATAAAGTTTTGGCTACATAAGGAAGACAGGATTGAGCCCTAATTATCAAAATCCCAAGCACATGGAATGTATTTTTTTTCTCCATAGTCAGTAATTTAATATAGGTTTTTTCTGTGTAACATAAGTTCCATTCATTTTCTCTTTGCTGTTCAGACTATAAACCTTTACCTTTCAAAAGCAAACAAAAGGAATAATGACATAAACTCACAGAAAACCAACATTTAATCCTAAAAGTGGCTCCCAGACAGACTAAGGAAGGCTAATTTAAGGTGTGGTGTGTTTTTTTGTTTTAATGCAAGGATTTCAGGCCAGTAGTCATAGTTCACAGGAAACTCCAATTTTAAATCAGTGTGAAGTGGAGGAGGGAGAGTTAGCTTACAATTATCAATTTGGCATGACTATTTGTTACAGTACTCCTTACTAATATAAACATTGACCTCACTTTTCAGCACAGTGTTTTCACCACTATCCAATGTAACTCATTAATTTCTATTTGCTCATCAATGTCTCTCCCAGGACACCCTAGTGCTGTCAAATATTGTATTTTCATCACAAGTTTCATAATACAGGAAACTCCCGTTAATCAAAAATCCTATTATCAGAACCTATATGGTATCTGAATACATTCCTTGTCCCCCATTTATTTAATGCATGGGTTTGAATAACAGAGAAGAAATCTTGGGCCAGGACTGCAAGGAGGATGAAGAGGAGCCTCTGGCCACTGGGTCTCAGGACATCTTGCTGCTGAATAGATCTTGCAGCAGTGCAGGGACCCCTCTGCAGCCTCACTGTCATTGGTATGAATGAGCAGGGCGGGACAGAGCAGATTCACCTGATGAGGACTGCAAGGAGTATGAGGAGAATGGCCAGTCAAGGGGGAGACCAACCCCTGCTAATGGTTCCTACCCTCTCAGTTTTCTATTCTCCACACATAACTGGGTGTATGCTACATCTGTTTTTGTCAACTCCTGTGCTGTCCTTATTTGAGAACCTCCACTTTCATTATTTAAAAGAAAGGTAACTTTCTACCTTTTCATGCTGCAAAGAGAAATTTAAAAATGTGGACCCTAAAGGCTCAAAAAGCAGCAGGCATATAAAGTACGCTGTGATTTGGGGGGACTGATTCATGATTTTTGAACATTTGGGATTAGCAGTTCTTCAATTGTGAAGTCAAGGCAGCAAGAGAAGAAGTTTTCTTTCTTCTCGCTTACTCCTTCCTTTCCTTGTCAAAAGCTCCATCATGGCAGCAACTAAACTTTTTTTCCTCCAAAGCCTGGGACATTCTTGTAGTCAAAGCAGAAATCTGGTAGTGAGAGCACAGATCCAGTGTACAGGGGAACTGCACCAGCCTATTGATTTTTCATAACTGTTCCCTTATTGGTGATTTGAGAACAGCATATCGTCGTTTCTACTCTCTGACTAGACAGCTAAAATATAGAATCATAGGGTTGGAAGGGACCTCATGAGGTCATCTAGTCCAACCCCTTGTTAAAAGCCAGGGTTTTGTCCAAACAGGCCTTAAATGTTTCCAGAGATGGAGATTCCACCACCTCACTAGGTAACACATTCCAATGCTTCACCACCTTCCTAGTGAGAAAGTTTTTCCTAATATGCAACCTCGACTTCCCCAGCTGCAACTTGAACCCATTGCTCCTTAAAGATAATGGCCAGTGGCTCTGCAATCACATCAGCCAACTCCCTCAGCACCCTCAGATGCAGTTCATCCAGCCCCATAGACTTGTGCACATCCATCTTCTCTAAGTAGTCCCTAACCTGACCTTCCATCACTGAGGGCCACTCTCCTTCTCTCCATTCTGTGTTACCCAGTGTAGTAGCCTGGGAGCTGACCCTGTCTGGGAAGACTGAGGCAAAAAAAGCATTGAGTACTTCAGTCTTTTCCACATCATCCATCAAGAGTATACCTGCCCCATTCAGTAAGGGACCTACACCACCCCTGATCCTCTTCTTGTTACATCACATAAAGAAGAGAAAAACTAGTGATGAGGCATGAATGACACAGTGAATAATGAGAAATCAATACTCCTGTTTGTACTAGAGTACTTTGGTTCTCATGCAAATACTGGTAGTGTACAAAAAGCAGCTACTCACTCCTTATGTAATAAGAGATCTGTATGATGAGGATAACTCTGTCCCAGTTGCTTGTTTGGTATTGCATCACTTTCCTTGCTCTGCTTTACTACAGTCCAGTGTTTCCTATACTGTGAGTTGTGCTTGCCTGGTACAAGTGTGGTGGAGCAGTGGAACAGGTGGAGAGAGGCATGGGCAGAACTCTGAACTATTCTGGAGAGTCTCGGCTTTCATAAAGAAAAAGAAAATCTCCTGCTGTTATGGTGCCAGAGAAAACATTCAAAAGATGGACTTATAAATAACATATAACTAGTGCAGAGAAGCCTGCCTGCATTTTCAGATACCCAAAACTGATAACTTTGAGATTTGAACTGTCTCAATTTCAGTGGGTGCTAACTCAGATGCCAATGATGATATTTTAAATGTTAACATAACTATTACATTGCTCATCAAAGCACGAAAGAAAGAGGAGGAGGTGTCAAGTCATGAAGATCTAAAATATGGGTAGGCTTTTAATAACATATAGCAGGGCTGAAAGGGGAATGAGAGTGGTTTAATTTACCAGAAGGGGGGCTTCAGCTGTCAAAAATTTGTGAGAAACTGAAATAATCAACAGAACTGCTGTTGTCTAGGATGGCATTCTGGGTGGAGAGGAGGTGAAAGGGAGGAAAGGATGGAGTGTGATGAAGACTGTTTTACAGAAACTTTCTGCGCTGATTTATAAGAGATCATCATTTTGTGTATTTCTATAACAATAGTTTTATTGATTATGATCTGAGACAAGGTCTACACTTGAGTTTTCTTGGCATAACTACATTGGCAAATGGTTTGGGTTTTTATCAATATAGTTATTCTGGTAAAAAGATATACAGATGGAATAGCAGTATCGGTTATTCAACTTTGTTGAACAGGAATAAGCTGTATTAGTAAAACCTCTTTTGAAGCAATAAAGCTATGCATATCTAAAAGTTTAATTACTTTAACTGTTCTGGAATTTGGGACTCCTCTTGAGTTTACAAGGGCTTACAAAGTGAGATGGAATTATCAAGAGAACAGATACAGAAGTGATATAAATATGAAAAGTGTGGACAATTCCTGCAGCTTCATATTGTATTTTGAACATACTCTTAGTACTTGCAGAAATGTGAAGATTTTACCCTCTTCATTTTTCCCCACTTCACTACAGAATGCAATTCTTTTCTAATTTATATAAGGGGATGTGAAAATATAATTGTGATTCTACTGTAAAAAATGACTCCGTAAAGGGACTACCATGGCATGCCATTTTAATAGGTTTGGGGAAGCACTATGCTAATGTCAGTTACACTTCTTGTCCCTTTCCTATAAGCTTAACTCTCAGCTGGGGCACACAACAGTTTAAACAAACTTAATTCTTCTAATTCCAAAGGGGTAGCCGTGTTAGTCTATTGTAGAAAGACAACAGAGTCTTGTGGCACTTTTAAAGACTAACAGATTTATTAATTGCATGAGACTTTCCTATCTTCAAAGCGTCTGACGAAGTGGGATTTTCTCCCACGAAAGCTCATGCAATTAATAAATCTGTTAGTCTTTAAAAGTGCCACAAGACTCTGTTGTCTTAATTCTTCTAGTTGTAACATTAGCATTTATCGGATGCCTCAGGACATTGATATATCAGGTATTGCCCGTACATCACTTTGAATCCAGTCCAAATCAACAGGAATTACAAATTATTCTCCTTTAATGCATGCTTTGGTGGCACCAGTATTTCAGTTCCAGTTCTTACAGCAAACACACCACCACTAATTGACAGGCTCAGAAAGAGGCCAATAACTTAGGCTATGGCTCCGCTACACATCTTTCAGAGGCATAGATGCACTGATGAGACTGCACCACTGTAGACTGCTAGTGAAGGTGCTCTAAGCTGACGGGAGAGAGCTCTCCCATTGACTTCATTATGCCAGCCCATCTGAGCAGCAGTAACTGTATCAGTGGGAGAAGCGCTCTCTCTTACATAGGGTATGGCTATACCGACAGCGGCAAAATCGCCACCATCAGTGCACTCTTCCTGGTGCGATTGAGCAGTCTGTCAAGACACACTCAATCGCTCTCGAATTTGCATCAAAACTCCAGCCCTGAAAGTATCATAGCGCTAAAGTGACCGGACAGTATTTCCAAATTCCAAAGGGGTAGCCGTGTTAGTCTATTGTAGAAAGACAAAAGAGTCTTGTGGCACTTTTAAAGACTAACAGATTTATGTCTTGTGGCACTTTTAAAGACTAACAGATTTTTCCGTTCGCTTTAGCATAGTGTGTAAGGGGAGGTAAGTGGGAGTTAATAAGTCGATGGTAGATATGCAAGGTATTTTACATATCTCCCGTTGACTGCCGCTGAAAAGTGAGGCAAATGTAGACTAGGGCATAGCACTGTCCACATAAGCGCTTTGGCTGATGTAACTCACAATGTACACAGGAGGAGGGAAGTCGTATGGCTTGTTCAGACTCCGGAGAGATAAGTTATATCAACCTAAGCTGTAGGGTGCACATAAAATGAGATATGAAAACTATTACTCATATTGTAAATCCACTCCTACCCCTTCACTCTCCCAGCTCAGGGTTTTCACACGCTCACAAAGCAGTGTGCCGCTGCCTTGTAAGTAAATAGAGGATTTCATTTACCAGAGCTGTCAGACCCCCAACCATCACCACTAAATCCACATTATTTCTTTTATAAACTGAAGTTTTTTAAAAAAGAAAAATGGTTATGTGAAAATTATTGGCAAATATGCTAATTAACTCACTAAATAATCTACATTAAGTTTCACATATGATGCTCCAAGTAGTGGAACCCACAACCTTATGCACGTTACTCACAATGCAGACCATTGACAATGGCAATGAGGAACATTGCTGGTCACCTCCTGTCCACTCAGCTATGGTGCTGATGGCCCTCTGGCATCATAGGAAGTGGTGAGCCAAAATTGAGAGAGTGGAATTGCAGCCTGGGGCACTGGTGGGGGTGGGGGGTACAGCACCATTCATGTTTGGCTCCTCGGCCCTTCTGTCAAGATGGGGGTGGCAGTACTAACACTGAATGGCTCCGTCTACACTGGTAAATTAAGTCGACTTAAACTTGCTTAGGTCGACTTAATTTACCCTGCGTCTACACTACAGTTTCCTTAAGTCGACTTAAGCAGCTTGCTTAAGTCGACTTAAGGAAAATAATGTCAACTTAATGAAAATTAAGTTGACTTTATTAAACCACCTTTTCATTAGACTTAAGGCTTAATTCGACTTTTTAAATTCGAATTAAGCCAGTGTAGCCCTGGGGTAGCCCTAAGTCGATTTAGGGCTACCCCAGGACTACACCAATGCCCTCCCTGATGGGGGGGCACAACGGGAGCCTGGCATGCCCCCCAAAGGGCAGGGCATGTGGGCAGGGTGTGATGCTGTCTGGATTTAGGGAAGCATTTATGATATTATTTTCTATTCATATATCATAAATGCTATAATCCATAGGAACTATGTCATGTTTGGTATCAATAGAAAGGTAGTAATTTGCTGGGAATGACTATATAGTTTATGTCTAGGAATTCTATTTCGATTAGAAGTTAGGAATTTGGTGTTATATCTATACTTTAACTTGTATGATTCTGTGTGAACGCCCCAGACAGGATGTCACCAACCATTGTCTCCTTAATGTTAAGGTATCTGCCAGGTGATATGGGACTAGGGAGTAACCTGATGAGCCATTAAGGACACAATGGTTTTATTCCTTATGTCCTTAATGGCTCATCAGGTTACTCCCTGGTCATGTTTGCAAATCAGTTCCAGCTCTGCAGGATCCAGGGAGACTTGGACAAATTGGAACACTGGGCCGAAAGAAACCTCATGAGGTTCAACAAAGACAAGTGCAAAATCCTGCACGTAGGATGGAAAAATCCCATGCACTGCTACAGGCTGGGGACCGATCGGCTAAGTAGCAGCACTGTAGAAAAGGACCCGGGGGTTATGGTGGACGGGAAGATGAATATGAGCCAAGAGTGTGCCCTTGTTGCCAAAAAGGCCAATGGCATATTAGGCTGCATCAGTAGGAGTATTGCCAGCAGATCGAGGGATGTGATAATTCCCATCTATTCGACACTGGTCAGGCCACATCTGGAATACTGCGTCCAGTTTTGGGCTCCCCACTACAGAAAGGATATGGACAAATTAGAAAGAGTCCAGCGGAGGGCAACGAAAATGATTAGGGGGCTGGTGCACATGACTTATGAGGAAAGACTGAAGGAACTAGGCTTATTTAGTCTACAGAAGAGAAGACTGAGGGGAGATTTGATAGCAACCTTCAACTACTTGAAGGGTTGCTCCAAAGAGGAGGGAGCTAGGCTGTTCTCGAGGGTAACAGAGGACAGAACAAGGAGCAATGGTTTCAAATTACAGCTGGGGAGGTCAAGGTTGGATATTAGGAAAAACTTTCTCACTAGGAGGGTGGTGAAGCATTGGAATGGGCTATCTAGGGAGGTGGTAGAATCTCCATCTTTGGAGATTTTTAAGGCTCGGTTAGACAAAACCCTGGCTGGGGTGATTTAGGGGGAGAGGTCCTGCTTTTTAGCAGGGGGTTGGACTAGATGACCTCGTGAGGTCCCTTCCAACCCTATGATTCTATGATTCTACCAGAAGCCCAAAACGCCTCCTTTGACTCTCTTCTTTCCCTTGATACTTCCCTCTATGTTTGTTATCTCTCCTCTCAATTCTGCCTTATGTCTCATTTCTATGCAGATGCCATATAGATCAACATCACTCATTTTTTAGCTGTCTCACCTTTGTAACTTCTTAGGGTGCGTCTACACTGAGAAGTTAGGTTGACTTAAGGAGGCTTAAGTCCACCTAAACAAAGCCATGTCCACACTGGGCTTTTCTTAAATCGACTTAAGCACTTTCTTAAGTCAACTTAAGGAAAGATTAAGTCGACTTAACACCTCATTTTAGGTCGACTTAAGTCGACTTTAAGCCAGTGTGGATGGGGATTAGCGCCTAAGTCGACCTTAGTAAGTCGACTTAAAGCATTAAGACAAGGGGCTATGTCTACACTAGAAAAGTTGAGTCGACTTTGTTAAGTCAACTTAATACGGTTGACTTTAAGTCAACAAAGTCGACTTTATTAAGTTGACTTAACAAAGTTGATTTAACTTTTCTAATGTAGACATAGCCTTAGTGTGGCATAAATTCTTGCAGAACCATATACCAAACTAATTATCCTGAAAATTTGCAAATAAATAGAGGTTGAGCACTTCAATCTCTGCTCATCTTTGATATTCACTTCTGCTGCTGGGAATTTTGCTTTTGCCTCCCCTATCTGACAAGTCAGTACACATGCAAACCCTACAATATGGAAAACATTGCTCTATCTTATCCATTCCTCTGGAAAATATTCATATTCATTCTTTCATTTCCTTCTTTTGGCTATAAATTCCCTTCTTTATGGTTTTCCTAAGGTCTAACCTTCTAAATGTCAACAATTTTAAATTATGATAGTGTGACAATCAGGGTCTTGACACCCTAAGGGGAAAATTCCCAGAATGAGCAGTTCAACCAGGTAGTTGTGTATTATATGATTGTACTATAAGAGTATGTTGAAAAAGGTTTTTTATGAAAGTTTGTAATGTTCTGACCTTGATGGTCATTATGAGATATGCATGGAGACTGTGGTTATGAATCTGTATATTAGTGTATATAAAAAACTGTGTTCATAATCTATACTACAACTTCAATTACATCTCACAGCAGGGTGGTGAGCAATTAAGTAGGGAGAGGCACTTCTCCAAACCAGGTGTTTATGCAAAACTGGCTTCAAGAAACCATTGTAACCTCCTTGACTAATACATTAAATATATGACAATTAAATATTACAGACAAGGCTACACCATCCAGGGGAACTAGCCAGGAGGGGTTTTATGGCCGGGCCCCAGAGTCTGTAGGGTGGGCCTGACCGCAGGCAGCTTCCAGTCATGTAAGCGCCAGCACTCCTACCTCACTTGTTACTTGGCAACTGGAGCTATCATGAGGAGGAGGGAGGCGTAGCAGCCGAGAGATCAGCTCCGTCCATTGCAGTGCCCTGTAGCAGCGTGAATTTCTCCGCCATGGCTGTGGGGTCTGGCTAGCAGACACGGAGCAGAGCCCCACAGCCATGGTGGTTAACTACATGCTGCTGCCGGGTGCTGTGGTGGGTGGGCCTGATCTCCAAGTGGGTGGGCCCCAGCCCACTTAAGCCCACTAGTGGCTATACCCCTGACACCATCCATTGTCCTGCACAGGAAAAGACAATGATGAATATTTAGAGTTAATGGGAAGACATTGAGACCAAGTTATCAAGTGAAAAGGGAATTTCCGAACTCTGAATAAACATGTCACCATGGATTTAGGCCTTATCTACACCAGAGACTTTTGTTGACCAAAGTCAGCTTTTCGTGCCAAAACAGTGATGGTATATACATTGCAATCCCTCTACCCTCCACCAACCCAACTCTGCTGATTTTGTGACAAAATAAAACTACCTCAATGGGAAGTGTAGAGCTGTTGACACCAAACTTTTAGCATCAAAATGTCAGAATAAAAATTGAGCTTGGTTATTGCACAGTTGTCCCTCCCAAAAATCAATTAGAAAATAAATTATAAATCATCATGATATGCTAAATAACTGCTAGCAAAGTATATTTTGGGGACATGTGACTTCTTTGGAGAAAAGGGCAGAAGTACTAGGGAATATCACATGCCATATAGAGAAACACCCCAATTAATATCTGCCCACAGTGCACTGCTTTCACTGCGAATGTGGAAGTGCTTTAGTGACACAATGAGTGCTATCTGGACAGGCACATATGTTGTAATTACAGCACTTCTTGATCATCACTGTAACTTCCTTTGATGATATGTTCTAGTGTAGACAAGGCTTGAGAGAGAAAGAGAAAAAGCCTTTTTAAAACAGGTTCAGAACTGAGGTATTTTTAATCAAGATCCATCATGGCAGGAGACTATGCATGAACACTGGATCCCTCCTATAGATGGGGCGGGGTGGGGGCGGGGAGGCGTTACTGAGAAACTGTGTTAAAATAGATAACTTGTATTAGAAAGGGGATTTTATTTAATATAAAAGTGTACAACCTAAGGCTGCATTTTTATATTTATTTTATGTGTGGTTTGTATGTTTGCTTTCCCTTGCTGTTTCATCTTTCAATCTGTGGTTTTTCTATTAAGTAAACTTCTCATTTATTCTTACTTTATGCAGGTTTCTGGTGTGCAAACCACTTGGAGTGTGTGTGCCAAAGGAAGCTAGTGCCGAGGGGGCTGGTTTCACATTTCAGTGGTGACAAATCAGAGGGAGCAAGTCTGAGTGTCTAATAGCTCAGATTTCAGAAAGGATGTGGGGAGACTCTGGACTAGAAGGGATATTGGTGTGATACTACAAGAAGTAACTAGGCTGGTGAGAACTTAATGTTCGGTGGACTCACTAGTGGTGACAGGGCTCTGAACGGTAACTGAGTAGGACAAAGGGCCCCAAAGTTAGAAGATGGGTAGTGACAGAATCCCTCACTGGTCTGCGTGGTTCCCTGAATGTCACCAAGAGCTGTCTCCTGAATCAAGAACATAGCTCCCTCATGAAACCCCTCCACATATTCACTCTAAAATTTGAACTCCTTATCTATCTACTTCAGAATCCAGTAGCATAATGACTACAAATTAGAGATGGGTGAATATCACAAAAGAGTTTCTATGAAAATATAGTATTGCAATTGGATTTGAATATTTTTGTGCTCTCTTTGCATGCATACCTTAGGGAATGGGTGTACTGTTAACTATTATCATTTCTATTGCAACAATATCTAACAGTCTCTTCACTGAATGAGCCTATAATTCAAAAGAGACAAAGACTAAGGGATGCAACAAGTAAGTAGTGCAATCAGAATGATGACAGGCAACCTCTTATTACCTTCAAATTTATTTGATGGCTTTCTATGGCTAAATACATTGGGTAAAATCCTGATTCCATGGACATCAAAGCAAAAGTCCCATTGACTTCAATGAGGCCAAAGCTTTCCCCATTAAATTTCCTACCTACAGTCCTCTCTCTATTGTTCAAATCTCTGGCAGGAATGTCTAGCAATGTTTAAAATTCTGCAGAATAATCAAGGAAAACATATTTGAAATCTGAGTGTTTTCTCAGAGGTAATGCACAAAATAATGTTTATCTAATTAGAGAACATATGTGTTTAATTAGTGAAAATACTTACAAGGAACTGCTCATGATTTTTTTCCATGCCAAGAATTATTCACAGAAATTATTTAGTGAATAATTTTGAACAATAAATATATTTGAGAAAATCACAGTCCCTTTTTACATAAATCATAAAAGAAAAAATGGATGAAATTCATTTTGCATGAATTATTCACCCTGACCCAACTTCATACAAAACCTAACAATCTAAAGAAGCTCTTGGTGTTCTCTAACATGTATACATTATTACATACTGTAATGAGATGTGAAGTATTATGGCATTTTTGTATTAAATACATGGTATGAAACTATATTATATTGTGCATAGAATAACCTCAGATTTAGATAACTCTGAAGTTTGAAGACATTCAAATCCAGATTCAAAATTTGAAGCTGTTTTTTTTTTTTTTTTTTTTTTTGCATAATGGACCAGGAAATGTGTCTGAATACAAGTCCAAACCTATATTTGAAATGAAGATGACATACCCAACAAGTTACACCAATTTTCAGGAAGATTACATTTTAGAATATAATTTATTGATAAATATTCTTTTAGCTTTTAATCCTCAAGCCTAGTTCCATGAGTGTGGCACTAAAGAATGACCACAAATAACTTCCAAAAGTAAAAGACTGTTACCCAGGCAAAAGGTTCAGTTCAATGTATAAAACAGCTCTATAGGAAAGGATGTTGACAATAGGACAAGACAGACACAGTCTCATTACAAAAAGACAATGCGAAAATTATGCTAGACTGTGAAACAGTGAACAAAAGTGTAATTTCCATCTATTTAACAAGAAAAGTATTTAATCTCATGATTATCCAGATACATCCTCCATAAAAGGACACCCAAACCCACAACTTTACAGAAAAAAATTTAAACAAACAAAAGATTTCCAATATACTAAACAAGAGCTTCCTAACTGTGTTGGATGACCATAATAAGGAAAAGGAATAATCAGCAAAAAGGAATGATTACATTTATACTGGGCTGATTGAAAAGGATTTAAATCAAATGAGCTTGCACAAGCTATTGGCATAATAACATAGCAAATACTGTTACCACTGCCCCTTCTTTCAGATGACTATATATTAAAAAGTAATTTTTAAGGAAGAAATAGCACTTTCAATCAACTATTTATATTCTCTATTTTCACTGACAAAAAAAATTATGTAGGGATGGATGAGAAAAAGCAGCTACAATATCTACACTAATCCTAAACCACACAAATTAAATCTTCTGTTTTCATCAATTCCCGTGGCTCTTTATTTCTTCATTATGCTTACAAGAGTCAGATACTAGCTGTATTATGAATATAAAATATACAGTACTATAAAAGGAATATTACAGAAGGCAAAGATACCTGGAAATTTGGACTAAACACATTCACTCCTTGTTTATTACGCTTCTTAGACACACTTAAATACACAATTATTAGACTTTCATGTCATTCAAAAAACTTTCTTACATCTACAGTATTTTTACTCTTCATTGCTGTAAACATGTCTGAGTGTCTACAGAATGACTTTTATTAGATTTCATATGAACAGCAATTGGCTCACAGCCAGATCTTCAGTCAGAGCACCCGCATTCTTGAATGTTTGATAGTTTTGCCTAAGGTGATATGTGACACTTTCGCTGATTTTCACTCTGTGCCTAAGTGTTTTGTTTTCTCTGTGCGAATGTGCTAAAGAAAAGACGGCTGCTGCCTTACACCTGAAGGCAGAAGTACAGAACTGATTCTAACTACAAATTCAAAACTACAAATCTGTTAAGACAACAGTACAGAAGCAATGTAATACCAAAGGCTATGTCTACACTTGCAAGTTAGGTCGACTTAAGGAGGCTTAAGTCGACCTAACTTGGTCCCTGTTCACACCAGGCTTTCATTAGGTTGACTTAAGGGCTTCCTTAAGTCAACTTAATAAAGCCCGCCTGTTAGGTCAACCTAACGCTTAAGTTGACCATGGGCACGTGGGGGAGGTGAGGGTGCCTGGTAACAGGGCTACCCCTCAACGCTCCTCTGTGAGGAAGTGGTCCTTGAGCGCATCCCAGATGAGGACCGCTTGCCGCTGGGCTCACTGCGTCAGGGGCACAGCATTGGGCTGCTCAAACTGGTTGGTGAGGTGTTGGACTTCGGCCTCCCAGAAGTGGGGGGTCCCTTTCCCCCCCGCAGCTCACACAGATTGTGGAATACACTGTATGCGCTGACGACCTCCAGGATGGTGTGCTCAGCGAGATGCAGGTGCATCAGGAGGGCCCTCCAGCGCGCTTTGAGCCGTCCGAAGGCACACTCGATGCCCAGGCAGCACCTGGTCAGCCATCGATTGAACAGCTCCTTTCTGGCATCCATGTTTCCGGTGTAGGGCTTCATGAACCAGGAAAGCAAGTAATAGGCGGCATCTCCGGTGATCAGGACAGGAACCTGCATGTCCCTGACAGTGATGATGTATGGGGGGAAGAAGGTGCCGCCTGCATACGGTGGTACAGTCCAGAGTTCCTGAGCACATGGGCATTGTGCACTTTCCCTGGCCAGCCCACATAAATGTTTGTGAAGATCCCTTTGTGGTCTATGAGGGCCTGCAGGACCACAGAGTTGTAGCCTTTGCAATTCTGGTACTCCCTGGCGTGGTGTTCTGGGGCTCAGACGGGAATGTGGGTCCCATCCACGATGCCCCCACAGTTGGGGAAGCTGAGTGCGGCGAGGCGGTAGAGAGTGTCCTGCAGGTTGCCCGGGGTGATGAGGCAGGCTAGCAGGACCCGGTTGATGGCCCTGCTGACCTGCAGGAGGGCAGCCCCCACAGTGGCCTTGCCGATCCCAAACTGGCGGGCTACAGAGTGAAAGGAGTCTGGGGTTGCCATCTTTCAGAGCACGACGGCCACTCGCTTATCGACAGGCAGGGTGGGTGGGAAGCGAGTGTCCCTGCACTGCAGGACCGGGGTGAGTTCACGGACCGGCTCCAGGAAGGTCTGTCTGCTCATGTAGAAGTTCTGCAGTCACTGGTCATTGTCCCAGGTGGTGAGGACGACGTGGTCCCACCAGTCGCTGCTGGTTTCCCATGCCCAGAGGCAAGAGGGTATGGGAGGCACCATCAGAGCAGCAGCTTGCTGGGCCAGCATGGTGGTGGCGCTGCTGTCTGCCTCTGCGCTGTCAGGGGTCCAAGAAGACTGTGATCTACATGAAGAGAGCGCTGGGCACTGCAAAGCAAGTGTCAAGCACTGTCCTGACAAGTTGCACGAACAGAGTGCGGTCCATGACCTACTTGGACTGCATGCTGCCAGGCACAATGGAGGGGGTGAGCTCACTTCCTCTTTTATTGGGACTGGCTGGGAGATTGGGCCCTTCTCAGGTGCTATGTTGGCACACTTCCCATGATGCACCCCATCTAAGTTGAACTAGGAAGTGCCTGCATGGACGTGCTAGGTCGACTTAGGCTTCTGGTGCGGACGCGCTGACGTCGACTTAGTTAAGTTGACTTAGCGTTTTTAGGTGTAGACATAGCCAAAGAAACCTGCCAAAGTTTTAGAATAGATCACAATTGTGATATCTATTCAAATAATGTTCAGGTGAAATCCCCCTGGGTTGAGGGAGAGAACAAATTTATTTATTTATTTATTTATTATTTTACAGAAATCATGACAAATTTGGGTCCATCAATATTATTAGCTTGTACTGTACTGACCCAAAAGGGAATGTTGTTTTGTGGCTAAATCACAGGACTTAGAAGTTAGGAGATGTGAACGTATTTAATGGTGCTGTCACATTGAGTAAATCATAGACTGTGCAGCTGTAGGCTGGGAATACTTCCTTGACCCTCACCAGGGTGTTGTAATTTTTTTTTTTTTCACATTCTCACACGTAAACTGTTCTATGAGTGCAAAATATAATCATTGTTATTATTATTGTATTTAATTCAGCCACTGTAAATTATAAATATGATCTTATTACCCTGCTCCCTCTGCACATATCATCTTGATTTGAAATCTTGACTCTTGAGGCATTATTTCCACTATTTTTGGTTTGCTAGTAATGAAAATTTCCACCAGAGTCCGGTATAAATCACATTCTAGTGAGAAGTTATGGGCAAAGTCCAGTCTTTGGCACTATTTGTTATCAAATTAGTAGACGGTAGACAGGAACCTATAGGGCATAAAGGCAATGCTATGTGAAAAATTTCTAATACACTTTGAATCATGCCAAGATTCCCTTAGCTTTCTGTAAAACATTTCTGGCATTTACACTTTGGCAGTTTGTTTTTTTATTGTTATATGTGACGTTACTTCAAGTGCATTGCTAATTCAATGTATTGATAAAAATGGGCAAACTCTGTCTTAGTGGAAAAGAGGCACAAATCCCTAAAAACAGGCACAGGTTTTTATGTACTGTAAAAGCACTGTTAAACTCAGATTCAAGAAGGCACCTTTCTACAGACTGTTGTGTGTATAAAATCCTGGGGATAAGACATGAAAATCTGTTCTCAGTTTACTTTTTTGTAAAATACTATTTAAATTCTGGCACTGAATATATTCAGCAACCTCACATTTTCACTTTTTTTCTCACTATGAAACCAACAGTTTCTTTTCTCATATATTTATTTTATGTAACAAAAATCAAACAAATCCCATTTAGGCAAATGAAATAGCTCTACAGTTCATATTCAATATTCATATTATTATTTGATTTAAAAAATGGTATGTGCTGATTATCATATTTGTCTTTCTACCTAAGCTAAATCAAGTGCTACTGCAATTAGTAAAATAGCTAAAGCATTCATTTTTCTGCTGACTTTCCTTAATGTTCCTGCAATTTAAATTACATTCAAAATAATTTATGGTAAAATATTACATTTAATCACTCTAATTATCTTGATTCAAATTTGCTTTTCATTAAATCAGATGTGTACAGTATACAGAAGAAATTTAATTAAATTAATAAACACAGCACGCTAAAAATGTGAAGAGGTCAAGATCTATTCTCAGAGGAGTTTGTAAAATATTTAAAGCATTAGAGAAGACTTTTAGACTTGACTCTTTTTTATTTTTTACTATTTTGCATGTATTATCATCTTTTACCTTAGAGCAATTTTTAAACAAAGCAAGTGTATGTGTATTATGCCAGCAGGTTTCCTAAAACTGATAAGAAACAGAATAATTACAAGAATTTGTTGTTTTAATGCAATACAATTGCTTTCTGGCATAATGCTATTGAAATACCGCCCCCCCTTTTTTTTTTCCAAAATCCCCCCACTTTTAACCACTCCACCTGTTTCTCTAATAAATCATCATACACTCAGTATTTAAATAAAGACCCTCAACATCTAATTAGAACCCCACTGATAAGTCTATTTTTATTTCATTCCAATTAACAATTCCAAGTCAGACTTTTCTTTTTTTATCCCTCATTAGCACCAAAGTGCTCCTTCTACACAGATGCTCATGCTAAATGAAATTTCTTGTGATTATACTGTGTCAGTTTTGCATCCTGCCCTTTTTCGCAAAGCCTTGTTGAGACAAAGTGTATCTTTCAGAGAATAAGGAGATTAGATGCCATACTGTTTTATTTAAACACGAATGAGTATATTTAAGTCATGTTAAAGGTCCGAATTAAATCTGCTAAGAAACAGAATTCAGATTTGAGGTTGACATTCTGTCCCCTCCTTCATTCTGCTGTGGATGGCCGCTGTATGGATCTTTCATCAGTGCTTAGCATTACATGCCACATAATTTACTCAACAGTGAGGAAAGGGCCTTAGAGGATTGAATTAATTTCCTCTGCATTTTGATTCTAGGTTTAGACCTTTATCAAAACATAATGTAGCCTATTGTAGTAGAATTTCCTTTTATTAAGAAAATATTTAGAAAACACCAACACACATGGGTCTAGTCCACGAACGTTCTATTTAATATATATCTTCCCAGAGCCTTCCTAGTGCTGTAGTGTAGACAGTGATTAGTGTGAACACTAATGAGACATGGTACACCTGATTTGCAGATTAATAAAGTTTAATATGCAAGGATTTTTTTAATATATATATTAGTTACATACAAAGCTTAAAATTAACTACAATATATTATACATACTAAGCTTGGAGAGCTAAGCAGTTACTTAGAAGGCTGTCTACAGGAACAGCTTTTTTTAGGGGCCCCGCCAGGGAGTCAATGGCCTTTGCTTCAACTGGGAGCACCTTTACAGAATTAGGTGTTGATGGAACATGCACCTTTGTGTAAATAGTAACTTTTTCTATTTTTTATAAACAGCTTTTTCTTAATTATTTTTATTTATTATATAGACTAATTACTTAAGCTGGGTTTTTACTTATAGCTATATTTTATTTTTATTATGATAATTGGGGTCATTAAAACAATATCTGGTAATAGGCGGGGCAATATAAAAATATGCCCCCTTGGCAATGAAAAGACGTTTAAGGATAACTTGTTATTCTCATTACCATTATTTATGTGCACCTGCAAGCATACATGTCGTATATTTGTCTTGTTATGTGCCATGGTATGCAGAAACTGAGACATCTACAAGGTTGCTCAGTGATCCTATTTATCTCTGCCAACCAGAAGATGTCAGCTATAGCAGTCAAAACAGCCAAGCAAGCAACTAAAGCTATGTTAGTCCTGTAAAAGTGTGGTTAGGGCCACTCAAATTGCACTGGGCCTCCAACACCATTACCGCGAGAACGTATTTTTCACTTTTCACTTATGTTGCAAAAAGTTAACTTGTAAATACATGTCAATACTAAATAATTTATCTGATAAATTATCTGTTTTAGATTTAGGGCTTGTAGTACGGGTTCATACTTTTCTCTGTGTATAACATTTCCAAGTAATAATACTTGCAATCATTTATACAATAACCTGCAATAACAATATTGTAGATTTTTTTTGTTTCTTTTTGGGCAAAAACATGGCTTAGAATACATACCTGCAAAAGATCTGATTAAAAAAAGAAACAAATTCATTCTTTTGGCCAATAGAGTAAAATGTAGAGGTTATCTACCTGTAACTGGTAATTCGGTGAAGCATATGGTCCCTATCTGTATTCTACTCTTGAGTACATATGCACACCACATTCCTGATATTGGTGATTTCTAGCAGATAGTTTCCACAGGGCACACCTGCACAGTTGTTCTCCTTGTGCTCTGAACTGAGGGTGTAAGGGCAGTGCAGAATATTGTCTCCAATCATGAACTGCTGCAGATGGGCCAGAGAGCATGGAGTGGAAAGCAGATAGGAACCACACATCTCGAAGAATGTTCAGTTACATGTGAATAACCTCAATTTCTCCTTCTAATACTGGTCTTATGTATAGTACACACCAATGATTAGTAAACAGTAGTCAAGCGGAAGAAGGGTGCAGGAATTTGTTGTGTATTTTGGGGTCTTACCTAATTGCCTGGATTGCCATAGCAACCCACCTCCCTTGTTGCCATAGTAATAGAGTTAGTCTATTAGGGGATAGCACAGCCAGTTCTGGCTGGGTTTTAATGTAATTAATAAAGAGACTTCAACATGGATTTGCTCTTCTGTGTTCATCCTGCTTCTTGAATATAAACTATTCCAAAGATTCAACATTATAGAATTCACTTGATATAGATGTCTATAATACTGCTGTCTCCACAGCTGCACCTGCAGAAGAGGTCTGGACTAGTGCATAGTGTTCAAGAGAGCATGGACAGACCACCAAATAGCTGACCAAACTATCTCCAGTAAACACACATTGAAAAAATTCTGTAAAAGCTGCTGTGCTCTAGTGGAGTGGACTCTCATCCCATCTGTCGGAGGAATATATACCAGCTGATAGAGAATGATTCAGCCAGAGATCCTCTTAGAGAGTCTCTGAGCAGACAGTGCTTGTCTTTTTGATTGATCCACAAAAGCAACAAATAATCTAGGCATCTTTCTAATTGCTCATGGGACACTGATAGAGTGAAATATTCTCTCCTTATTGGAAGCAAGAGGCTTTGGGAAAAATACTAGTAAGTGGATAGCTTAGGTTCAAATGAAACTCAGAAACTTTAGGGATGAATTTGAGGTGGAAGCAAAGGAAAACCTTCACCTTATGAGGAGTGCTATATGGTGGATCTGCTATGAAAATTCCTAGTTAGCTCACCCTTCTGGATGACGATGGTGACTAGGAAGGTGGCAAGTGGTTCAAAGGGAGATCTGATAAATACTGAAAGAAGATTAAGATCCCATTACAGCACTGGTTTCATAACCAGTGGGAAAGTTGTAATGAGGCTCTATAAGTCACTGGTTGCTGTTGGATGAGTAAAACAGGATAGCCTTCAACTGGAGGATGGAAAGCATTGATTGCTGCAAAGAGGACCTTCAACAACCTGATGGAAAGGCTCAATGTCTTGAAGATGATTAGATAGTCTAAAATCACAGGAACTCCCACAATCTGAAGATAATAGGTTCAGTTGTGTCCAGATGGGAAAAAGTCTCCTTTTGGCCACATAGTATTTTCTAGTAGAATTATTTCTGTTTTGATTGAGAATGTATTGAATGGCCTCTGAATTATTTAGGTCTGACACTCATCTGAATACTAGGCTGTGAAATGAAGAGCACTGAGTTGGGATGCCTGATCCCTCCATTCTTTGAGTCAATAGGTCTGGAAAGAGTCGACTGCTGATAGACAATCAAACTGGTAATCCTTAGAAAGCTAACATTGTCTAGGCCAGTGGGGCACAATGAGAATGTCCTTAACTTTGTCATGGCAAATCTTTTGTAGAACTTGTGATATCAACAGGATGGAAGGTAAGGGGAAATTTCTTGTTCATCTGGGAGGCAAACAGCTCCAGAATGGTGCTCCCCTTCTGGGTGAAGATCTCATTTAGGATGGAGCTATGTATCTCCCATTCATGGTCTATGGAGAAATACCTACTGAAAGTGTCCACCTGACAGTCCTGCACATCTTGTAAATATGCTGTTGAGACTGGTATGTAGTTCCATAAATGGACCGCTTCTACCCATTGAGGGATTTTTCTCCACCCTGTTTGCTTAGGTAGAAAACAGTCTTCATGTTATTTCACATTATCTGGATACATGGAGGTATGTATGAGTGAAGGAACGTGTTGCAGGTTAAAAGAATTACTCTGAGCTCCAATTTTTTGATATGCATTCTGATCACTCAAGGAGTCCAAGTACCTTGTGCTGTGTGATTATCCATGTGGGCTCCTCACCCTATGAGGGCTATACCTGTAATAATAGTCAAGTAATGTGGGAATAAGAAAAAGGACCAACATGCACTTGTTCTGGGTTCATCCATCAAACAAGAGAAATTGGGATCTTGGTGGGGGGCTTGTGCTCCTGGTACTCATGTTGTTTCTATCTGCTGAGTGAAAAAATTAAAGCTGGACCTGCAGGCAACGGAAGGGGAACCTTGCAAATAGAATTATCTAGGTACATGAGGCCATTTGGCCTAGAAAGAAAAGGCAGACCTTGACAGTCATCTGAGAGTGACTTGTCTTATCAAGTTCATCATGGTTTGGAATCTTTCCATCGGGTGGTAGGCCCTTGCTGTAGTCAAGTCCAGGGTCACTCCTATAAAGTCTAGGCCTTTCTGGGAGTCAAAGTGGATTTTTCTATGTTGACCAAGATTCCCAAGGAAGACAGAAGATGATGTATGAATAGGGTTGCAGATTTAACCTTCTTACTGGATCTGCCTACCAGGAGGCAATTATTGAAATATGGAAAGATGGTGAAGCCAGTTTATTTCATCTGGGCTGCTTCCATTGAGACGACCTAGTGAAAACCCTGGTTGCTGTAGGTAGTGTGAACAGAAGCACCTTGAATTGGTAGTGCTCTTGGCCTACAAGGAAGCCTGATGAACCATCTATGGGATGGATGCATATCTGCATGGAAGTAAGTCTCTTTTATGCTGAGAGCTATGAACCAAGTGCCCTTCTCTCAATAGGATGTCACAGTGACCATGTGGAATTTTTATTTTTTAATAAAGTTATTCAGTTGGCACAGATCAAGAGTGAACTGGCATAGAACCATCCTCCATTTTCCCTGAGAATTAAGATACTGGAAATAGAATCCTTTCCCTTGATGTTGAAGAGGCACATGTTTTACAGCTCCTTGCTGAAGTCAAGAACTTGCTAGGTTGCAGTGGGTGCCATCGATGTCCTGAATAAACATACCTGGGTGGAAGTCAGAACCCAGATCTTTTAGAACTTCTGTCTGGATTAGCTTCTCTACGTGAAGGTGGTGATTCACCTGGATTCTCCAAATCAGCTGATAAGGAGATGTAATTCTTGAATTTCAGGATTCCAGGCTGTAAGATATCAAGGGCAGCGAGCAGTCTGAGAGTCAGAGAAGGGAGGTATATAAGCTCTAGAATGCTGAAGGCTTTGTTCCCTATTGATTAGCTGGAGTTAGTAGAGGGTAATTAGGTGCAGCTGAGACCAATCAGGCCAAGCCAGGTGCCTGATAAATACTGCTCTAGACAAACAGGGCACAAGCTGGAGGAGGAGCAGGAGTGCAGTGCTGTGCAGAGCAGAGCAGAGCAGAGCAGAGCAGAGCAGAGCAGAGCAGAGCA